>CM023957.1:19288497-19299123 GCA_013407115.1 Glycine latifolia | reverse complement strand
TTGTCTTAATTCACAATACAAAGTCAAATTATAAACATTTGTTAATCTAATTCAAAGATAATAAGTTATAATAATATTAGTGCCTCAATCCTCGTGAAGACGATACTCTACTTTATCACTTTATTACTTGGAACGATCGGTGCACTTGCCGAATCCGCAACAAGTTTTTGGCGTTGTTGCCGGGGATTGAAAAACGCTAATTTATAATAATTTTTTATCTTTAAAATTGGAATTCTTGTTGTTACTTATCTGATTTCCTTAGTATATGCGAGGTACAATCGACCCTGTAATTCTACAATATGATCCAGAAATAGAACGGACTGCCAGGAGGAATAGGAGATTAATTAAACAAAGGAAGGAAGCAGAGAACTCTAGTTCACAATCTGAGATAGAACTAGAGATGGCTGATAGGAACAACCATCCACCACGCCCAGAGGATGAATTGATGGAGGATATCCTTGCTCCATTATTCACCAGGCCAACATCTAGTATCGTCAGGCCACCAATTGAAGCCAATCATTTCGGCATTCATCCGTCCTTAATTAATTTGGTGGAACGAAGTCAGTTTGGTGGAGAAGATGATGAAGATCCACATGATTTTGTTGACAGATTTCTAAGGACCTGTGACACCATTAGACATCAAGGAGTGACGGACGATGCAATCAGGCTTAGATTGTTCCTTTTTGTTGTTAAAGGAAAAGCTCTCTGGTGGCTAGATAGACAAACTTCAAACAGTATCACTACTTGGGAAGAGCTAGCTGCAAAATTCTTTGCGCAATATTTTTCTATGGAAAAATATAATAAGTTAGTGAATGAGATTATTAACTTCACTCAGAATGGAAGAGAGACGTTGTGTGCAGCTTGGAATCGTTTCCAAGAATTGATCAGAAGGTGTCCTCAGTATGACATGCCAGTTGGGAAGAAGGTGTGCATTTTCTTTAATGGAATGACACCTGAATCCAGGTTAATTGTGAATGTTGCAGCTGGAGGTTCTATCATATCAAAAAGACAGCAGCTCAAACCTATGAGTTGATTGATTCTTTGGCCACAAATGAGAATGAAAGTGTGGTAATTCAGCCTAAATGAGAGGTTATTCAATTGGGAAGCAGCGATGTCATGCTAGCTGAACAAAAATTATTGTCACAACAATTAGCCAAGCTTAATGAGAAATTTGATAAGCTTTTCAAGTTACTGCAGCTCAAGCGTCATCAATTAAAATGAATGCTGTCACTTGTGAGTATTGTCAAGGAGATCATGAGTCTAATGAATGTCCTACATTAATAGGAGCTGATCCAGTTCAAGTGAATGGTGTTTGGCAAGATCAAAGACCTCAGCAGAATTTTTAGAGAAATCAGAATTTTTCTATGGGGAATAATTTTTAGAGGAGATTTCAAGGAGGAGGGTTGGATTACAAATCTAATAATTATTTACAACCTCCACCTATTCCACCTAAGGAGCCATCTGAATTGGAGAAAGCCATGTTGCAGCTGTCAAAGAGTACTAATGAGCATATTCAAGCTACTAATGCTTTCATTAATGAAACCAGAACTCATCATAAAAATAAAGATGCTTCTATCCGGAATTTAGAAAATCAGATTGGTCAATTATCAAAGCAACTTGCAGAAAGACAGCAAGGGCAATTTCCTAGTGACACAGTAGTCAATCCAAGAGAGCAAGCTAAAGCAATCATCACAAGGAGTGGAAATGTGCTCATACCTCGAGACAAGACTAATGTAGTGCAGACAAAGGCTAGAAAGGAAGCTGAAATTAATTCAAGTAGTGAGAAAGAAGCATAAGTGGAAACTCAAGCAAGCAAGGAAAATGAGCCAGTTGTTGAAAAGCCTAAGCAGGTCTTGGATTTTTCTCGCTTTGTGAAACCACCATATCCAATGAAGCTTAAGCAACAAGCTCAAAAGAAACAGTATGCTAAATTTTTAGATATGTTTAAAAAGTTGCATATTAATATTCCTTTTGCTGAAGCTTTAGCTAACATGCCTAACTATGCTAAATTTATGAAAGATTTATTGTCTAGAAAGCATAAGTTGCAGGAATGTGAAATAGTTGTGCTTACTGAAGAGTGCAGCGCTATCATTCAAAAGAGAGTTCCTCCTAAGCTCAGAGATCCAGGGAGTTTCAATATTTCCATTGCAATAGGTAATATCAATATGGGAATAGCACTATGTGACCTTGGAGCAAGTATCAACCTAATGTCGTTGTCAGTATGTAAGTCTCTAGGAATTATGGAATTGAAACCTACTATGGTGTCTCTTCAACTTGCAGATCGATATTGAGAAAACCAAGTGGAGTCATTGAAGATATTTTAGTCAAGGTTGACAAATTTATTTTTCCTGTTGATTTTATAGTTTTAGACATGGAAGAGAGTGAAATACATGTTCTTTTAGGTAGGCCATTTTTGGCTACGGCTAGAGCTATAATTGATGTAGCCCAAGGGAAATTAGAACTTAGGATGTTTGATGAGTCAGTAATTTTTAATGTATTTGATTCTATGAAAAATCCTATTGACAAAGATGATTGTTTCAGAATTGATGTGTTAGATACTATAGTGCATACAGAAAAATCTATTGATCAAGAACTTGCAGAGGAGATGGAGATTAAAGACAAAGACACTTCCCCAGGAGAGCTGGAAGTTGTAATAGAGGTGCTAGAAAAGAAAGAAACTGATATCACAAGTGAAACGCCAAAATTAGAGCTGAAATAACTACCTGAAAAATTAAAGTATGTGTTTTTGGGTGAAGAAAAGACATATCCTATTATTATTAACAAGGAATTGTCTAGTGCTGAAGAAGAAAAATTAATCAAGATACTTAAGGAAGACAAGACTGCTATTGGGTGGTCTATCTCTGATTTGAAGGGCATTAATCCTTCTTTTTGCACTCATAAAATATTGATGGAAGATGACATAAAACCAGTGAGGCAGCCTCAGAGAAGACTTAACCCTACAATGAAAGAGGTAGTTAAAAAAGAAGTTGTTAAGTTGCTGGATGCAGGAATGATTTATCCAATTTCAGACACTGCATGGGTGAGCCCAATTCAAACTGTCCCGAAGAAAGGAGGGATGACAGTAGTTCAGAATGACAAAAATGAATTGATTCCAACTAGAACTATCACATGTTGGAAGATGTGCGTAGATTACAGAAGATTGAATGATGCCACAAGAAAGGATCACTTTCCACTTCCGTTCATTGATCAAATGCTGGAAAGATTGGTAGGCCATGCTTACTATTGCTTCCTTGATGGATATTCTGGTTACAACCAAATTCCAGTGGCACCGGAAGATCAGGAGAAGACAACCTTCACTTGCCCTGTTGGAGTTTTTGCTTATAGAAGAATGTCATTCGGTCTTTGCAATGCACCGGCTACATTTCAAAGGTGTATGCTATCTATTTTCTCTGACATGGTAGAAAAAGGTTTAGAAGTTTTCATGGATGATTTTTCAGTTTTTGGTTCTTGTTTTGATTCATGTTTAGTTAATTTAGCTAAAGTATTAAAAATATGTCAAGAAACCAACCTTGTATTGAATTAGGAAAAATGTCATTTCATGGTATGTGATGGAATTGTTTTAAGTCATAAAATTTCAGGGAAAGGCATAGAAGTTGATAAGGCTAAATTACTGTTGATTGAAAAATTGCCACCTCCCATTAATATTAATGGGGTGCAAAGTTTTTTAGGTCATGCAGGCTTTTACAGGAGGTTCATTAAAGATTTTTCGAAAATTGCAAAACCTCTTAGTCAACTTTTATCCAAAGAAAATGAATTTCTCTTTGATGAATTTGTTGTAATGCATTTAATTTGTTAAAAGAGAAGCTTACTACTGCACCTGTTTTGACAGCACCTGACTGGAATTTACCTTTTGAATTAATGTGCGATGCAAGTGCATATGCCATTGGTGCTGTACTTGGTCAGAGAAAAGATAAATTGTTACATGTTATATATTATGCTAGTAAGGTTTTAAATGAGGCGCAGGTTAACTATGCCACAACTGAAAAAGAAATGTTAGCAGTAGTATATGCATTAGATAAATTTAGATCTTATTTAATGGACTCTAAAGTTATTATATTTACTGACCATACTGCACTTAAGTATTTAATGACTAAGCAGGATGCAAAGCCACGGTTGCTGCGATGGATGTTATTGTTTCAAGAATTTGATTTAGAAATTAGAGATAAAGCTGGAGTGGAAAATAAAGTTGTTGATCATTTATCTAGGATTCAGGATAAAGATCTGCAAGATAGACCAGAGCTGGAAATTAATGAATCTTTTCCTGATGAGCGAGTAATGGTAGTTCAGCTTGGGTCATGGTTTGCAGAAATGGCGAATTATAAGGTTTTGGGAGCAATGCATGAAGACCTTACTTGGCAACAGAAAAAGAAACTTTTCCATGATGCAAGGAGGTATTATTGGGATAACCCATTCCTTTATTTTAATTGTACTGACGGTGTTATTCGCAGATGTGCAGATGAGACTGAAATGCCTAAGATTCTTTGGCATTGTCATTCTTCTGATTATGGAGGACACTTTGGAGGTAATAGAACAGCTCATAAAGTATTACAAAGTGGTTATTACTGGCCTACAATCTTCAAAGATGCATGTGAATTTGTAGAGAAGTGTGACAAATGTCAGAGGACAGGAAATATATCTCGTAAAGACGAAATGCCACTTAATAACATCCAGGAGGTAGAATTATTTGATATTTGGGGAATTGACTTTATGGGATCATTCCCTAAGTCATATTCCAACCAATATATCTTAGTGGCTGTGGACTATGTGTCTAAGTGGGTAGAAGCTATTGCTTTACCTACCAATGATGCAAAGGTGGTGATTTCTTTCTTGAGGAAGAATATACTTACTAGGTTTGGAGTTCCCCGAGCTATTATTAGTGATGGAGGCACACATTTTTGTAACAAACATTTCAAGAATTTGCTTAGTAAATATGGAGTTCGACATACAATAGCCACACCGTATCATCCTCAAACAAGTGGACAAGTGGAAATTTCCAACAGAGAGCTAAAAAGAATATTGGAGAAAACAATTGGAAATGCTAGGAAGGATTGGGCATTGAAGCTAGAGGATGCACTTTGGGCTTATAGAATAGCTTTCAAAACCCCAATAGGTATGTCACCATTCCAACTGGTGTACGGTAAGTCTTGTCATCTCCCTGTTGAGTTAGAACATAAAGCATTATGGGCCACTAAGTTTTTAAATTTTGAACTCTCTAAAGCTACTGAAAAATGATTGTTACAACTGAATGAACTTGATGAGTTTAGATGTGCAGCTTATGAGAATGCTAGAATTTATAAAGAAAATACCAAGCGATGGCATGATAAAAAGATCCATCCAAAGGAGTTTAAGCAAGGACGACAAGTATTGTTATACAATTCTCGATTGAAACTTTTTCCAGGTAAACTCAAATCGCGTTGGTCAGGACCTTTTGTGGTAAAGAGGGTGTTTCCTTATGGAACTATTGAGATCTCTTCTCTAGATAGTGATAGACCTTTCAAAGTTAATGAGGGGAGATTAAAATTATATCATGGAGGGCAAGTGGATAGGAACATTGTTTCTATACCACTAATTTCACCTGAATTGTGAGAATTTAGCGTCAGAGCTAAGTGACGTTAAACAAGCGCTACTTGGAAGGCAATCCAAGATTTTTAGGTTTTCATTAAACGTTTCTTTTATATTAATTAGGTTATTTAATTTTGTTGTTTTAGTATTTTATTTAGTAGTTGATTTTAGTTTATGTAATTTAATTGTTAAGTTTTTAGTTCTTTAAATTAGCATAGTTTAACTAAACCTTAATTGGTTAAAATATTTGAAAAAGCAATTTTAAGTTTTCGCATGGATCGCGTGGCCACTGGTGCGAATCGCGCCATTGAATTAAATTTGAAAAATTTCTACTGCCAACTCATGCTGATAGCGTGATATGTGGCACGATCCGCGCCATAAGTTCTTAAAATTAAAAAGTTTCACTGTCAAGTCATGCGAATCGCGTGAAGTATGGCACGGATAGCGCCATATGTTTCAAATTGGGAAATTTTCACTGTCATCTCACGCGATTGGCGTGAGATCTGGCACAGTTCGCGTGAGGGGTTTCGTTATTCACACGATCAGCGTGGGTAGTGGCGCGATTCGCGCCATACTTAAGTGACAGTTTTTAAATTTAAAATACTTGAAACCCTAAGCTTCATATCTCCTCATTTCTTTCCTCCCATCAGCCACGACACTTAAACCACCATTGCCAAACGTTACAACTGCTTTTAACCTCACTTGTCAGTTATTATTTTTCATTAACTTGCATTAACTTCCATTAAGCCAAACCTTCTATAAATACTTCTTTTTCTGAGTCTTTAACCATATTTGTATTTTCTCTCATTGTGCCCAAATACATTATAAGCATATTTCATCATCTTCCTTGCATTTTCTTTATCTTTTGGAAGCTACAACCTCAATCAATCTTGATTATATTCTTCCATTACAAATGGCTGGTGATAAGGTATGTTTTACTCTGCTTATTAATTGTATTTTATATAAGTTAGAGCATGGAAAATCATACATGATGTTGTGAATTGATTAAAGTTAAGATTGATAGGGGTTGGGACAGAACTGCAGTTCGTGCCACCTGGTAATTGTTAGGGTTCTTCATTATGCAGCTCACGCGGTTCGCGTGAGTCTGGCATGATCAGCGCCAACTGCAAAATTTGGTTTTTGATTTTACATGATTGCTTGATGGATGTGATTGTTTATGCATGTGTATATGGATATAGGAACTAATTATCAATATCTCAATGATTAAAATGTTAAGAATTTAATTTAAGCTTTTATAATTAAACTAAATCTGGGAATTAGTTTAGTAATTTTCTTTTATTTTATGAATTAAATTCAATGTGTACTGAGAATTTGATTAATTAGGAGTTACATTGTTGAATATAGTTAGAGAATTCAATTTGGAGATAGTGAAGAGATTAAAATCTGGGAATTATGGAGTATTTTTATATTGGACCTGAATGCTAAAATTTTAATTTGATTTTTATTGTTTAATTGCTCTATTAATTCCTTAGGTTTGAGAGTAGTATGATTCTATACTGTTGTTTGTGCTTGAATGCAGATTTACTTGATAATCTTACCATGATAGAATTATTAGGAATATAACATTAGTCAAATTGGGAATTGTTTATTTTGAATGCTAATTTTACATTCATATATATATATATATATATATATGTGTGTGTGTGTGTGTGTGTGTGTGTGTGTGTGTGGTTGGAAATTTCTGAGTTTCAAGGCAAGCAAGTTGAGAAGGGAAAGAAGAAAAGTGCTGCAACTGGAACCAAGAGGCCTAGAACAGCTAATTTTGATGAAGGCAGGTTTCTTTCCCTTGAGAATCAGGAACGCTTTGACAAATGGTATCTTCCCAAAAAGATCATTCCAGAGAAACGAATTATGTGGGAAACTTTTCCTGACGATTCCCCTATTTTGGAGATAATTGCTGGAAGGCAATGGCAGAAGTTAGTTACTTTTGCTGCACCCAGTTCTAATTCGATCTTGAAAGAATTCTTGGCTAACGTAGACAGAGAAAGAGTCATTGACAAGAGGGAAAGCTAGGTTAGAGGAGTCACAGTTCCTTTTGACCATATGTTCATTGAAAGCTTCTTGGAGACAACTTATAAGAGTGTATATTCATGTGGCTTTGTCACTAAATATAACAGAATGCAACCCATTGCTGGTATAGGCAAAAGTGTATATCGAGATGACATGCCTCAATTGGCTGACGAGATTAGACAAGGCATCACTGGATTATATACTTCATGGAAGACTAAGTCTGGCATGGCTCATGTTCCTGAGAAATTAAGAAGGCAAGATTTGACTGGCGATGCTGAATTCTGGCATCAGTTCAACAACCACACAGTTATTCCTTCAACTAATTTAACTTATGTGAATGTTGAGAGGGCTATTATATTGTACGTCTTGATGAGGGACATTAGCCTTAACATTTCTCAGATTCTGTCTGATAGGATCCTCCACATGATTCAAGATTGTAGCAATAGGTCGTTGTTAGCCCATTCCTCTCTTATCTCTCATCTCTGCATGCATGCTGGATTGGAAATACCTGATGATGAGCCTAAGGATGTCAAAATAGCTTCCTTGATGACCCACAAAACATATTTGGATGCAATGGAGAATGCCAAACAGGAACAAATAATCAGAGCTTCTAAGTTATCTCCAGAAGAAATGGCAGCAAGGAGTCCTCGTCAAGCACCACGTGTAGGGGTGGAGGAACCTCATCCAGATCTTCAACCTCCTCCATCCACTCAGGCAGCTTCTTCTTCCACCATGAGAGCCCCTCGCCATGAGTTACTTTATGAAGATTCTTCCAGTTATCTTCACATGCAGACACAGCTTGACAGGTTGACTATTCAGGGAGAATACCAGACTAGGATGATGGAAGACATCTACCGCCACTTTGTCATTGATTATGAAGCTTATCAGCCATAGTATCCACCATTTCCACCATCTTCTCATGCACCAGTTGAATATCATTCATCTCTACAAACCGCAGTAGCTACACCTCCAGAACCAGTTGTTTCACCTCAGCCAGTAGCAGAGCATTCTGATATGCCTCAGGCTGCTGATGATGACACCACGGCGATGGAGTGAAGTTTGAAATATTCTAGACAATTTCTATGTTTAATTTCGTTTGTCTTTTAATTTCTTAGTCATTGAAATTTCTTTCAACTTGAACAATTTCCTGCTTTCGTTAATTATGTTAATTTGGTTTGGTTTGAATTATTTGGTTTACTTAAGTTAAATTGTGTTAATTATGTTCTGTTTAGATCGATGTTCATATTTGTGATGATGATTCTTCAAATAAGGCACGTAGATGTGAATGTTTTATTAAGCGCAGAAATTTCTTTTAGTTATTGCTGGGGGACAGCAATGTTTAAATCTGGGAATTATGGGGCGCTACGGGTTATTTGAATCATCATGTTCAGAGAAACAAATGAAGTCTAACAGAAAATTTAGGTGTTAGGTTATTTGTGAATTTAATGTTTTATGTTTAGAAATTAGGTTAATAAATTCTAGAGCATATAATGTTTCAGGTTTAGATTGCTGAGTCAGTGGTACATTAGATTAAAATTTAGAAGCATGTATGAAATGAGAATAACATAGATTTGCAGAAGACATGATTGGAATTATGATACTGTTATGATTGAAGCACATTGTGAAAAAGAATATGATGCTTGATAGGAAGTCAAAAGAATCTAGCTTGATACCATGAGCTGTGAGAATTGAGCTTATACAGAAAGTTTTTTTTAGAGTGACCTCTGCAGTGAATAGTATTCTAGAACTTGCTTAGTTTCTCTATAATTACTTGCATAAATTGATATGATAAAGGCATTCTTATTCTTTTAGCTAGGGCCAAAGTAACCTACCTTAACATTGTCCATTGTTAACCTTTTGAGCCTAAGCCTGTTTTATTCAATGACCTGAATTTCATAGCCATATCCATTGACTACCTTGGTTGAGATTGGAGGAAGAAAGAATTAGAATCAAGTTTATTAGATGTTGGAAGATGACAAAAGTAGATGTCTACAAGAAAGTGAAAAAGAAAGAATAAAGAAAGGTGTATATAAAAGAAAAGAAAAGAAACAGAGGAAAGAAAAGAAAAAGAAATAATACATATAGAGGTAGACATGAGAAGGAAATAAGAAATAGAATGTAAAGTAAATTTGAATAATTCTAATGGAATTCAATCTCAAATTGAGCTACTATCCAGAATATTCATACCCTTAAGCCAGGCCAAATTATAACCTTATAAAGACCTTTTGATCAAATTATGCATGTAGTATTATAGCTTTGGAGGAATTGAGAGAATATCATTACCCAAAACACTTGAGTGATGAGTGAGTTATATATCTTAGTGAGAGGTATTCAAGTAGATTGTATTTTGATGGAATTGAAAGTATCATTGCAAATTTCACATGGAATTCAATCATAGTCAGTTTAGTAATTCTGAAATTGTTTATGTGATGACATGCTTAATTGTTGAATCTTGTTTCCAAATTTAAAATTTTGGTTTATTGCTGAGGACAACAATATCTAAATCTGGGAATTATTTGATATGCTGCTAGCATATAATAGTTTTTAAGCTAAAAGAATCAATAAATCAATCATAAAATATCAATAAATGCTAGAATAGGTGAAAATTCATTATTTTTATTTATATTACTTATTTTGTGTATTTTTTATATTAGGAACCAAAGAAATAAGAAAAGGTTTTCTAGAGTTTGGCGCGATCCGCGCCACGTTGGTGTTATCCACGCCAAAGGTATTAAACAGGGCAATTCTCACTGTCATCTCACGCGATTCACGTGAGATCCGCGCCATCCACGCCACCCATGGAAAATAGGGCAACATCCACTGACATCTCATGCGATCAGCGTGAGATCCTCGCCAGAGAATCAGAAGAGGAGAAAAATTCACTGTCATCTTAGGCGATCCATGTGTGATTCGCGCCATCTGCGCCACAACTTATTGCAGCCCACGCCAGTAGCACCAAGTCCATGCCAATAGCGTGAGCAACACGTGACTTCAGTTATTAGCTTTTTAATG
>CM023957.1:19157488-19288097 GCA_013407115.1 Glycine latifolia | reverse complement strand
TTGTCTTAATTCACAATACAAAGTCAAATTATAAACATTTGTTAATCCAATTCAAAGATAATAAGTTATAATAATATTAGTGCATCAATCATCATGGAGACGATACTCTACTTTATCACTTTATTACTTGGAACGATCAGTGCACTTGCCGAATCTGCAACAATGTACATAACATGGATGGCTATAGCAAGGATGGGGTATGTCCGGGTTAACCGGGTTGTATACATCCTAAATGGGGGTGTCATAAGTAATTATAACCAGGATGGTCGGGTTAGGTGGAAGCCGGGAATGGTGTAACTTGGGTAATTTTAACCGAGTTGTCCGGGTTTTGCTATAGAGAAATCTTCACTTACCATCTTACTTCTAAAAATCCTAAAATGTAATTTCCTGTAACACTGATAATTCAACTTATAAATATTCACTTATCCTGGTTAAAATCACTGTATTCTCATCATAAAATAACCTTCAAAACATAAATTTTCAGTTTAAATAAAAACTATAAGTCTGACCAACTAAGCATATAAGTTAATCTAAACAAATACTAAATTAGAAATTGAAGCCTAACCTACCTCCAATAAATCTGATGAGTAGAGAATGGATGCTAGAGTAGAAAGTTTTTACGTGAAGTGTATAGGACGAGTAAAGCTACGGTTCAGCCAAAGGTGGTAGAAAATAAAGAACTTAATGTAAAGAGTGAGAGCTGAGAATTTTGTGCAGAGAGTTCTAAATGCAAGACTATTTATATTAGTTTATTTAATTGAGTTTTAAGTGAGGTAATTGAGTTATAACTGGGTTAGGATTTAGTTTGGTTACAAGGTAACTAACCTTGAAGATATTTATCCTAAGTTAATCATAACAAATATTTTTTCATTTATGGCTTAAGGTACATGTAAGTTGGCTAAATATTTGAACTTCAGTTACCTATATCCATTTGACTGTACTAAATAAAACAAGATTCATTTATTTAATGCTTTGAAAAATTATCTCCTGGCCTTACGTTAATTTTCTGCCAGGTGTATTTTATATTACCTAGGAGTTTTACGTATGACTTGTCTTTGGCTAGTTTACGTGAATTCTTTATTTAAAAAAAATTATATTCTATTATTATCATATTTCCATAAATTAAATATAAATTAAAAATATAATTTTTGAGGATGTTACAAATTAGAGTGTAAACCAATAAAAGCAACAATTTTATCTAATAGAGACACTTTCATTTAAGAGATCAAACATAAAAATTTTAACGTTTAGGAACTAAACTAAAAATAAACTAATATAAGATGAGGGACGAAAAGTAAATTTTATTATTAGGTTCCGACAGTAGAGGAATCAATTTTATGGTTTCAATATTGGGTATTTGAATTTATAAATTCATTTATTGGTTCCATGAATTTATTTATTATTTTGTTTTTAATTTTGAAAATATTTAATTACTTTTACAATAAAAATATCATAAAATTATTTGTATTAATCAAACATGTTCTTATTTTTTCTAATATGTTTTTGTAAAGAAAGTAAAAGACAGAAAATACAAACTGTTACCCGTGATAAAGTTTTTTCATGTTATAAAAAAAAGAAATTAGGATTAATGAAATTTTGTACGATAAAACAATTAAATAATAAATTATTTATTTACTCTTTTACTTATCATTATTTTCAAAATATATAAAAGTCATCAAACATGAATATATTATGATTCTTATATTTTCTTTCACCTAACCAACATGACCACTATAAGATAAAATAACATGCCAAGAACGACACATTTTATATGAATTTACAACATCAATCTTGTTTAATTAAAACTACTCACTTATTGAAAATATTATTGGATGTACTGGAATTGTCTACATGCATGGATCCTTAAAACTAAAAGTTAAGCTTCCATTCACCTAATCACACTTTCCACACATTAGGATTTTTAGTGGGGAACCTTAAAAGAGCAATTCAATGTGGTTATGACAAAAAAAATCTAATCATACTATTTATTAATCTTTAACACATCTCATTATGGGCCTAATGAATAAGCTCACAGGGATCATTATTAAATGTCCAAAGTTTATTACCATTAATCATATTATTAATAAACTTAAGTATCATCAAATAAATTATCATATTAACTCCCTTTTGACAAAATAAAACACTACAATTAATTGTATTCCACTAGAATTTGTAGAAAAGTTCTATCAATCACTCCACAATTTAAATGATATATAAAATTATATTTTTATTATGATTTTTGTTTGTTTGTATATTTAGTTAAAATTCTCTTTGTTTTCAAATAAATCATTTACATTCACAAAAAGCAAATTTGGTGAAATGAAGATTTGAAAAAATAAGTGAAATTTTAGATAATGGGTCAGTTTATTTGAATTTATTTGTTAAAAAATACTTATTTAAACTTGTTCATTTTATCTAAAATTATGTAGTATATTAGTTGATCCCTGAATTATTTGGAGTGATTTTTGTTTTTTTTAGGGCAACTTTTTTTAAGTTATACCTTTATTGTTAACAATATGTTTAGTTACAATATTGACACTTATTTTTAGATAGTAAAATATAAACATAAGTTGCACAAAACAAAACTTTTATATAAATATATAGGTCAATGTGAGCATTATTTAAGTTGATATAAATAATGTCTAATTGGGTGATATACGTTGACTAAAACAATAGTACATTTATTTAATATTTCGAAATTAATAAAATTTACAAATTATGATTTTGCAATTTAGTCATTGGTAGGAACTAATTTAACATTTTCCAAAAAAAAAGGAACTAATTTAACAAGAAAATGAATTGATTTGTTAGGCTATTTTCGTTATTTTTTTCATTATAAATATTGTTAAAAGGAAATAAGTTACTAAAAAGTATTAGCTGCATCTGTATTCTGTATTAGGTAGTAGTTCCAGCCAAGAGAAAAGAAATCAATTGGGTCACAAATGGGGAACATAGCAAAACGGGTGGGAGACACCAACCCGTGTCTGATGGGGGGTGGGGACCACAACACCTGATGGTCGAATGTTCATATTCCACGTGCAATAAAAATTTAAAAAAATCACAAAATATCTCTAATAAAAAGATATTTTGAGATTTTAGTCATTTTTTTATTTTATAATTATATATTATTTTTAAAATTTCCTCTTTTTTAAGATTAGATTTTAAGATTAAGATCCCCTTCCAATATTCTTTATTGAAGAAGCTCCAAAGGAAGACTTTCATATCCGGATTAAGAACTGACATCGAAACCTTTCATTTTGTACATTGTTAAATCGGACGGTCATGAACAAATACAGCCAACTTTCGACGGTGAATGATATTCCTAAGTCCTAACTTTCGCCTGCTGGTCTCATTCAACATCGTCTCCAAAGGTAGTTTTATTCAAGTGCCTATAAAAATGTTAGGTCAAAATATAAAATATTATTTTATTTTATATAATTGAATTACTTTTATTTTATAATGATATATCATTAAATAATCATTAAGTTAAACCGTCAATGCAAAATTAAATATTGAATCTAAATTATAAAATTTTAAAATTTGGAGACAAAAATTACAAAAAAATAGAAGAGTCAAAATCACAAATTAAAAACAAAAGGGAATTAAATTTGCAATTTAACTATATATATATATATATATATTAATTTTTTAATAAAAATATTTATAAATAATGTGTTTGGATAACCATAAGTTTTACATTTCTTAGGATTCGGAATTGAGAGTTATTTATAAATTGTCACTCCTCACATCTCACAAAGACATCTTTTACTGAGGACAAAAAAGTGACGATTTATCGAGTATTTAAACAGACAATACAAAGGATATGAAGATCCTAATGATGTCAGTGGATTTAATGTCAAAACATCAACACTAAAAGGAGGGTCTAGGTCACTCTTATACCTTAGCCTTTACTAAAGAATTGATTTCGGTAATCACAAAAGTCTCATATTGCTTAGGAGTCAAGACTAATGATCACTTATAAATACATTTTCCTCTCAATTCATCAAGACGTCTTTTTACTAAAGACAAAATCATGACAATCCACCAAGTATCTAAATTTACAATATCTCGAATACGGAAATCTAACTATGTCAACAAACATAAAATCAAAACATAATGTTTATCCCATGCATAACACAAGTTGTATAATATGGGAACCTAAAATAAAATAACATCACATTTCTTGGGTTAATTACAAAGATTGACAAATTTTTAAAAAAAAAATACTATAGTGGATATTTTTTTAAAAATTATAAAAATGAGTAAATCATATTTTAATATACGATTTTACAATGAAGAAATCGTATATCAAAGCATGATTTCACTTTTTATTTGTTTAAAATATTTTTTCTCAACTGAAATCGTATGTTAAAATATGATTTTTTTTCTTTAATAAAATTGCATGTTAAATTACTATTTCTAAAATAGTTAAAAAATGTTTTTTTTTTCCTTTTTTTCTTTAATAAAATTACATGTTAAAATACTATTTCTAAAATAGTTAAAAAAAGTTGAAATCATATTTTAAAATATGATTTCAACTTTTAATAATAAAAAAATTAAAAAGTTGAAATCGTATGAATGTATACAATTTTAGTGTAACAATCTGAAAAATAAAATTGTGATTTGAGCATGATTTCTTCATAGTACAATTATATTTCAAAGTATGATTTACTCATTTTTTTTTTAAATATACCCGTTATGATAATTTTTTTTAAATTACACCATTACGGTACAAGAGCCCATTTTTTTCCTTTATAGCATTGCCTCCAAATTAGTTTTATTCTCGCGTCAATAAAATATTAAGTTAAAAACAAAATATTATTATATTTATTTTTATATTATTACATTAGTGTTATTTTATAATGACACACGTAACTATAATTTTTATATTTATGTCTTTTAATTAGATCAACATCAACATCACTTTTAACCTAAGTTAATTGGGGTCGATGATAGATAAATTCAATGATAAATCGAAAATAAAATAAAAGAGAGAAAAAATAAGCTAAAATAAAATAAAAGAAGGGTGAAAGGAAGAAGGGAGAAAAAAAGAGGAAAAGAACTAAGACAAGGGAAACAACTGGAACATAGAACTACTAATGAGTTTAATCCTCCACCAAGCTTATAACTTTTCTCCACTTTGTTCTAATACATACAATATGCTAATCTATATCTCACTCCATTAGGTCTTGTTTCACTATCTTTCCCCAGGTAAGTTTCGGTCAACCTCTACCTCTCTTTGTGTCGAGCTCTTGATAACAAACTCTTGTTTTTACGGGAGCATTCAGTGGTTGTCTCATAACGTGCCCAAACCACCTCAATCTATGCTCCCTTATCTTTTCACATACCAGTACCACTGATACCTTTCGTCGAATATCTTCATTTCTTATTTTATCCATCTTCGTATATTCACACATCCACATTAACATCCTCATTTCTACTACCCCTATTTTCTGCTCATGTTGCCTCTGTGTTGGCCAGCATTTTGCTCCATATAACATTGTTGGTCTTACAGCTGTTCTATAGAATTTTCCTTTTAGCTTAAGAGGAATTTTGCGATCACACAAAAATCCTAATGCACTCCACCATTTCATCAACCCTGCTCTAATTCCATGATTTACATCCTCATCAATCTCACCACCATTTTTGCAACATTGATCCCAAGTATCTAAAAACATCTTTCTTGGATACCTCTTGATCAAGTAGATGCACCGTGTCTTGATCACCATCTCTTCCCCGCGAAAACTCACACTTCATATACTCAGTCTTACTTTTGTTTATCGTGAATCCTTTAGACTCCAAAGTGTTTCTCCACAGTTCCAATTTCCTATTGACACCACCTTTGGTCTCATTAATAAGCACAATATCATCTGCAAAAAGCATACACTATGGCACTTCCTCTTGAATATCTTTCGTTAGTTCATCCATCACTAAGGCAAAGAGATAAGGACTAAAAGTTGAACCTTGGTGGATACCTATTGTGATAGGAAAATACTTTGATGTTCCATTACAGGCTTTCACACATGTTGTAGCCCCATCATACATATCATTGATAACATTAACATACTTTAATGCTACATTTTTCTTCTCAAGAGTCCATCATAAGACATATCTTGGGACTCTATCATATGCTTTCTCAATATCTATGAACACCATATGTAAGTTTTTCTTCTATTCCATATACCTTTCCATTAATTGTCTTATCAAGAAAATAGCTTCCATGGTACATCTTCCTGACATAAATCCAAATTGATTTACGGACACCTTGGTCTCCCTCCTTAGGCGATATTCAATAACTCTCTCCCACAACTTCATGGTATGACTCATAAGCTTGATGCCTCTATAGTTTGAACAATTATGGATATCTCTCTTGTTTTTGTAAATAGGCACAATCATACTTTTTCTCCAAGCATCAAGCATCTTATTTGTTTGAAGAATTCTATTAAAAAGATTGGTTAACCATTTTATTGCCACATCTCCCAAGCTCCTCCACACTTCAATAGGGACATCATCAGGTCCCAAAACTTTATTATTTTTCATCCTCTTTAAAGCCTCCTTAACTTCATGTGTATTAATTCTGCCCACAAATCTTCTATTCAGATAATCAAAAACGTCCTCCAAATCCACCTCATTCTTATCGCCATTCCCATTAAAAAGTTTGTTAAAGTAGTTTAGCCATCTTTCACTTACATCTTCATCCCTTATCAAAAGTTTTTTATTTTCATCATTGATACATCTAGCTTGGGTGAGGTCTTTACTCTTCTTATCCCTCATTTTTGCAAGTTTGTAAATACCTTTCTCCCCATCCTTGTTCCCAAGATTTTTATATAAATCATCAAAAACTTTGCCTCTAGCTTCCCGCACTGCTTTCTTTGCATCTTTCCTTGCTACTCTAAACTTTTGCAAATTCTCATCATTGGGACATTTATGCAAAGATCTAAAACATTCCTTCTTCTGTTTAATAGCCTCTTGCACCTCTCCATTCCACCACCATGTTTCCTTTGTAAGAACTTTGTTTCCTTTGCTTTCACCTAGCACCCTCCTTCCCACATTTTGAACACATATAGCCATCTTATTCCATATCTCATTAGCTTCTCTAGTAAACTCCCACGGTCCTTCACGTAACATGTTTTCCTTAAACTCTATTTGTTTCTCCTCCTTTAGCTTCCACCATCTTATCCTTGGGTTTTGAGCCCTCTTCCTCAAATTAATAACTTTGTTGAACCTAACCTCTAGAACTACCAACTTATATTGTGTCGCCACACATTCTCCAGGGTAGACTCTACAATCAATACACGAATTTCTATCTTCCCGTCTAGCCATAAAGATATCAATTTGACTACGATTTTGGCCACTATGATACGTGATAAGATAAGACTCCCTTTTCTAAAAAAAAAGTGTTTGCTAGCATCAAATCATAGGCTAGTGCAATGTTCAAGACATCTTCTCTAATCTCATTTCTCGTCCCATAACCAAAACCACCATGAATTCTATCAAAACCTCTATTGTTTTTACGAACATGCCCATTTAGACTCCTCCTAGGAAAATCTTCTCTTCTCGTGGGATTCCTCTTAAAACCTCCTCCAAGTCTTTCCAAATTTGGTTCTTTTCATCTGATAATAATCCAACTTGGGGTGCATATACACTAAGGATATTTAAAATAAGATCCCCCACTACAAGCTTAATCATCATAATCTGTCGCCTTTCCTTTTGACATCAACGACTTTATCTCTTAAACTTCTATCAATCATAATTTCAACCCCATTGCGACTCTTGGTTGTACCTGTATACCACAACTTGAAATCGATGCCCTTCACTTCCTCGGTCTTTTCTCCAACCCACTTAGTTTCTTGCAAGCAAACAATATTCACTTTCCTTCTGGCAAAAACATCTACTAACTCCCTCAGTTTTACCCATTAATGTTTCTATGTTCTAGCTTCCCAATTTCATCCTAAACCCCTAGGCGGTGTTTGCCCGCCACGCTCGCCCATCTGCATGTTGGGACCCTTGCCTTTTTGTCACCAAATCCGGGTGAAGACCTGGCGCCTTGCCTTTCGGCATGGACCCTAGCTCACTTATCTTTTAATTAGATGCGTAGTAAAATGAATCTTATTGGTGTAAATATTGGTTTAAAAAAAATGATATTTATATGGTAAATATCCATTTTCGCCCTTTAATTTATTAGACACTAACAATTAGGTCTCTTAAATATGAAAAATTATTTTTTTCATCTCCAAATGTGCAAAAAGTGCTACAATTAGTTTTCTCCATTAACTTAAGTGATCATGTCTATGTGACACTTCTAATGATGATGTGCCATCCAAGAGTTGTCACGTGTTAAAAAGTTTACTTTTCAATGTGATCTCTAAACTTAATAATTTGTGGTCATTTTAGTGTCAAAAATTATTTACTTATTGACATTTTGATCTATGAACTAAACTGTGTATTATCTTTGGTTCTCTAAAAATACTCTTGAATTTTTAATTAAGTTTCACACTATATATAAATTATTAACATAGTGATAATAAATTATATTTGTTTACATTGAAAACAAATATTTATGGTGATAAAAATTAAGTAAAAAATATTATAACAGTAATATTATATGGTGATGAAAATTAAGTAAATTATATTTTGGTCAAGTATAAAAACCAAAAATATTATATTTTATATTTGAAATTACTATCAATTTATTTATTATATTTTATTAAGTTAGAATTTTAACAAATAATATTTTAACAGTGACAATAAACAATGATTGAATTAAAAATAAATAAACATATGGAAATTAAATTGATCTTTCATAAAAATCAAATTAGAAATGTATATTATGTAAATATATAAATACTAACAAATAATTTATTTTTAAAATTCAGTATATTTATTTAATTAAGAAGGAAATTAAAATCAAAGAGATACAAAATGAATTATTTTATTCAATCTTATTATATTTTATTTAATTTGTATATATTTTATACTCAAATTTGTAGGTTGAATATGATATATCCCAACATGACAAACAATAGTTACTTTCTTCATTGAGAATATAATGAGTGAACTATATTTTCAACTTATAATGAGTCATGTTCTCTAATACTCAACTATTGAACAATGACTTGAAAACTGAATACTAAAAAAAATAGAGGTAAGATGTACTACATTTGCCCCATTGAAAGGACATATAAGAAAATGATTCTAACACTTTTATTTTTCTTCCTTTTGTGATTGCCAAGTTTTTTTAAATGTCTTTTCATCATTAACACTATTCCATAAAATTGATTAATTAATTAATCTAACATTCTAAACATATTAATAGCATATAAGATAATAATTTATGATATTATTTGAAGCCTTATATATCTTATTATATTAGTGATGTCCTGGATTTAGCACTGACTATTACGTTGTAATCAATTGTATGTTAGTTTCATATTTATTGTATAATTTAAATGATAAAATTGCAGAAAGAATAGAAGTAAGAGAATATGGTAATATCTATGTTAATAATTTCATGCAACATGAAACTTAATTGAAAAATTAAAAGTTCTTTCAAGAACCAAAATGTCAATAAGTGCTTATGTTCAGGGACTAGAATAAAAGCAAGTTGTTAAGTTCAAAGACCAAATTGAAAAGTCAATTTTTGGGCACATGGTTACTAACGGTTGTCATGTGGTAACCGTCAGCTGCCACACATGCATGACCGTTTAAGTTAATGGAGGAGACATAATGATAAGATTAATTTGTTGTACTTTTTGCACATTCGAAAATAGAATTTTAATTTTTCATCTTTCAAAGACCTCTATAATTGATAATGCCTAACAAATTCAATGATGAAAATGAGTATATATCCATAGTTGCATCAAAAGTGATCATATCACGAAATATTTTTAGCATAAACAATTTTTAAACATAACCATAAATTTGTGTTGCTATTATAAGATAAAAAAAATACCCAAACAACTAATTAATTATAAAACCATTTTTACCATGTTTATCATCCTTAATAATTTATAACTAGGTTAAATGCATTTTTATTCTTAAAAACTTGAGTGAATTTAGATTTAGTCTTTATATTTTATATGCATGAGTTTCTGTTTTCCATTTTTGAAAATTTGTGAAATTGGTTATGTATACCAACATTATTAACTTTTTTTTGTTGATGCGGCTAACAATTATCATGTGACAATAAGGTGATATTCATATGTCATCCAATATTAGACGTCAATGTCACATTATATTATGGACTAATTCTATTGTATTTCAAAAAATGAGGTCCAAAATCATTTTTTAGGAAAATATAGTGATTAAGATTATAAATAAGACCAAATTAATCTCCACGTACAAAAACCATGATTTTCAAAAATATAAAGATTAAGATCAATCTTAACCAAATCTTCAAAGTCAAAATAACATTTTTTTTAAAGAAATTTAACCAAATTTTTAAGGACAAAAAACACATTTTATCATAATAGTAACTATTTCTTTGAAACACTTGTAAAAAAAATTAAAATAGTGAATAAATCTGCATGAACTAAAAAATACATTTTATCCTATAATATATTTTTCAATAAATAATGTCTTAAATCAATTAAACAAAAAAAAAACAGAACAAAATTGCTGCAAATCATGTGCATAAAAAAACAATAAATACAACCGTTACATAGAAAAATTTAACTATAATCTAAAAAGAAGAAAAATGATGCAATAAAAAATATACCCCATAAATAAATAAAAATGAAACTTATGCAAACAACATGGAAAGAGTAGGTGCAACATCACATATATTTTTGACAAAATATTAATGCATTAAAAAGTGTAAAACACTGCAAATTAAAATACACAACCCATTGGATATGTGAAAGAATAAAAGAGATTGAGAGTGAGAACAATCATGCTCACAAAAGTAAATAATATAGTTGCCAAAGAGTAAACAAGGAGAATATTCATTATACACATGGGCAACAACTCACTATTGTAATTTTGTATAATTGGAATTCATATTAGTTGTTACTCTATTTTTATTCTACCAAATAACAAATGAAGCAAACGTTGGCTCTTAAATCCAATAATCAATCAATAAAAAATAAAGGGAAGTGGGGGTAGAAGTAAGTGGTCATTCAGTGCACAAGGTATTATATTCGAATGTATATGAGTGTTCATAGGTATGAGTCATTTGCAAACTTGAATTAACTCAAACCAATTCAAACACTTTGGGTTGGATATATTTAGTGTTTTGAGTCAAACCCCAACCAACTCATTAACTTTTGGATTAGGTCACAGGTTTTGATTATTAAACTCGTTGATCTGATCTGTAAACTCATTGTTTAATATTAAATTATTATTATTATTATTATTATTATTATTATTATTATTATTATTATTATTATTTATAATAATAAATATAATATATAACCCAAAGGGTTGACACAGTAGTATAAGGTTTCGCTGTGTTCACATGAGTAAGAACAATCTATTTAGCAGGATAATTAATGTTTGATTTCCACCTTGTACAAAATTTCATTCGGTTAATGGCAACCATGCATCATGAGTAGGATTAGTATCTGACCTAATGGGTTGGAGGACACTCATGATTTCTGACCTAGGACCATATACATATATATAATATTTTTTAAATTTTAAAAATAAATTGAGTTTTATGATTTGAAGAAAGATTGAAAGTCTCAAAATGAATGTTGCAACTTGCAATTAAAATTAATGTAATTGAGAGTGGGACACACATATTTTATGTATTTGCTTTTGTTTTATCCTTTTTCTATTAGCTTATAAATTTACCTAAATTATGTATACTCATATTTGATTGTATGTATTGATTATGTTAAATTCAAGTGCATTTTGATAAAATTTTAACTTACAAAAAGATATTGAATTAAAAATACTCTCTGTAACACCTCAAAATTTATAACTCAAGTAAGTAGATACATAAATGACTTGATTATGATTTAATTAATATTTATTTAATTGTTTCTAATATGAAAATGATGTGGGTTAAATACTTAAATATAGTTGGTAATTAATTTTTCTGTCATTGAATCATTTGTAGGATTTTACTTAAAATATTATTTTTAGTGTGATAATTAATTGACTTGTTTCCACGTTGGTTTAATATACTTAAGTTCTAAATTCTTTTGATAATTTAGTATTCAGAAAATTTTACCTATAAACAATTTGTTTAGATAAAATTTTATTTAATCAACTAATATAGATTTTTATATTACTAGTTTACAAAATTTAATTATATTGTGTTATAATTATACAATGAAAATTACACTGGAGAAATTAAACTCGATATACCTAAAACTTAATTCCTAATTGATCAACACCTATCACATGCATCATCTCTAATTGACACATAACCCTCCACCTATTATCCCCAAATTCCATGGCCAAACCCACCCAAATCCTCACCAACACTTTCTAATTTTCCTAAAGCACTCATTCTCTCTCTCACAAAACCATAAGAAGCAAAATTGTGCTATTTTTTCTCTCCTTGTAGCTGCTGTATGTGAGCTTTTTCTTTGCATGCAAGCTAGGAAATCAACACCTTCATCTACTCTTTTCATCATCCCTTTTCATTTTCTTTTTGCAAAACAAGCTTTAGGTAAGGGGCCTCTTTCATGTGGATTCAAACATGGTTGTTTTGG
Organism: Glycine latifolia; assembly: GCA_013407115.1. Lineage (NCBI taxonomy): Eukaryota > Viridiplantae > Streptophyta > Magnoliopsida > Fabales > Fabaceae > Glycine > Glycine latifolia. Next base: position 19,275,435 of record CM023957.1, on the reverse strand, counting down.
GGAGATCAACCATGTATTTGCATATTTGTCTCCATTGAGTGTTGCAAATAGAATTTCATGTTGAATTGGATGAAGGGAACACTTTTTTTTCAATTTTGTTCTTGAGTATTGGCTGTGATGAGCATGCATGTTTATGTTTTTTCATTTTCTTTTTGGACTCTTGAAGCATGGGGAAGTCTATGAAAACAAGAGAGACTTTGTCCAAATTTTCCTTAAAATTTTGGATAAAGTTATCTTGTGAAATTCGAAGCTAAACCCTAAGAGGCAGTGGCTATCTTTTGATTTTATTGTGAACATGTGCTATTGTCTCAAAGGTTTTGTAAAATCTAATCATTGGATTTTTGTGAAATTTGTCTTGAATTAAATTAACACAGCATTTCAACAACTTTTATGTTAAGATAGAAAATATTTCAGTTCAAATTGGAGGCCATTTGTGACCTTAAAGTTGACCTCTTTGTTTTGGAGTTTGAGACTGACAATGCTCTGTTTTCTCAACTCTAAAAATTGTGTTTACGATTAATCCTTGAAATAGACAAAATAAGATTTTGAACCATTTATGTTAGGTGAATTAAAGAGGTTACCTTAGAATTTTAAAAGGCAAGACAAATAAGAGTAGTTGCTGGAAAAACTATCTTTGAAGTTAGGAAGAGGGTCTTGGAAGAAGATTTTATTAGGGATGATAGGAATCAAATTTTGGTACAATTTTTGACTTGATGAAAATATATTTTTTGTTAGCTTCAATCTGGAAAGAGTAATATTCAATTTGAATTTGGGAAGAAAAATAAATGTGTACATCTTTGAACTATCTCAAAACTAGAAACAACAATATCTTGTTGCTGCCTTGTAGAATTTCTAGGAATTTTTGTAGATTTTTGCTAATCAATTAGGAAATCTTGTCAGAAATATGAGAATATCATCTTCAATTATATGTAAAGATTTTCTATTTATAATTATTTATTTAATTTTAATTGTGCCATGATTCTATTATGTTTTGCCAGGACCTAGGTTTGGTACTTTATGCATGATTTGTGATAAATTACTAGTTTTGATTAAGTGTTGGCTTGCTGAAAATTGCTGGGTGAATAATATGTGGTGCACTATTTTTTTTAATTGAAGGACCCGGGAAGAGTGGATTCTAGACAATTATACTTGTTATGTATGTTATTTTATTTGGAAACCAGGAGGTGTGACCTCAGACACTGAAATTGCATGTGAATATTTGTGCGATACGGTTGGTTGTAACCTGTAGCGGGTAATTACTTCTTTGTGGAGATTTTTTTATGTATGCTAGTCCATAGGGACTCAGGGACAAGTTCATGTATTGAGTAGAACTCTATTCTAGTGTGTTAGCATGATATTGAGATACCTGTAAGAAAACACGAGTGTGTGACGAGACACGAATAGTGAAAGATGAAAAGAGTCGCGTCGGACATTCTGGATGTGGAAATGATGGAGATTGAGAAAGTGGAGGTTGAATGGAAATGCTCACCTAGAGTGGTGAAGAGGACTTGGGTCCTTAAGAATATATTAAATAAATTATAATATTTAATAAACAACAACAATTTAAAGCAAAATAAAATTCAAACATTGCATAATGTGTTAAAGAAAAATAGTAAGGTTTAAAATATAAACAATAATATTTCAATCCTAGCAATGTCTACGCAAGTAACACAACTTATTTTTTTAGTAAATAATGACCTAAAATGTTGCATGCGACTAACATATGAAGTTTTCCAAGAATGAGATTCAACTCTACAATATGTTGACTATTGCAAATCGATGAGAGGTAATGCAAACTCAACCTTCAAAACTACTTGTAATTTTGTTTAAATTGGACAAAGTCAATAACTTAAATTAAACCATATTTGATCACTTAAAAGAAAGTGCATCATGTGCAAAGTGACTATTATGTACAAACCCAATAGTAATAAGTAGATGACTTGACTTAGACAACTGTGGTTGACCTTTAAGAGGAAAAAATGTTATGTTTTGCGATAAAGATACAGAGACTAGGACCACTTTATATTTTGAGGCCATTGCATGACCCATATCTGGTAATGTCATCCATCTATCTTTAAATGCATGTCTACCAACATATAAAGATTTCTTGAGTTTATCCACTTTGTCACTGCTGCCAAAGAGTTCGGCATAATCATCCTTCCATTGTTGAAGCTCTTTAATCAAGTCATGTTGGACTATAGACCATGATTTCTCACCTATTCCAAGTTGAGCTTCAACTAAGCAATAATCACAATTCCCATAAGCTTTCACATCAATAATGTCTTCAATAAATGAATGAAATACAATAGGAAATAAGCCCATATATAGAAAAGCTCTCCTACGTTTAAAATGATCATGACTGATTTTTGAGATGAAAGGAAAGTTGATGTGCTATCTTCGGTAAAAAATTGTGCATCAACATGCTCCTAATATGAAGGATAAAGTTCCTGATATCGCTTTAGCAAAGCATCTATATAAGATTGCGATGATAACTCGGAACCTCTATTATTTTTTCCTTTCTTATTAAAGTTTAACATCTTCCAAGGAACATGTATTGTATGGAAGGGAATTAAGAGACATGTGTTCTAATTGTGCACATGGTAGACCATGTGTAATTCTAATTGTGTAGCCACATATAGAACTATCAATGCTAACATCTATAACTCAATCATACTCATCAACAATATGACTCAATGCATTTTTTGATACAAATCCTTGCTACTTATTGTAAAGTGAAGTATTGTGCATGTGTTCCATGACATTTATGCTTTCGAATGACACCTTTATCTATGTGAGTTGCAATGTAAACATTTTATTCATTGCATCCAAACAATTACACAAATCTCCCCTTCTATCTTGAATCAATCTCTTGAACATCCAATGTGATGCCTCAACTCTATCAAGTAGCAGATTAATAATAATAATGATGATGATGATGATAAGTATCACAATAATATTTTAATTAATAATTATAATATATTTTCATGATATATTATTAAAATATAAGTTTAAGCATGCCTATTGGTTGTTGTGTTACCCAAATGCATCACTTTATCTATTTATGTCGTGACAATTTTTTCCTTGTGTGGAATCAACCACATATTTTTCACATAATTACCAAAAGTAGAAAAACTTGAGCAAACATTCTCAAATAATGTCAGACATTGCATATATTCACCTTCATTAGGAAAATTCATAACATCAGCCCATGTATCCATAACTAGGTCAAATTTTTCCTTTGGATAAACTATCAAATTGCATTTAGCATTCACATTTTTGTTTATATGAAAACGACATAACAAATTTGAAGAACTTTGAAAGAACACTTGCATTGTGTTCATCAAAACAATGTATCTATCAGTTACAATCACTTGGGGTATCTCATTGTCATTAATAATCAATCCTCTTAACTTTTGGAATGCCCAAGTGATGTTATCAACTCGATTAGACTCCATATAAGCAAATGCCATAGAGTATGTAGACTGTAATGAAGTGACACCTACAATCTCTAGGAGTGACAACCAATATTTGTTAGTTTTGTAAGTAATATCAATTAGAAAAATAATGTGAAAAGTACTAAGAAGTTCAATGGACTCTAGATATGACCAAACTATATCTCTAATAACATTGGAACCATCCACCATTCTATATCAGTACACATACTTATTATGTTCCAATAACTTTAGTAAGTGTTGCATTTTTGTCCTAGGACCTTTTCTGAGAAGATCGATAGGCTTGTTGGGTATTGTAAATGTGCTTGATAGTAGTGACATTATGCATGTTATGATCTTTCAATGTAAGTAGTATGCTTCTTGGCTTCACCATGTTCTTTGGCGTATCACCTACCAAAGACTTCTCTTCAGCACTTAGTCAACCAGCATATGAATGACTCACCAATGTTTCCACTAAATCATGGTGTGACAACCACACATTACCTTAGGAACCCATCATCCAACCCTTTTTAAAGTTGTTCCTCTTAGCTTGAAGGGACACTCACATTTTTTGGTACCAGTCACCCTATTTTATTCATTCTTTGATATATTTTCCACTTCTTTCACCAATCATAATTACGAATGTCTTACCATTATTACATTTTATGTCTCTTTTTGACCTAAATATAATAAGCACAAATCCATTTTTGTCTCAACATGTCAAACCCAATTCAACATAGCATCTCGAGAAGGGAAAACCTCAAAATATAAATACAACTTTAATTTTTCACAGCCATATATGGTTATAACTTAACTAAACCCACTGATCATTTAATTATCTCTGTAGTGTTGAATGCATCACTACAATCAACAATCTTATTTTTCTCCCCATCAACTGGTATATTCATCTCTCCAGACATCTTACTAGCAAAATATTTTATGTTCACATATAAAAAATATAAAATTAGAAAGAAAAAATTGCACAAAGTAAAAAAAAAATAAAACAATACTGAAAATATCTTTTCGAAATAACATATGCCAAGTGTATCTCTGGAACCGTGCATAGTTTCGAAGATACACTTCCATAATGGTATAGGTTAATCAAGAAAGACATTTCTTGTAATAACAAACCATGCATCAACCAAAGTACTTAAAAGACATTGAGGCTTGAATCATTGAGGTAGAATTTGGTTAGAAAATGAATGAACACAATTAAAGGAAAAAAAACCATAGTTAAAAGCTTTGAATCGTTGTAACATAGTGTCACATGAAAGAAATGTACAATATTGTCTTATATTGATGAAAACACAATATTATATAGTAAATATATATTGAAGGTGGTTTAAAACTAAGGTTTAAAGAATAATAAATATAGGATGAAAATAAGATTTTAGATAGAATTTAAAGAACACCAATGATAGGATGAAAATAGAACTAACAAAGATGAGTATCAAATAAACGTTTAGCGTGTTAATGATTTGTTTTTTGTATTTCTCGTCAACAAACTTAATTCCTAAGTGATATTTTATTTAAAAACATATACCTATTCTGGAAATGTATCTAAGCAACTATGATTTATAGTTCCAGAGATATACTTTCAAAATAAGTATATATAATTATGGAAATACATTTTTGAAAAGTAAAAAGGATGTACATTTTTAAGGGAAAAAGGGTATAATGGATAGTTGAAAGGTAGAAATGGGGTACAGGGGTGTACTTAGAAAAACGAGGGTATAAATAGCAAGAGCCTTCTTAAAAACATATTATGTTGTATTAAAATAAAATATGAAACTTATCTTAAAATGCAGTTATGTTTGTGGTTATGCTCATGAGTCGTTAATGTGATTGCACACAATCCAATTCTATTTTAATTTGTAGAATATCTGTATCCTTGGTCCAATGACTAGTCATTCAAAATGATTTTTTTTACAGCCACAAAATCATGTTCTTTCCATTGATATAACATATCGAATACAAAGAGGAATGACAAGGTGTGTAACATCACCATAAAAAAGAATGGAGTTTCTGGTTAAAGAATGAACAACCAAATTACATTGTCTACTTCCATATTGGATATGAAAAGAAGGAAATAATCTAAGCATCTTTTTAAGTTGGTATTTCATTAAGACCCTGCTATAGAAGAAAAACAGGTCCTTAAATGACTCGTAATTCAGCAACTATGAGTCAATATTTAGAGTCTGTTTAGATATAAGGTTAAAAGTGTTTATGAGAGCTTCTCTATTGGAAAATTTTCTATATTTCCAATAGAAAAATTATTAAAAACATTTATGACTTGTATTCAAACATATCCTTAGTCCCATACTTTTGCCACATTACCACACTATTGGGACATGTGATAAAGCTACACCAACAATTTTCTAATTCATTTGGACAAAAGACACTAGTTGTTGGGCACAAAATACCTCAACTCTGCAGTTTAATTCTTGTTGGCAGACAGTCTCTACAAGCTTTCCACATGAATATCTTCACCTTAGGGGGCACTTGCATCTTCCAAATAATGTCCCACTCTCCCTCAACCTTCCATTGCTCAAAATAACCACCAAAATTCACGATGGCCTTATAGCGTGTCTTCACTTAATAAACACCATAGGTGACAATCTCCATATTAATCTATCCTCTACTTGCAGTAGGCTAATAGGCAATTGATGAATTAGACCAACAACTGGGGGAGGGACGACCAAATGGACAAAGTGCATATATTATTCCTTCGCATCATCACTTAGGAGGTCATTAACTGTATGCCCTGAAACACTAGGACTAGGAGGTAAGCCAATTTTAATTGTTGACAAACCTTTAAGCCATGGTTTCTTCCACACATTAATTTCAGAGTTCACACCAATTCACCACCTCAACCCTTGATTAAGCACCACCAGAGAACTCCAATACTATGTCAAACAAAACTAGGATTATGACCAATTTTGGAATCCATAAAGTTCCCTTGAGGGTAATATTTAGCTTTGAAGAGTATGGTTACCATAGCATCGGGATTAGAGATAAATCTCGATCCTTGTTTCCCAAGCATACCAAATTATAGGAGTGAAGGTTTCGAAAACCCATACCACCATCTCCTTCCTCATAGTAAGTTTGACCCAAGACATCCATCTAATACCCTTTCCACTCGTATCCCACTTATAAGAGTTGAGAATTCTCTCAATTTCATCACAAGTGGATTGTGGAATCAAATAAGCACTCCTTACATTGGTAGGTATAGATTGAAGGACCGAATCATTTCCTCACACCCTGCTTTGGATATAAATTTTCCACTCATGGAATTGATCTTTTTCCGAATTCTATCATTGAAAAAATTGAAAGTAGCCTTCCAATTCCTCCCAATCATAGAAGGCATACCCATGTATCTACTAGTTCCCAACAATGATTGCACACCCAACTTTGAAGATAGAATATTCCTCTTTGCCACCAGAGTATTAGAGCTAAAAAAGATTTCAAATTTGTTAAGATTAATTGCCTGCCCTAAGGCCTTTTCATACACCTAGAGAATATGATGAAGAGCCTCTATTTCATTCTCAGTTGCCCTCCACATAAAAAAAATCATCTGTAAACAACATATGTGAGATTTGTGGAGCTCGTCTACAAATGGATATACAATGAATCCTTTCTTCCCTCTCTACTTTATGGATTAATGCACTCAGCCTTTTAGAACAAAGTAAAAATAGATGAGGAAACAATGGGTCTCCTTATCTAAGGCGTCTACCAGGAATAGTAGGACCCTCCAGTTTTGAATTAACTCTTACAGCATATTCACAAATTCCACACAAAGCATAATCCAACTCACCCATTTCTCCATAAAACCCATCTTCAACATAATGGCTCTTAGATAACGTACTCCATTCTACTCTATCATAGGCTTTAATGATATCCACCTTAAGGGCTAAATCACCAACCTTTCCTCTCCTTTTACTATTCATATAGTGGATAATTTCTGACACCATTAACACATGCATTGTCCATAATAGATCTATCGGCCACAAAGGCTAATTTTTCTTCAGAAGTACTTTTAGCCCACACACATTTCAACCTATTTGCCAAAGCCTTAGAAAAAATCTTGTAAATCACATTACAAAGCAAAATAGGACGAAAATCTTTCATACACAAAGGCTGATCACATTTAGGGACAAGAACACTAGTAGTTTCATTTACACTAGCCGGAAAATTACCTCCATCAAGCCAAGAGATAGACGCAGCAGTTATGTCATCTCCACACAAGCTCCAGAACCTTATGTAAAATGCTGGGTTTAATCCACCAGGACTAGATGATTTATCTGGGTGCATTTGGAATAATGCATCCTTAAACTCATCCTTCGAAAACGGAGCCACCAACATGTCATTATCAGCCTCCACAATTGTTTAATCAACAACCTCCAAAGCATCCCCACCTGCATTTTTAAGCTTGCTGATGTTATTTCTCCTTTTCCTCCACGTGGCCATACTATGGAAAAATTTAGTGTTCCTGTCTCCTTCTTGGAGCCAATGAACTTTGGCCCTTTGCCTCCAATATAGATTGGTCCTTTAGTGAATTAACTTTTGCCACCCAGTCAACATCGTCAAAATTCTTGCACCTCTCCAATTCCCTTTTTAAGCCATCATCCTCAAGTCAAAACTTCTTCCTCCTCTCCTAACCCCATTGTTCCAAATTATTAGCACATTTTTTGAGCTTTGAGGACACCTCCACATTCTACCCTTCACTCGCAACATTCTCTAACTCGCGTCGTCTAAGAGCCAGACATTTTTTCGAATCGAAATGACTTCTTGAAAGTCATTCTTCTCTGATGAAAAAGCTTCAACAAAATTGGATTATGATCCGAGATTGGTGCCACCAGGTTATGAAGGCTAGCATTTTGGAATAAATCCAGCCATGTCCCAGCGTCAATGCCCTATCAAGCCTTTCTACCGCAATTGAACATGTTTACAAGGTACGAGTTATATATTTATCTTAATTTTTCACACTCTTATATGATATATAAAATTATGAAATATGTACTTAATTACTATCATAATCACTAATTTAATTATGTAAAAAAATCACTAATATAAATTATCGGTTTAATTATAGTAATATTAGTATTACATTTTATGAAACTATTAGGTCTATAATGAGTTTTTTTTTTGGTAAAGGTTTATTTGATTTAGTTATTAAATTTAAATTTTAAATTTATAAAAGAAAAATCATATTTTTTTTTTCAACTTTTAAAATCTTAATACTACCAAAATTTAAATTTTTCACTACATTCATTCACGTAATCTAAAATCTACGTAATAGGTGGTAGCTAGTAACAATAGTAATATATGAGAGGCGAATTAAGGCAAAAAGTTTGGACTGATGCTTTAGAGAATTAGTTTGAGCCATGCAGTAAATATTTCTACTTAAATAAAAGATATTTCTAATTCAGATTAAATAAAATGAATATCATTTATAAGAGTTCCTGGTACGACCCAAGAAGTGTTCAATTAAATTGAGTGATAGTCAGGGGCGGAGACAGGGGGCTAGGGTGGGCCACGCCCCCTCTAAAATTTTATTAATATAAATTTTATTATATATATATATATTAAAAATTAAAAAAATAATTTGATAATAATAAAATATTACATTGCATAATATAATGATATAATATTTTTTAATAGTACATTAAAATAGGATAAAATATTTTTGAGATTGCATTACATAATATAATAGAAATCTTTAACATTACATTACATAATAAGATAAAATATTTTTTAAGATTGCATTCAAATATAGTATAGAATATTTTTTAATATTGTATTCAAAAATATGATAAAATATTTTTAAAATTGTATTGCATAATATAAAATATTTTTAAGATTGTATTGTATAATATAAAATATATTTAAGATCGCATTGCATAATATGATAAAATATTTTTAGGATTGCATTTCAAAAATTGGTTAAAATCGTATATTTAAATTAATATAAATAGAAACATATTTTTGTGTTGATAGTATGCATTCCATTCCAAATAATATTAGAGCTTTAGAGAGTTTATGTTTGCATCATTGAGAAAATTGTTATGAGATCATATAGAAACGTTTGACAAGTCTGATTCTTAACTTTTCATCAGAATTTAAAGGTACTTATTTATTATCATAGTGGAGTTGTCCATTAGATTGATTATCCAATTTGGATGTTGTGATTTTTTATCCAATTGAGTTTTCCACGCTAAAACTGATTGTGTCTTCGTTATCTCTTATCTCCATATTATTACTTTGAGTTTGATTTTAAATTATGAATTATTTTATTAAGACTCACTAAACTTTGTCAGTTTGTTCATCAACCCACCCTGTTTGCAATTTGTTTTTTTGTAGTTTGCGGTTTGTATATTTTTGTATATTAGATTTGTATTGTCTTCAAGTACTTTTATTTATGATATAATTTTTTTTATGTTCGTCTCCCCTCAAAAAAATTTCTGACTCCGCCACTGGTGATAGTTCGGGTGCATGCATGTTTTGCAATTTTTTCACCAATTGAATTGAGGGGAACTAGGCACCAAATTCTTGTTTCGTTTGGATCAATATAGTATCTCTCCATCGTTAGTCATAATCAGAAACTAATTTCTTTGAGGCGTAAAAATTATCAAAATGAACCCTAATATATATATATATATATATATATATATATATGTTTAAGAAAAACACAATTATTATCAATTATGTCGGACTTTATCAGCTACGAAAGTTATCGCATTGTGCAAAAATGAACACTTCAAAATTATTTTTTGATTCTCCAACAGGAATATGCAAGATTCCAATCTTAGAGGGTGCATTCTTTTACACTCAACAGGGGAAGAGGGGAAAAAAATTAAATAAATGAAATATAAAAAGAAGAAAAAAAACATAGTATGAAGTTAAGTTGTCAAATCCAACCCTGGATTACAAGGTTTATAAACTAAGAGTATACAAAGCAAAAACAGAAAAATATAGTTATCATTAATTTATAGTGAATTAAACTTTCCAAGTATTCATAATTTAAATTAAGTGTATATTCTTTAGTATTTTTGCTTTATACAGTCGCTTTTAAACAATCAAATTCAATTCTTTCACTATCTTAGGATGTCGTCAAAACTGAAATGATAGAAAACGTCTCCTTTTTCTTAAGATTTCATTTCATTTTTATTTTTTTAGAGAGGGACAACAATAGAAGAGATTCAAGGAAATTTAGTAACCTAGACCAGAGTTTTTGCTTTCTGTGAAATTCTTAAAGAATTAATGCATCCAAAGTTTTCATATTTGTATCCAGCTGTGTCACATATTTAGACACACACACACACCGAAACCGAATCAGAACAAAGATGTCGCACTGTCACAGAAACTGATCAGCACATAGATGTTGCGCTGTCCTAGAACGAATGCTTGAAATTTTATCTCTGAAAAGTTCATCATTCCAAAATTTCAAGGCACTTTGTTTTTACTTAATTTGTTGCATTCTTAGAAATTATGAGTATGAAATTTTATTTATGAATAAATTTAAAATTATTTTTGTTTTTAAAATTTTTAAAGTTATTTAATTTAAAAAAAATGATGCTGTAGAAAAAAAACGATAATAGGAAATTAGAGTATTGATTAAATATTAAATTACCTTGAAATTAGAAAATCTCTCTTCAGCTGATTTATTTTTTCTTCAAAAAAATGATACCTGTGAGTGAAATCCAAGAGAATTCAGTAACAGATAGAATATAGCTTTTGCTATTTATTGAATTCCTTGCTAGAATTCATACAAAATTTACAAGGAAATCTACAGTCTAGTATAACCTCATATTTGTCATCAAGCTGTGTCATATTTGTATAGGTTATGATAGAGACGAACCGAAGACATTCAAATATACGAATAAATTTAGGTCATATATTCAAAGTGCTAAAGATTATTTTAAACATTTTATAGATAATGAACATGATTCATTTGCTGTTTGATGTGGTAGACGATGTAAAATGATCATACATTATGACTTCATTCACCCGATACAACTCATATTCTCCACGACACAGTCAACCCCAAAGATGGACCGGAAAAAAAATGCCCAAATAACCAGCACTTTCAAGGCAATTGCTATTTGTACTAGCTAATTTGTTATTGTCACAATCGACGTGGGTGCCTTTTATGGTATTCCCAAATTGCCCCCTGGCATGAAACAAACGGAAATGTGTTTATGTTGTATATTGCTAGTTGTACAACAAAAGCGTGTTTTTATTGTACTATTTTTTTGTCACCCCCCATATACGCAATGGAAAAATGTTTTCAATGTGTAACTAGCAATATATAACATAAACATGTTTCCGTTGTTATATTTTTTTCTAATGCACTATGCAAAATGGAAACATGTTTATGCTGTATACATAGTTGTGAAATCCGGTATGGTCATTAACCCGGTCGAGGTAGTGGGTCAATGGTCCAATTGGTAGGTCAGTAATTGGCGAGATTTGACCTAATATATATATATATATATATATATATATATTAAAAATTCAAAATTATATATGTATCTATTATATATAAGTTTATAAATAAGATTATCTAAGTAAGAAAAATCTATCCATACTCCAAAATCCAATTTTAAAAAAATCCAATATATTTTTCAAATTTAAAAAAAATCATTTTTTTGTGAAAACCAGCTAGATCAAATCGGTCCAATTGAGATCCGGTGACCAACCTGACCGGATTTGACCAGGTCAACCTGGACCAACTATATAATCAGTCCAAAAGCAAAATCGCCTAGTTAAGTTATCGGGATCCAATCCGACTAGTTCGGACTGGGGTTGATAACATTGATTGTATACTTGGTTTGGTTTTTTTTCTGTTTTCCAAACCATAAGTTTTCATGAAAGTAACTATTATGAATGTTGTTTACTTTTTTATTTTAAGTTCAATGGTTGGAATAGTTAAACTTGAATGCAACTATTATGTTCTATTTTTTACTTTTAATTTTAGGATAAAATTTCATCAAATTGCATCACAAATACCCCTTATCAAAGGGAAACATGAAGAACATCATTAAAGTGAAAAAATCCTACCTAGAACAACAACTTCAATAATTACAATTATTTAAAACATGTGTGCATAAAAAATATATTTAAATATTTATTAACATATCTATTAAATATTTATTAACAACCCCAATAAAATTTAAATTAAATAATAAAAATATATTAAAAACTCAATAACATAAAAAGTACTCTTATAAATTTAAAATATGATTTTAATATCCACACAAAACACATATCACTAAGTTAATATAAATTAATATATAGTAGTATTACATGCAACCAAAAGTAAAGGCAGAACCAATGGCTCCTAATAGTTGTCCTTTTTCTTCTTTTCAAATGAACGTACAGGAAATGTATTATAAGAATAGGCATCTTCATATATTCCTCGCGATTTGTCATTGTACAAAAATAAACAAAACCTGCCAAAAGTCTTATCCCTCTGGAATCCTTATCTCTTGCAGCAACAAGATGGAATAGAGTAGAGGGGCCCAGATTATTATATAATATCCCATATTAAGATATGATGAGATACTAACCACGTAAGACACAAATATTTTGATAAAAAAATTCTCAAAAATACTTCTAACTATCCAAATATGCTCTAAATTGCTAACACATGTGGATATTTAAATAACAAAATCCAAAACGCTAAATTAAAAGAATGACATCTTAGTCAAATCGTAGGGTTACATTCAAGTCATTAGTTGTAATTACTAGAACCATCCAACTGTGCGTTGCAATCACAGTAAAAAGTAAGAAAAAGAGAGCAGGTGAGAGACAGCAAATGAAGTAAAAAGAAAAAAAGAAAAATAACTTACATTGGATGAGAAAGCAACATCTGTAAACAAAGTGGAGGCTGGACAGATTTCTATGTTTTGCCAAACAGAAAACTATGATTTCTCATTCATAAGAAAATCGTAAATATAATTTGGAAACATAATTAAAGAACTGACTGCGAACATAAAATCTTAGAACTTTTGTAAGTATGTGAGCTACGAGAAGCAAAATTTGAAAGTTGATTAAAAGATAAACGACACTTGCTAATAATATTTGGTATTGCTGTTTGAGAAGCAAATCTTCTGTTTAAATTTTCTGCTAAAATCTTTAAGTTCACTAAATAAACATTGTTGAGATGGAGTTGACCTGCTAGCTGAATGGCCTGATATAATGTCCATGGTTTTGCTGGACAGATTTTGTATTTTATAGAGACTAGTTTCCTTCTAATTAAACAGTATATATTATGTGATCATAAACTTTTATTGATGATAAATTTATTGAATTTTATAATAATTATGTTAAAAGTCATTTAATCATAATTTATGATTAGCTGAAAATATATATTAGTTTACGTTATTTTATAAATAGAATTTAAACTCATTTTTTATTCCCCAAAACATCTTTTTAATTGCTAAATTGCACTCCTCCAATTACAGAGTAGGAACATGTATCCTGACAATAGATTATTCAGATGACTCTCGCCAATATGTGAAATCTTTCTCACCACATTGATTACACACGTCCCCACTAGTTGTATTTTTTTTTTATCAATAAATATCAATGATTATTAGCAAGAGGGATCGACAAATATTCTAATATTAATTTGAGATTAAAGAACATGCAATAAAATATACTCATATGACTCGTGTTAGGCTTTGAACATTTACAATTTTTCCTACAATGCACATAGTAGTGCATCATCACCCATCAAGATCAATAGGCCAAGTAACTTTGAAAGCATTTCAATTTGAGTTCCCTTTGTAAGCCCTACACTCGGAAGGTTCCCTGCTGAACAATCCTCTCTTGAATCATAAATAACAAAATAAGTTAGAGAAAATTTTCAGCAGGACAAAAAACTATAATGTAGGGGTAAAAAAAATTGAGGTAGAAAAATTCGTGTATGGAAGTTATATTGATTGATTAAAAGTGATACAAATTATTTTCATGGAGGAAGAGTACTGTTGGGGAAAGAAAGTCAAATGATTAACACCTTGTTCCTTGTTCGATTGACTTGAAAGTGGAGAAGTGAAAGTGAAATTGTGTTGAAAGAAGATGAAAGAAAATTTTATCTATTATTTGGTTGAGATGAAAGTGACTAAATTGGGTTGGGGTTCACCAATTCACTTTTTCCTTAAAAATGAGGTGAAAGACGTTTAAAGAGCATAGTGATTTGCTTATACTTTTAACTTTTCGAAAAAAACTGTTCTTGTAACCCGTAACTTGTAAATCTGACCTTCTAAATAATGTGATACCTACTTGCTTCGCATCCCCTTTGTTTGCACCTTATTAACAATCCATGATTAATCACTACCCTCACGAATCACCCTCGACTTTGTTACTTATCCCAACAAGCACACCAATAGTCATTCCTTCAAACTTCTTTTTTATGGGTTTTATAAGGCATATAATCGATTATGCCTTCAAATATATGCCTCTTCATTGTAAAAAATGTTTTTAGAGTAAAAAAAAAGGAATAAATTCTTTTAAATTGGGACGAAATAAAAATTGCATAGTATGTTTTTTTATCTTTTGAACATTATATATATATATATATATTATAATTTTATAACTTTTTCATATTTATTATTTTAATTTAAATATTTAATCTCTTTTATAATTTTCATCTAAACCAAACATTTTAACTTTTCAGTCTCTTTCATCCTTTTTCATAATTATTTTTTCACTTCACTCAACTTAACAGGATACAAAGGAATAGGGAAGAGAAACGAAGAACGTTGTTGGAGAATAGGAAAGCAAAGAATAAGTAACAGTTGGGAGAAGTAAAAGAAAGAATAAAAACAGAGGGGGATATTTGAACTAATGAAAAGACGGAAGGAAATTGAAAAAAAAAAGTAAAATTATTAATAAATTAGCAAAAAAGGGTACATTTATTATTTAACAATAAAGAGGGTATCTTTTAACAATTGTCTTTTAAGTTTTTGGATACTCAACAATGCAAACACTATTTTTACCCTTGATTTTTTCACATCGAGAATTATATCATCGCTCTTCTCTTCTTTCGTTTTCTTTATGTTGCTCCTCGGTTTGGGCTTTTGTCCTTGCCAGTTTTATAGCCTCAATACGCCTGAGAAATTCTTCTTGTATTTTGAGAAACTTAAGTTAAATATTGTAGATAATTCTTTTAGGATACTGTCAAAATATCTCACGAAAAAGTTATTCATGATCTACTATACCGTTTTCAACATATAGTATCACACACCTATCATATTTATAATTTTCTCTCCTTTATTTCTTTCTCTTTCTCGTTGTCTACTAGGATAGTGTGTCTCACTTTTCTCACCCTCTCAATTTTCCATTTGAAATATTTTTTTCCCTCTTTATCTTCCTTACATGTTTATTTCATGCACTACTTCCATAACTAGACATAAAATTTCTCTCTCTCCTATATTAAATTACCCTTCTTTTTTATATTTGCATCTTTTATCTATCTCCAAATTAAATTTTAAATTTTTTAAAATATTAATAATTAAAAATAATCTTATAACATAATTAATTTAAATTATTTATTATAATTATAAAATATAATTTATATATTTCACATTATTATTTACTATAAATTTCCATTAAACATAATTATATGTAAGAAAAAATTTCTTTATTATAAATTAATTATATAAATACATTTATTCTGTAAATTTACATTCTAAAATACTAATATCATTTAAAAATTATTATATTAATAATATAATTTTATTTATTTTTTTATATTTCTAACAAAAAAATTCAATTTTTTGCATTTTTATATCTTAAAAAATTTAATACTTCTTAAATGAAGTAATTAATATACTTATAAGATAAAATGTAATTATAACTATTAATTAAAAATATTAATTAAAGTTATTTTAATATATACATGCTATGTTTGGTAATACATCTTAGTTAATTTTTAACTTTTTTACTAGATGAAGATTGTTCGGTGTACAAATTTTTTTAGAATAAAAAAAAAGGTCAAAACTCGTGGGTCAACCTAATCCACCATGGTTTTGAGTAGAGGATAAGTTGTGTGTGTGTTTTACATTTTGCGACAATCTTAAAAAATGGACCCAACTCACCTATGATCTCATCCACCTAGGATGAACTTGTGGTGGACTTAGTTGACTCACGTAACTCACTTAAAAAACAAAAAAAATTTAAAATAATAGGCATGAAATACTTTTGTCATTTCTCTTATGTAACTCTTCACATCCTTCTAGCTTGTTAATATAAATTTATAGTTATAGGATTATCATAGATATTTGGCTTTCTAGCTTGTTGATATGTTTTGTTGTAGGTGTGGTGTGATATTAGAGAATTTAGTTTAACTAGTATTTCTCTTTTTAAACTCATAAGATTTAAAATTAATGTTATCCTTGATTATTTAAAGTTATGTTAAATATTCATTTTTTTTTTCAAAAACTGATTTTCTGTTGAATATTCTTTTTCAAATTTATAATTTTTTTAACTTTAGGTAGGCCAAGTCAGAACAACATTTTTATGACTTAATGAAAAATGAGTCAAGTTAGGTTGATTCACTTTATAAATTAGGTTGATTCATTTATAAAGTGAGTTAAGGTGAGCATATCCAATGGTAGGGTCGATCCATTTTGATAGTTATATTTTTTAGTAACTTTTTAGTAGCTTCTTGTATTTTTTTAAGTAACATTTTTAAAATGTTAGCTTGTATTTTCTTCCTTTTTATCTTTAATATATTTATGAAAATTTTGATTATCTGTTTTTAAATAAATGATGGTTAATATGCTTATAATTTAATAAGTTAATTTTTCATATTTTAATTATCAACTTTCAACTTTTAATTAACTAACTTTTAACTTCCAGTGAGTTAGTTTTCTCTACTATAATCATAATAACATAAGTTATTAATATATGAATAGTTAAATGTAACTCTTCACACCCTTCACTGTGAATAAATTGGATGATTTTTTTTCTTCGTTTAAAACAACTTTTCATCCACTAATTTTTCTTAAAAGGAAAACATAAAAAAAAAAAAACAAGATGCAGGAATCGAATCTAACAAATGCTACTACTCGTGTGTTATTAAAAGTTAGTCTGTGTCAAGTGTATGGTTTCATCATCCAAATTGAAAAATTAATTAATTCTGGAAGGCACGATTCGCTGGTAACGGTTGCAAACAATTAAGGGGGACCCCAGAAGAAGCATAGAATCTCACGTTCGTCAAACAAGGTCCTGGTGACAACGTTTTTCGTAGCTTGCGAAAATAGAAAATGTTTTCTCAAACACCCCCTTATTTTATTTGGAAACGTGAGATACACTACACTGCGTTGAAGAAGAAGGACCACAATAATGGGTGTGGGGAGAGAACAAAATGAAATTAAAAATACCTTACTAACATTTATCATGTATGGTTGACTCGTTCTCGTTCTCATTAAATATAAAACAGGGTGAAAAAAAACGTGATGATCGGTTCTCGAAATATCCCTAAAGCCCTGAGGTATTGTTAAAAAGAAAATACTTGATAATATGTTTTTAATATTTGAATATGCTTTTTTTCAGATTGTTATCTATTTTTATTTCTACATTTAACATTTTCAGATTTTTATCTTTAGTACTTATAATTAATCTTTTTTATTAAATAATGATGTGACAAATCAAATATCAAGTTAACTGTAACTATCACAAACTTCTACTTTTCAACGTCACTAATTCTTTTTTAATTATTTTTATAAAAAAAATAAATTGTTAGAATTAGCTTGGTCGATAGTAAAAGTAAAATGCCAATTCTAATTTGCACCAACAACCTTTACATGAGACTCCACATTTTTCTCTAAACACAGTTTTTAATTTCTGACAATCAAAATAGACGAAGGAGGATGCATTTTATTCATTTAGAAAAGGAGATCAAAACATCTAAATCAATTTCACAAAATCCGTTTGAATCACTTCAATATTTTGAGAACACTAAAAATAAACATTGCGTGGATTTGCTGCTGGCGGTGTCGTGGTGAGGTTGAGTAATGCATCACTTCCTCAAAAAATTCAACTTCAACAGTGATAATGTAAAGTTTTATTATACTATTATTTAATAATAGACTATTATATATAGAAAAATTAATTATTAAATTGTATAATTATTATTTTAAAATTTTATATAAAACGAATTTTAATAAATTACCGGCATGTAAAAATCTTTATGCAGTAGTACATGAAAATTAATTTTTTCTATAATAAAAAGAGATAGAAAATGTGGGACAAAATAAACGTTAACATACACAGAAATTAAAAAAAAAGAATTATAAAAGGTGTCGTAAAAATAGAAAAAAATTACTTATTTTACCATTATAGTTACATAAATTTATCTTTTAAT
Source organism: Glycine latifolia (assembly GCA_013407115.1). Classification (NCBI taxonomy): domain Eukaryota; kingdom Viridiplantae; phylum Streptophyta; class Magnoliopsida; order Fabales; family Fabaceae; genus Glycine; species Glycine latifolia. Next base: position 19,256,631 of record CM023957.1, on the reverse strand, counting down.
TCCTATATTTTAAACCCATCCTTTTTAATTTCTACATAAATACTTTTGAATTTTTTTTATCCTTGTCATTACAAAATAATAAGGACTACAATATAAAATTTATATAACTATAGGGAGCATAAAGAATCTTAAAGTGCTTATATAAGAATTAAGATGGATAACTTTTTAAGTGTAGAAAGTAAAAGGTAAAGTTTAATTATAGTAATCAAATCTTTATTTTTTAAAAATATTTTAAAAAGAGAATTATTAGTCGAGTTATTCAGAAACAAACAAACTAGTGAAACTATCAATCAAGCAATTCATTTATTTATTGAGTAAAATGTATGAATATTATAAATTCTCCTAACAATAGCTCAAGTATCATGTCTCAATTATTATGCAACTGCATTTTACATGTGTGGGTCAACTGTTGCATTGGTTCATAGGTGACCACTGGCTCACCTACAAAGCAAAGAATCTCCCAGAAACCACACCAATCCAAAACTATTTAATTTCATCCAACCAATTAATACAACCATATTATATACGCCGCGATATTACGGAATCAAAAGTTTCCCATATCAACCACAAACCTATTGCTTTTTTTTTTTTCTTCCAAAAGAAAAAATATTGGTCGCAAATTGTTAACAACCGTTCGGTTTTGTTTCAAGTCACATTATTACACACAAAGTATTAAGATTCGAACATACCAAGCTGGTCTGATGAATTGAATCGTGATCTAATGGTTGTCGAGTCATAATTTTGACCAGGGACATTTTTGATTCATAACAATCTAAATTGACTCAGTCAGGTTTGCGGTCAAATTGGAGACTTGTCGATTCAAATTGGGTCAGTTATCTTTTTTTATTATTATTATAGTTGAAATGACATAATTTTAATTTGAACTCATTTTAATTTTAGAAACTCTATCGGTCTATTTTTCTTTCTCTCGCAGTCTCACTATACATTGTCGCTCCGCTCACTAACCTTTTCTTCCTTTCTCTCATCGTAACATTGTGCGACTGCCACCTTATTAGACTCACTCAGTTCAATGCAACATTGTCTAGAGTTGCAAGTGAGTCAAACTAAATTTATTTTTTCTTTTTCATTTTATTTTATTTTAGTTTTTTAGTGTGTGATTTTGATTAAATTGATCTTTTTATTTATTATTGAGTGTTTTCTGTTACTACAATTATGTTTTTTGTTGAGTTAAATTAATTTAAAAATGGTCACAATTACAGTTGAGTTGTAAGTGAAATTATGGTTCCAGATTATTTTTTAAAATTGTGAATTGGAACTTTGAATTGATTTTTTATATTTTATAATATACATATATGTAATATGATTATGTTTTATTTTTGTGTAAATATTGATATATATTGTCGTTGATATATTTGATGTTAAAGATTAGAGATAATAATTATTTTTTAACTTGTGTTATTTATATTTTATTTGTATTTTTTAAAACATGTGAATTTCAATGTGTAAGGAAAAAGATTTTAAAACAAATATAAAATTTTATATTTTTATTATAAAAATCATACATGTTAACTAATGACCCATCAATTCATCCTCTAACCCATTCCAATGCCATGCACCGAACCTGCTTTTAAAACTATGATTACACGTCTACTACTAATGGGATTACGCGACGACCCGAATACAATCACTGAATCTTTCGGTGTATATATATATAAATGGATCATTATCCCCTTCTCGTTCCTTCTATGCAATGAAATAATAATGGGGTGGCATCTAAAGTGTGAAGTTTGTTAAACTTTTCTTGGTTTTGTTCCTACTTGTGACTTTGTTAACTGAAGATGGATGTGAGTTTGGATTTGAGTTTGGCCTTTGTCCCTAGAAGAACCGTCTGTGAGATTCTTGGCGATGTTGCTAAGAGCAAAGATGGGTCTCGGAGAATGGCCACAATTGAGGACTTAGTGAAAAGGTTGGAAGATGAGAAGAAGAAGATTGAAGCATTCAAACGTGAGCTTCCTCTTTGCATGATCCTTGTAAACGATGGTGGGTTAACTACTATTTTTTTTTTCATTTTTTTTTGTTTATAGAGTTTTCAAATTCAACAATTTTGATGACTAAAAGAGATTTAGTTCAGTCGGTGGAATAAGGTGCATATGTGTTATAAATTTTCTGATATTATGTTCAATTCCTACAAAAGAAAAAATATTTAACATTTTATGGAATTATTGCGGATATTATGGTTCTGTTGATGATTAATATGTTCTTTGGAATCTGGCAGCTATAAGTAAATTGAAAGAGGAGATAAACGGGGGTGTGAGAATGAAAGATGAAGCCGTGGTTGAAGAGTTGATGCCACTTATGAAAACCAATTCTGAAGGAAATGGGTCTTTGATGATTGTGGGGAACGAAAGCAGCGACACGAAGAATTGGATGAACTCTGTTCAGCTATGGAACGTTGAAACCAAACAGGTAAATTTAAAGAATAGATTCTTTTTTTTTTGGTAGAAATTAGTATACATATAGTCTTTAATCACTAGGTGTTTATGTTCTCAGTCAATCATCACGTGTGACATAATCGAATATTTTTATATATTAAAGAAAGTTAATAATACCTAATTATATGTAATGTGAAGTTGGAATTATAATTGGTCATTAAACATGTAATAATTTTTTGGGTTGAAGGATTTTGTTTTGTAGCATTTTCTATAGAATTAAGACCTAAGGTTTTTTTTTTATTATTATTTTTATAATGATAGAGGAATGAAGAGGGTGATCGATGTGTGCCCAGCAATCCAATTGAACAAAAAACCGACACCAACAAGAGTGTCTCAAAGACAGTGATGAAGGACAAGGAAATGTCGCAGGTTCCTAGTCTTGGGTTGATGAGTCCTACAGTGTTGGAATTGAATCATAGAAAAACAGAAAGTGGTTATGGACATGGTTCGTCCATGATTATTACAAGCTCGGTTGAAATTAAGGGTCATCAATCACAACAATCTCAGCAGAATCCGAGGAAACAAAGGCGATGCTGGTCACCAGATCTTCATCGGCGATTTGTTGGTGCGCTTCAACAATTAGGGGGCCCACAAGGTAGATTAGAGTTAGCATTTATAGACATAATTAAGAGGGATAAGTGAATGATTCCCTTCTTTTGCAAATTAGTGTGGGCTCCCAAATTCTTGACATTATCTGCATAATCAACGGTGGATGAATTTTTCTTTTTTCTTTGTTTTGATTTCAGATTCTTCCATCTAGAATTGGAAAAAGTGGGGTCTTATTTCTAATTGGTTTGTTTGCTGCAGTGGCCACTCCAAAGCAGATTAGAGAATTGATGCAGGTGGTAGGCCTCACAAATGATGAAGTGAAAAGCCATTTGCAAGTGAGTGTATATTAATGTTTGGATAAACTTCGCCTTTAATTTTATTGGAAAAGAAAATAAGAAAAAAGTAAAATGAATTTAGTTTTTTTTTTAAAGTTAAAATCAACTTATATATATTACTAAGTTATTGATATAAGTACAATTGAGATTAATCCTCTTAAATAAAGTCTTACATTTAAATTTCATAAATTTAAAAATAATTAAAAAGAAATTTTTTTATTAAAAGTTAATTAGTCATATTTTTTGATAATTTTTTTATGATACACAAAGAAGATTAATTAAATAAGAGCTAGGTCTAACATAAGGTGTGTCAAAACCAAACAAAAACAGAATTATAAAAGATGTATTAGTGCTGAACAAAAAAAAATGTATTAGTTAAAAGCAATTGGTTATTAAAAAAAAAAGGAGTTAAAAGCACTTGGAGATTTCACCTAGCTTAATAGTATAATGTTACCACCCAAACCATTTTATCAAAACAGAAAAGAGATCCACATACCATCTAATTTGTTACACACAATCTCTTCCTAGCACAATATCAGTTCTGCCATGTTATCACAGAAAAAGGTCCTGGCTTCTGATGCTTAGCCCCCCTCCAACCACCCACTATTTTAGCCTCTAGCATATTGTCCAAACAGCGAAGCCTTAATATATATATATATATATTAGAACTGACCATCTCAACCACTTTGTTTAATTGGAGAGATCAACGATTTCAACACCCCTTATATGCACTAAATTTCTGCATATTGTATAGATCCCCTTCTCATAGTATCACTCTTGCCATTTGTTGTCAAAAATATTTTACCAAAAGATTACTTATTAATTAAATTAATTCAATAATATAATTAAAAAAATATTCAACTTATATACTTTAATATTTATAGGACTCTAGAGTGTAACATTTTTTATTAACCCTTTTATTTGTAACATTTTTTTTCATCCTTTATTACTTTTCTCAATTACTCATGCAAACTTGTGGTTTGTTCAGAAGTACAGGCTTCATTTCAAAAGACCTCAAGGTTCTTCAATTGGCCAGGCTAACAGTAGCTTATGCAAGATGGCACAAGATAAATGTGGAGACAATAAATCAAAGGGGAACTTGTCACAGTCTGGCTCTCCACAAGGTCCACTCTTCCTAGGAGTGTCTGGAAAAGGTCTTTCAAGCTCTGGACGCAACAGCATGGACACAGAAGGAGATGAGGAATCAGATTGCCGCAATTGGAAAGGTGGGATTCATCACCAATTGCAACCAGAAACTGACGTTTTGTGAGCTTTCAAGGTTTTCAGATACATGAGAATTAAACATATATATAACGAATATTTAAAATTTGGAGAAATTATTAGGTAGTTTAAAATCATCTGTTATTGATGATTTTGACTAATAATTGTAATACGTGAATAATTAAAGATATATTTAATAACTACTCAACAAAAATTAATTATATTATCTTTTAACTTAAGAGAATTTTCATCCATTTAGAATATAAAATTATTTAAGATTAGAATTATGAATGATATGTTGGTCTTGAATCGCATTATAATTTCTCCAAAATTTGATAGCGCAAAAATAATAGAGCTAACACATAGAAGGGATCCAATCCAATTGATGTTAGAATTGTAAGAGAGACTTCTAGAGTAAGTGACAGATTTTTTTACAGCGTTTCAGAGTTCTCTGCCCCATGCTTTTAACAGGTTTTTGTTGGTAGGTGTAATTTTAATTCAATAAAGAATTAAGATAATCGTTCACTCACATTTTGTCTACTTATTATCCATCAAGGGATAGTTTAATTGTGTAGAAAAAAAAAGAGAATTAAGAAACAAAAATTTAAATTAAAGTACAGAGAAAGAAGTATGAAATATAAATTATTTTAAAAAAAGTTTACTCTTGAATAGTAAATCTTTCTCTTCAACCAAGCAAACACTAAAAGATATAGTTAATTTTATTTTATTAGTAGTTAAAAATAAATTAACACAACATAATTAATATATAGTTAAGAGAGTTACATAGTTAGGAGAGTTATGATGTTATCATAACATTTGAGCTTAACTGTATTTTTTTTCTTATACTTTTTTTTTGTTTATATTTCTGTAAATTATGTTTATTTTTTTTTCGGTTGTCAGTATCCGTCATAAAAATGATGAAATCATTATGTTAGGTTAGCACTGAGTGTATAACGTTATCATTAATTTACAAGAACTAAAACAAAAAAAATTACATATTTGCACAAAAAAAATTTAAGTCTTAAATTATATATTAAAATATAACCTCAAATGAAATATTAAAATTTGTGTATTTAAGAATGTGACACACTTAACATCATTATGTTTTTCAAAATTCCTACCATAAAAAATGACTTATTGTCATTATTATTGCAATCACCACCATTATTGCGACCACTACCATTATGACTTTTGTTGCCGCCACCTCTGTAGTCGTTATTATTATCACTGTCATTGCAGTAATAACCACTTTGCCATTGTCACTACTAGCAGCACCATTGTTTTGGCAATCGACACCATAATTGCCATTGTCACCATCATTGTTTTCATTATCACTATTGTCACCACAACAATTGTTTGAATGTGGTGAAGGGTGTGAGAGGCAATGAAGGGTACAACTTGAAGGAATATAGAAGAGAGAACAAGGATATGGAAAAGAGTTTGAAGGCATAGAGAGTGAAGATATACAGATGTGGATAAATTAATATTTAAGTGTTTATTTTATTTTAAAATGTAATTTAAAACTTAAATATTTTTTTGTTCATGCAAATATGTCATTATTTTTGTTTTAGTCTCTATAAATCATATATATTTTTTTAATTCCATCCTTGTAAATTATTGATGACGTGACATCCTATGTTGGCGTGAAGTGATGATGTTATCAAATGATGACATAACATGATCATATTATCAATTTGTCTATCATGTCATCATTTTTTTAAACAAAAATTAACAACATGGATGAAAAGTAAAACAATCATGATTTGTAAGGACTTAGATAAAAAAAAAAACATGCAATGATGAAAAGCAAAAAAGAACTAAGTGATAGGGACAAAAAATATATTTAAGACTAATATTTAATGATGATTAACTTTGTTTACAAGTTGTTAGTAATATTATGGATTATTGACTTTCTCATGTGGTTAATATTTAATGATGATTAACTTTTGTTTACAAGTGGTTAATAATATTATGAGATTATTGACTATCACATGTGGTTAACAGATGAAAACATGATTAATTTTGCATCACAAGTAATTAATAATATTATGAGGTTATTGATTGTCACAAATGATATACTATATATGTAAATATGTTTAACTTTATTTCACAAGTGGTTAAAAGTAAAAGAATGTGGTTGTAATAATCATTGACATGTGATCAATAGTATCACAAGGTTATTAAAATATGTAATAATAATTAATTTTATCTAACAAGTTATTAATAATATTATGATGTCATTGAAATGCTTAATAATATGTTTTCAGATGTACGAATATCACATATATTCAATAATATAATTAAACTAGCTTATAAGCTACTAAAGTACCTTTAAATGCACTCTAAATGTCTAGCTTAACTCCCTTTCATACTTCCAATCACACATATATACAGGCATTTACATATTTATAGAAGCATTGACAAGTAATAACTTAAGTTTATAGTATAGAAGCTATAACAATTAGTATTTAATAAATGTGAAAAGTCATATCTAAAGTATATAACCAAACATTCCATTTACTAAGATTATGACCACTTACATGGGCTTTTGCTATATCCAATTATCGATTTCCCTTTCTAGCTAAGTACACTCCTATTAGTTGTTTTTATATATTATATAACCCTTCATATCCATAACATGGATATATAATCAATATTCTGCAGTATACTTTTTGGAACAATGTTTTTTTGTTTTTAACATTCCAAAAAGTATATTTTGGACTATTTTGTGTTCTGAAAACTACTTTTAAGAATGTTAATAAAAATTCAAGCAGAATATTAGGATCATTAAAAAATCATACAAAGGAAAAATTGTACGATAGTGGAGAAATTGAAGTGAAAAAAGCATATAATTGATATTAGTCTTTTAATATGAAAGACTCTAAAAGATGCTCCGATATAACAACTTGGACAAAATTAAAATCTGGTCGTACGTTGTTACATATAATAAAGTGAGACACATCAGTGGCATTATTTGAGTGGAAAAAAATAAAACAGAGAAGGAAAGTGGTTGGAAGCCTAAACATACTGCAATGGAGTTAGAGGATGAAGAAAATTCTAACACTAAAGTAATACTAAGCAAGAGAGGAACAAAGAAAAACGAGAACAAGAGATTGATGGATGGGACAAAGGGAGTGAAAGAGTGGGGGAGTGTGTTGTTGTGCTAGAAAGATGAGTGTGTGAGGGAGGGTGAAGGTTTGAAAGATGTTATTGAAGTAATCTACTATACATATATAAAAGCAAATTACCAGCAAAATGATCAAACTGGACATTCTATATAAATGACACATGGCAAAAAATAGGGATAAAATGATAATTGGACATCATTTCAGGAAAATGGAATTTGCTAATTGCACCCCCATTTTAATAAGTACACTCCAACATTTTTAAATTAAAACTTGTTAAATGCACTTGCTTTTTGATAAATTCACTCCAATATTTCCAAATTAAAACTTGCTAATTGCACCTTCTTTTTGATCTTTTAAATCTTAAATACTCATTATATCATTTCTTTCATCCCTCTCACACGTTATCTATTTAACGAGTAGGCAGTGGTATTACCTTTATACGCAGGGTATTGTACTAGCCAGTTACAAAAATACAAAATCTCAATATTATTTTAATTTTTCCTTCCGAAAAGACTCTAAATTATTGGTGATATAGTAATTACTCTCTTATTTACTTGATAATTGTCTAGAAACTTTCTAAGTGCAGTGATTTCTTTTCATTTTATGTTATGATTTTCACAATCTCCTATTTTGGGTCCTTCATATTTCTCAATATTGTTGGTTATCACCTCAATTGGCTGAGTCTAATTATTGGCAGGTTTGCACATGCGTGACAAAAGATGGTACCTTAAATGAATCAATTACTTATGGTCTGATTTCAACATAGTTATATTATCACAAGAAGAAAAAATTATCATTGAACTTTACTTCTTTCTTTCTCTTATTTTTGCTACACATTCATTTTGTCATTAATAAACTATGCTAGATCTTACAGTTTTTAAAATATTTTTCAGTCTAGATGTTATATTGTCTTAACTACCTTTTTAAGTGTTATGTGTGTTCAAATATCTTCCTTATCATTTTCTCTCTTTTGTTCCTGTTGTTAACTGAAATTGATAGCTTGCAGGCATATCAATGTGGAGACTTTGGTTACTTATAAAAGTTATTAAAGCTTCAGATAACAAGCAGTATGATCTAACTCTATAATTTCAAAATGATTCTACATGTTATATATTATTTATATGATTTTATCTATTAATAAAAAATTCAGGAAACACACGTTTGGCTAAGGCCCCATATCTATAAAGTGTGGGCTCGAGCATTTCCATTCAAGCATAATAGATTTTTTTTGTTACATTAAAATTTTCATCACTTTATTATGTTTGCTCCTATAACCACCATCTCATGAAACTGACAAAATTTGATCATGGTAAACTATGATCTATAATTTGTGTAAATATGTTCTTAATTCTTATAATCTTATTGACATTTCAGATTTAGAAGAAGATGTTTCACTTCTACATAAATATGTCTTTTTAAGGGATTTTTTTGTTCCCACTTTAAAAGAAGATTTCAGGCCTATTAATGTTGATCCACAGTGTCTAGTACCCGGTAACAACTATTTGAAAATCTCAAATGTCTTTGTATCATTTTCAGGTGATACATAACATGTTTGACCATATTTATTTTCTGCAGGTTAGTCCTGTGGAAGGTACAATTTTAAGATTTGGGGAGTTTAAGGGAGCTAGAACAATGATTAAATAAATTAAAGAATTTTCATATTCAGTTTTTCCTTTTCTTGGTGTAAGCCATTTCCTTCCAAATGTGCAAGAGGAGCATAGTTAATCAATAATAACTACTGAGAAGAGCAACAAGTCATGGTGGAGAGTTTCCTTGGCTTCTCCAAAAGTTTGGAACCCAACATCATTACGGTAATATGATAATATATTTCTATTTGTCTTATGCTAACAAAGTCTTATGCTTACTAGATTTGATTGTAAACATTTGTATTTAACAATGATTTTATTAATGAAGAAAATCACATTGATATATTTACATGCTAATCCTCACAAATTAACACCTAAATTTTTATTATCATCTACTATTGATTTTTTTCATGGTACATATTATCATAGATATTTGTAATCATCATTTGAGTACTTCAGGTAGTATCTCAATTTCAAACTTGATCCATCACATTGATACTATCAAGTATATGTGAGATATCGTAGATTAACATATTGTACAAAGATCACACTTTTATATTTCATAGCAACCAATTACTACATATTGGTTGGAATATATATTATGTTTTCTGTCATGTAGTAATCTCGCTTTCAATCTTTTTTAAATTGTTGTTATCCATCAGTTACATTTATAGATAATATTCTATTTCTAGACTAGAATTTTGTAAGCTATTAACAAAATTTTTAAGGAGTACTATATTACAAATTGATTATCAGTTGTCTACAATTATAATTCACTACATCTATATAATGTTATTATTAAATAATATTTTTTTATTACACATGCAAAATGAATGCTAACAAACACAATCGACAACAAAATATACACACAAATAAGTGTTAGAATTTTCATTTGTACATTTTACTTATAATTATCATATCTTTATATTACACACAACAAACATAATTTCTTATTCCTATTATAAATTCATCATTTTTTCATTTCTAAAATATTTATATATTTACTTATTATAAAAATAAATTTTCAATTTGAAACGGAGTGAAGTGCAGCAAATCAGTACATCCTGTGCGAACGCACGGGTTATCGACTAGTTAAACTATTAAAAAGGAAAATGGGAGTGTACATAGAACAGAGGGAGTGGATATAGTAAAACCCACATACATGTGTACAAAAACCAATTGGGCCGATGGGCAGGCTGGCTGCCCCTTTACCCTCTACCTTTGTTATATCCACTCTGCAAATTTGCTAACTACACTCTAGTATTGTATTCAAACAACTCTGTATATATTTTAGGTTTTTGTGAAAATTGATTTTAGGTGTGAAATATATAAAATATATTTATGTTTAAAATTTAAAATTGATTTTTGCATAATATAATAAGATAAAAAGTTATTTTTTCTTACTCACTTTTAAAAATTATTTTTAAACGTAAATAATTGTTTTTCTTAGTACAGTAAGAAGACAAGACAAGACAAGAAACTAAACAATCAAAATACAATCCCACCTCAGAGGCAGCAGAACGCCATAGGAGGAGAGTCCCACTGAAAAACTGTTGCATTGCATCTGATGTTGATAACTCGAGGCCCACCCTGCAAGAGAGTCAGCAACAGTGTCTATTAATTTCTTTTAAATTAATTAGATAAATTTTTTAGTTTAAATATATTTTTGATTTTTGTATGTTAATGTTTTCTTAGTTTTGATTCATATAAGTTTTTTTTTTTTTTTAATTTTAGTCTTTGTATGTTAGAGGTTTTTTAATTTTGGTTTTTTTAACTTTTTTTATTTTCATATTTAGTTATTATATAAGTTTGTATTTTTTTAATTTTAATTTCTTTATGATTTTAATTTTTTAATTTATAATTCTCATAAGTTTATATTTAGAGGGATCAAAATTAAAAAATATAAATTTAAAGGATTAAAACTGAAAACTTAAATTATTTTTTTCCATATAAATTAGTACTTTTTCATTTTTGGTCTCCATAATTTCATTTTATATTATTATTTTAGTTTCTATAAGTTGACTTTTTTTAATTTAGGTCCTTATAAAATTATAATTTTTTTAAAATCCACATAAATTCGTGCTTATATGGACAAAAATTAAAAAAATACAAACTGAAATAAACTAACAATATATAAAATATTTTACAAAGATTAAAATTAAAAACAGAAATTTATAAGAACTAAAATTATCTTACCGCAGAACGCCATCGGAATAGCCGACATTGTTTATCTTGATGTCTTTTGTGGGGAACGAGAGTGAAGAGTTTGACACAGACACATTTCCTACGTACATCGATCACCAATGGCATTGTCACGTGGTTGCAGTACGATTAATGCAAGTTATATACTACTTTGTCACGTGGTCTAGTGTGGCTTCTCTGAGCAACATGCTACTTTTCACGTGGACATGTCTCAATCGAAGTGGGAACTGGGAAGTTCACATTATGCCATTATGGAGTACGCAGCCATTTCACATTACTCACATTTTAATTTTAAATGATTCTATTCTAGCCTAGTTGTATTTTTTCTTCCATTTGTCTTAAATATTTATTAAGTAGATTTGGTTAATATGACATTGGATTATGCATTACAGTTGATTAATTGCCTGATAAATATGTTGATGTAACTTAATTATACTTTTGATTTTCATAATTATGATATTAGATAAATTAAAATTATCCATGTAATTAAATTATGTCAATATATGTCTCAGATAAAATATTTGTTGTCATATTATTGACATGTGTTTACATTTTAATATCAGATAAAGAACAAAACACTCTTAAACTCAAAGTATTCATCAATATCCTTTCTAATTTTGTCTAATCATAAATTTAAGGTGTATCATATTACTCGTTTCTTTTTATATTAGCATTTCTATTTATATTAGTTGTCCTCCAACACTACAGTATCTCCATGGTATTGGCCATACACCTACGTGTGTACAAGATACAATCTTGCGAGTTCTATATTGAGTACATATATGTTGTTGTGCGCCTATAACATCAGATATCCTTGAAAGTCAATAAAATTGGTCAAACTTAACCCTTAACGTGTGATTTGAAATATTTTGTTATTTACAAAGCGTCCCTTTAATATTTTTCTAACTTTGGGATAGTTTAATTTGAAATATTTAAGATATTATCGCGGATTAAATTATTATATATGCAATGTCTCATAAAAGTTTAGTCTATTTATACTTTTAATTCCTTTTGTTTGAAATATGTGCGATTGTGTTTTTTTTTTTTTATGTTATCAAGTCTCTATATTCAAAATTGAGTAAATTTAATCTCAGCAATATTTTTTTATTAAAAATCTTCAAATTTTCATTTTTTACTCAATCTTACAAATTGAATTGATTAAACTTTATTTTACTCAACACTCACCCGAATCAATTAAAATGTAAAATTTCAACGTAAAATAAAAAATCTCAATAATTTCTCTCCTTAAATCCTAGTCACAAATCTTATAGAATCTTTCAATTTTCATCAATGTCTATTAAAGTAATTTTATATTATTATTTAATTATAAATTTTTATTTAAATTATTTAAAAATAATTATTTAAAAAAGCTACAAATGATTATATTGATGAGTTGTGATTGATCGAGTATATAAAATTTTTTATACTCCTTTTTTTCTTTCATCATTTTTTTTTTCTAAATTTGCTTTTAAATTTGTAAAATTATTATTTCACATCTTAAAATTTATCATAAAAAAGAACTTTTATTAGAAAAATACTAATTTAAAAAGTTTTCAAGATAAGGTAGAGTTTGGTGGCGCTGAGCTTTCATTCCGATTGACAAACGTGGCGCTACCCTCTTCTCTTAGTTTTGCAGGGCTTTCTAGTTTTTTATTAATTTAGTTGTTGCTGATATTGGGAATGGGAGTATAATTTCCTAATGCGGCGATTTTGTCGGTGTTTGTGCTGGTGTTTGTTTTGATATATGAAAGTGTTCGCTACTGCTTTGTTAAGGATTTTGTCAGCTATATTTTGTCCTATTTAGGTGTGACCATTTGTCATAGACATAACACACATGGGTGCCCAATGGTTTTTGTACGGTGTCATTGCCCCAGACATGCGATAGGGTTAGTAAATAATCAGTGTCCTGTTGGTATCTTTCTATATTATGTTTTTAAATTTTGGTTTTGATTGGTGGATATTGGATCAGACAATAACTTTTATTGGTGGATATATATTTTACTATTTAACTTTTATTATTAAACTTTTTTGAAAATTTTGCAATTCAAGTTTTAAATTTGTGTGCATTTTAGCGATGATGAAATGTCATTAAAACGAAATTTTCTTGAAATGCACATTTAATTTACATAAAATCCCTTTGCACATTTTTTTTAAATCAACAAAAACTTTATATTATAAATTTAAAAGCACAAGTTGAGACAATGCATAGTATTGTTCTTACAGCACATTAAAGCAAAGGGATTGAATCTTTATGCATATGTTAGACCTACGGAATATTGGAAGGAAAGAGATCTATTCAATATCAACAGCAATTCGAGGATGCCGTCAACTCCAAAGTTTATAGAAGAAAGAGGGAAGGAATTAGTTACAATAATCTCCAATGCCCTACCGCAACCAGCTTTTCCTAATTAAAGAGAAGTAACGACACCTCCTAATGGATTGGCCATACACTTCTGGTTTATTCACAAAAGCAACTCAGGCTCTTCCTAACTACAATTTGGGCTCAACATAATTACAGCCCACTTATCCCATGAGGTAATCTTTGGCCCACACACTCTTGACCTTAACTCTTGTTCCCCTTCGTGTATTCTTTGTTCCACTTTCCCTTGTCTTGTTCACTCTCTCTTCTACTTGTCCTTCTTCACTAATCACCCCTTCCTTGTGTTGCCCAGGAGTCGTATCAGATTCCTCCGCCCTTAAAGACTCGATCTTGCCCTCAAGATCAAACTGAGGGAAGGCCTGTTGAAACTCAGAGAAAGACACCCATGAAGCATCTTCTAAGGGCAAACCTTGCCACTGTACCAGAACTTGCAAGTCTACAGCTTTTCCCTTTTGTACCGTGCGGGAATGCAAAATGGCCATTGGCTCTGTCACCGGGTGATTTTCCCATGTCACCGAAGGTAGAGGTTGAGGGTGAAAGAACAGATTTTTACGGTAAGCTTTGAGTAATGAAACATGAAATACGGGGTGGATGCGTGCGCCTGTCGGAAGGGATAAACGATAAGCTACCGGTCCAATCTTTTCAGCAACCAGAAAAGGGCCATAGTACCGTCGGCGAAGCTTGGAAAACGTCTGATTGCGCACAGATTTCTGCCTGTATGGTTGAAGTTTGACGAGCACTTGATCTCCCACAGCATAGTGCACATCTCTGCGATGCTTATCTGCTTGATTCTTCATGCGTTGGCGAGTTCGATGAAGGTTCTCACGGAGCTGTCTGATGATATTGTCCCTCTGTGCTAATAAAGTATCTACTGCTTCTATTGGAGAAGTGGCACCATCATAAGGTTGCAGAGCAGGTGGAAGGCGTCCATAAAGGATCTGGAAAGGGCTAGCACCAATGGAAGAATGGAAGGAGGAATTATAAGAAAACTCAGCCCACGGTAAGTATTGTGCCCAACTTTTGGAATTTTCCATGGTATAGCATCTCAAATATTGTTCTAATCCACGATTTGTAACTTCAGTCTGACCATCACTTTCTGGATGGTTTGCAGTACTAAAATGGAGCTTTGTGCCGCTCAAGCGAAAGAGTTCTTGCCAGAATTTACTAAGGAAAATACGATCCCTATCGGAAACGATGGATCGAGGCATACCATGGTGACGACAGATGTCAGATATGAATACTGAAGCCACTTTGGAAGCGGTGAAGTTCCCGGTTAAGGCAGAGAAATGAGCATACTTGGATAGACGGTCCACTACAACCATGATAACAGTCTTTCTATCTGATGGTGGAAGCCCAACGATGAAGTCCATAGAGAGATCTTCCCAAACCGCCTTGGGAGTAACTAAGGGTTGGAGTAGGCCAGCAGGGGACAATGGCTGGTACTTTGTAACTTGACAAACTGGACAGGTGCGCACAAATTCCTGAACATCAAATTTCATGTTTGGCCAGTAATAGTGGGTAGAAATTCGATGTAGTGTTTTGCGAATCCCTCCATGGCCTCTAATTACAGAGGAGTGGAATTCATGTAGCAGAGGGGTGCGAAGATCAGATGTGCTAGCAATCACAATGCGACCCTTAAAAAAAATCAACCCATTCTTCACAAGGTACTGCTCAAATCCTTCCTTTTGCTCCTCTATTGCTTTAGTGATCTTAACTAATTCTGACTTTTGTGTGACCTCAGCTCTAATTGAATCCAACAGTGGATTAACAAGTGTGGACATTGTCTGTATCTCTGAATGGGAAGCCTCCTCATTGGTTTCTTCCCCATGCATCCTGGATAAGGCGTCAGCTACCTTATTCATGGCTCCAGGATAATATTCTATGGTATAATCGAAGCCCAACAACTTTACTAAAAACCTCTGCTGTTCTGGGGTTTGAATTACTTGGGCCATCAGCTCTTTGATGCTATGCTGATCTGTTCTAATAACAAATTTGCTCCCTAACAGGTACTGGCGAAACTTTGCAACCCCTTCGGTTATAGCAAATAACTCACGGACATAAGTGGACGACTGTTGCATTTTTGGAGAGAGCTTGCGGCTAAAGTAGGCGATAGGCTGATTGTTTTGGCTGAGCACTGCCCCGATACCTATGCCAGATGCATCAATGGTGAGCACGAAGGACTTACTGAAGTCGGGTAAGGCTAGTACTGGAGAATGGGATAAGGCTTCCTTCAGCTTGTTCATTGCTTGTGTGGCTTGGGCACTCCACTTGAATGCATCCTTCTGCAGTAGTGTGGTTAATGGTGCAGCGATTTGAGAAAAATTTCGCACAAACTTGCGGTAGTATCCCGCAAGCCCAAGGAATCCCCTTAGTTGTTTGGCTGTGGTGGGTTCCTTCCATTCCTGAATTGCTTTAATTTTTCCTTCGTCTAGTCTAACTCCCTTACCATCAACTATGTGTCCCAGATACTCAACCTCAGTCTGAGCAAATGCACACTTCTCGAATTTAGCATAGAGTTGGTTGTTTTGTAAACACTGTAGTACTAGCCGCAGATGCACTAAGTGGTCCTCCAATGTCTTACTATACACCAAAATATCATCAAAAAACACAATTACAAATTTTCTGAGAAATACCTTCAAAACAGAATTCATTATTCCTTGAAATGTGGCCGGGGCATTAGTAAGCCCGAAAGGCATCACCACAAACTCGTAGTGGCCTTCGTGAGTACGGAAAGCAGTTTTAAAAATATCCTGCTCGGCCATTCGGACCTGATGGTAACCTGATCTAAGGTCCATCTTAGAAAAAATGGAAGCTCCTGCCAATTCATCAAGCATCTCGTCCACCGTGGGAATTGGGAAGCTGTGTGAAACAGTCACTTGGTTGAGGGCCCGATAATCAACACAGAACCTCCAGGTGCCATCCTTCTTTTTAACTAGTAATGCTGGAGAGGAGAATGGGCTCAAACTGGGTTGTATTACTCCTGACTCTAACATCTCCTTCACCATTTTTTCCAATTCATTTTTCTGAAAGTGTGGATAGCGGTATGGTCTAACACTGATGGCCTTTGTTCCAGGTTCTAAATGAATTTGGTGATCAGCTGCCCTCTTTGGAGGTAAACCGGTTGGTTTCTCAAAAACCTTGGTGAATTCTTGCAATACCCGTTGCACCCTACTATCAGGATCCTTGGTGCTTGCTGTATGAATTTGATCTGATTGCTCAATAGCATGTAGCTGGTACAAACATGCCACTGAATTGGAAGATGTGAGCTTGCGAAGCTGGTTTAACTGAATGGCCTGCATATTAAGGCTGGACTCTCCTTGTATCTCCACAGTGTGACCATTCCTCTCAAATTTCATCAGCAACTTCTTATAGTTTATAGTGACATCTCCCCATTCTGATAGCCACTGAACCCCTAAGACCACTTCCGCTCCTTGGATTGGTAAGACATATAAGTCAGGGCAAAATTTGCGCCCTTGTATTTCCAAATTCACCTTGGGACACACTCCTAGACAATCCATGACCTCTCCATTTCCCACCAACACCTGGAATCTCTGTGTTGGTATAGTTTCCAATCCCAAAAAATTTACCAAGCGCTCTTGAATAAAATTGTGAGTGGATCCACCATCCACTAATATCTGAATTGTAGCATTATTGATCTTCCCTTTCATGCGCAGGGTGCTAGTAGAATGTTGACCAGCCATGGCATGGAGGCTAATCTCAGGCATTGGTTCTTCCCCCCCAATTTTTTTATTACTAACTTCCTGTTCCAGTTCAAAATTATCAGGTTCTGTAGTGCCTTCTTCCTCTTTCTGGATCATCATGAAAAACATTTTACCCTTGCAAACATGGTTTCTACTAAATTTCTCATCACAGTAATAACACAGTCCTTTCTCCCTTTTTTCCATCATTTCAGCAGCAGTTAATTTTTTTACAGGTAAGGTTCCCTTGTTGATTCCCACACCAGTAGGAAGAGCCCTTGATGGTGTTGGTAGTATACCTGATTGTGGATTGTTAGTCCCCATTGGATTGTTTCGTTGGGAGTAAGTTCGTGCAGTACTTCTGTCATTCAGCTTGTCCTCCACTATCTTGGCTAAGTCAATGGCCTGTTCCAACAGTTTCAGGAAGGTGCATACGGACCTCCTTGCGTATTTCTGGCCTCAATCCGGATTCAAAATAGCTCTGAAGACTTACATCATCAATACCAATCACTTGGTTAGCAAGATGCTCAAACTGAGATTGATAATCAGCTACTGAAGATCCTTGAATTAATCGACTCAACTCCCCACGCAGATCTCGATATCTGGAGGGACCAAATCTTGCACGCAAAGCTTCGATAAATTGATTCCAGGTTCGCAATCTACCATTACGATCCATCCAATGGTACCATTCTTCTGCCTGGCCATCCATGTGAAATGAAGTGAGTGTGAATTTCTCTGTATCAGTCAAATTGTGAAACCCATAAAACTGTTGAATCTTATGTATCCATGGCTCTGGATTTCCTCCTGAGAAACGAGGTATGGTTAGCTTGACTGACTGGAAGGCATTGTTACCAAAGAAACCCCCTAATCCATCAGATGGGCTTTCTCTCTTTGACTTGTTTTTCTGATTTTGCTCCATTTTAGCTTCCATCAGTGTTAACTTCAGATTTATTTCACGTAACAAGGCTCCAAATGAATCGAACTGCTCATCATGATTGTTCAATCTGTTCATGCACTCATCAATGGAACTCTGTTTAACAGCATTGCGAGTTCCCTCTGCCATAGTAGCACAGAAGTTATCTCTCAATGAAAGCACCAGAAATGTTAGACCTACGGAATATTGGAAGGAAAGAGATCTATTCAATATCAACAGCAGTTCGAGGATGCCGTCAACTCCAAAGTTTATAGAAGAAAGAGGGAAGGAATTAGTTACAATAATCTCCAATGCCCTACCGCAACCAGCTTTTCCTAATTAAAGAGAAGTAACAACACCTCCTAATGGATTGGCCATACACTTCCGGTTTATTCACAAAAGCAACTCAGGCTCTTCCTAACTACAATTTGGGCTCAACATAATTACAGCCCACTTATCCCATGAGGTAATCTTTGGCCCACACACTCTTGACCTTAACTCTTGTTCCCCTTCGTGTATTCTTTGTTCCACTTTCCCTTGTCTTGTTCACTCTCTCTTCTACTTGTCCTTCTTCACTAATCACCCCTTCCTTGTGTTGCCCAGGAGTCGTATCAGCATACATCCTCTATATGCACACGTGAAGATTCAGAACCAAAGATCTCCCCCAAAACAGTACGCCACCCCCTCCCTAACTTCCCTGTATATGTATCCCTACCACTTTCCAGCTATTATTGTCTCGGTGTTGGATGACAGCACAGAGGCATTTTCATTGACAATTCCCGCCATGTAAATTCAACAGTTCACCACAACATATGACCACCCTAAAGTTTTATCATGTAGCTATTAATCCTCATTGTTGACAAACCATTGACCGAACATAACATCTAGCCACTTCCACGGATGCAAGCCTCATGATTCCTTACCCAAAGTACATACGGACAATGAAACCCCGATATTCTGTTTTTCAGTCATGTCCAAGCTTGATATTTTATTGTTTCAATCAAAGTCATAAAGTTCATGATGACCATAAACGAATAGAGAAAGAAGCAAAAACTTGCAAAGAAAACAACAATTGATCAAATGGATTGAATGAATCTTATTGAAAGAAATGAATGATGAATACATGTGTTTCAGCTTATATACAATCAGCGTTGGATGTCAATCTAACTTACAGAAAATACAACTAACTATAACTGCTTCTAATTGTCATAACAGAAAATAGTTAGTGCATAACTAATTCTATATGCTGAGAGCTCTCCCAAGCTGAGGAATGTATGTTAGACATTCCTAGCTTGCGTTGTAGAAGACAAAAAGCAATAAGAGATAAAGCTTGGGTGAATATGTTAGCAAGTTGATTGGCTAACGAAATAGAAAGAAGCTTGATCAAGCCTGAAAGCAATCTCTTGCACACAATGTGGCAGTTAATTTCGATATGTTTTGTGCACTCATGAAACACAGGGTTGACAACAATATGGAGTGTTGAATGATTATAACAAAAGAGTAAGGCTTGCTTGGAAGATACACGTACATAAATCAATAAGTAAGTATGTGAGCCATTGCAACTCACAAGCAGCACTAGCAAGTGCTCGATACTCAGCTTCAGAAAAGCTTCTAGGAATAGTGGCTTGCCTTTTGGATTTCCAAGCTATAAGAGGAGAGCCTAAATAGTCAGAGAAACCAGTTATGGACTTGTGACTGTTAATGCAACATGCCCAATCAGAGTCACTAAATGCCTTCAATTGAATTTTACTAGTAGCAGGAAATGAGAGACCAAGACCAGGAGCACCTTTGATATATCGCAGGATGCAAAAAGTAGCTTGCTGATGAGTTGATCTAGGGTGTGAAACATATTGGTTGAGAGTTTGAACAAAAAAAGTGATAACTAGACGAGTGTTTGTGAGGTAGATAAGACAACCAATGAATATTCTGAATGAAGAAGTATTTGTTTCAGACAAAACAGTGCCTAAATTTGGATGAAGTCGTGTACTATAATTAATGGGGGTTGAAACAGGTTTGCAACCAAGCATTCTAGCATCAAAGAGGATCTCTAGCGCATATTTCCTTTGACAGCTACTACGAGCCACTTCAAAGCCTAGAAAGATTTTTCAGATTGCCAAGATCTTTGATTTTAAATTTGTCATCTAGCATTTGTGTAATATGGAAATTTATGCCCACCAGAGAGGACTATATCATCAACATACACGAGAGCAGTGAAAGAGCCATCTTGTTTCTTAGTGAACAAGGAATAATCAGAGATGGAATATTTATATCCATGAGATATGAGAAAACTTGATGGTCATGCATACCGTTGACGTCTAGCATGTTTAAGGTCATAAAGAGACCTCTAGAATTTGCACATCTGGCCTTCTTTAGATGTTGGTAATCCATGAGGCATGATCATATAGAATTCTTCATTTAAATCCCTATGCAAGACATCTAGCTATTTAAGATGCCAATTATTGATCAATGCAAGTGCAAGAGGAAACCGTACTGTGGTTATTTTAGCAATAAGAGATAGTGCACCCAAGTAATCTTAGCACTTGACTTGAGTGTAGCCTTTAGCAACAAGGAAAGCTTTGTACCTTTCTATAGAACCATCAGCATGATGCTTGATTTTATAAATTCAACAACACCTAGTGGCAGTTTTGTTTGGAGGTAAGTTAGTGACAACCCAAGTATTTCTTTCCAATGCTGCAATTTCATCTTGCATAGCCTCAGTATAACTCTTAGGCTCAGTTTGAGCAGTAATGGATAGGATAAAACTATGATAAGATGATGACAATTTTTCATAAGATAAAACTGAGGATAAAGGATATCTAATACCCGGTTGATGAGTGATAACAACTAATGTATAATTGATGTGAAAGTCATGAAACTTTTGTGGCCTTAAAATTTGTCTTTCAAACCTTTGAAGAGAAGGATCAAAGGGAACTAGATCTGACGAAGTACTTGAAGACTCATAAACAGGTGAATGACTTGAAAGAGAGTCATTGGAAATATGAACAACAGGTGCAATTGATGAAGGCATAACAAGATCATCATGAGTGACTATTGGTGGATGAGCTAAGCTAAAGGGTTGTGCAGAATTTGATATTGATAGGGAAGAATAAGGAAAATAATTTTCATAAAAGATCACATGTCTAGAAATTTCAATGCCACGAGTGTGAAAATTAAAGGTGACATATCCTTTCTTATGTGGTTTGTGACCAAGAAATATACAAGGCATGGCTCGAGGATCTATTTTTTTTCTGTTAAAGGTCAATGTACTAGTGTAGCAAAGGTAACCTAAAACTTCAAAGAATCAATATCAAATGGATCATTATACAACTTTTGATAATGAAACACATTATCAAGATATGGTGTAGGTAAACAATTAATAAGGCTAGCAACATCTATACGTGCACATGACTAGAAAAGAGGAGCTAGATGGGATTAAGACAATAATGCATGAGTAACATTTAGAAAATGCTGATGTTTCCTTTCCACTATCCCATTCTGTTGTGGGTTTCTACAGAGGATGTTTGGTGAACAATTCCTGTAGATGCATAAAACTGTCTCATTATGAATTCAGAACCATTGTCTGATCTAATGGCTTTAACTTTAGTGTCAAATTGTCTCTCAACATAAGCAACAAAGGACTTTAGTTGTGTTTGAGTTTCAGCTTTTGAACGCATGGGAAAACCCCAAATAAACCATGTATTACCATCTACAGTAGTTAGAAAATATTTATGACCATGCAATGAAGTTTTAGTACACGGAACCCAAATGTCAACATGCAAGAGAACAAATGGAACAGAAGCATGAGAATCACTATTAGGAAATAATAGTTTTCTTTGTTTAGCTTTGTGACAAGCATCACATACAAAAGTTTCATCAATATTCAAAATAGGATATTGTTGTTGAGAAGAATCAACCTATCATGAGAGGGATGACCAAGCCAATAATGCCACAAATCTATTGATTGTTTATTACAAGAAATAACAACAATACTAGGATAGACAACAAAATTTTCTTGGATCTTGGATTTGAATTTGTACAAGCCACCTTCAACATTAACAGTATCAATCATCATCCTCTTTGGTGTTGTCCTGAATAAGACACTTGTCAGCACAAAATATTAAAGTGCAGTTTAAAGAAGAAGCCAATTTGGAGACTAAAACAAAATTGAAATTAAACCTAGGCATGTAAAGGACATTGTTTAGGATTAAAGCTTCATTTAATTTGACTGTGCTTGAATGAGTAGCAAGAATTTGTTGACCATTTGGTAATTGAACAGTAATAGGTGCAATCTTTATGTATGAGGTGAATAAACTTAGGGAAAACAACATGATCAGTTGCACTTGAATCTAGGATCCAAGTGTGTTGCTCATGTTTGCTTATGGTGCAAGTAAATGGTATAATAGTATCTATAGTACTTTGCAACCTAGGTTATAAAGTACCCATTTGATTAATAGAATTAGAAGTCCCTCCTTGAGGGAATTGTTGTTGAAGCAAACTCATCAAAGTCTGGTATTTTTGATATGTAATCATCATTCCAGAGCCACTTGATTAATTATCTGACTTTTGGTTTCATTTTTTGCTACTGTGTTATTTATATTTGCACCTTAAGAAGGCTTGTATAATCGATGCCATGGGGGATAACCATTCTTTTTTATAGCATTCTTCTACTGTGTAACCTATAATGCCACAGTGTGTGCATATTTTTCCATTTCTGCCTCCATTACCTCTACAATTGCCAAATGAGGTTCTACCTCTTTTACCTTCCCTAGCAAATGAGAAATTCGAAGGAAATCCATTTTTCTTATAGAAATTGTCAATTGTGTGGTTGTCCTCTCCACAGTAGCTACATGAAATTGTGTTAGATGATGTGCTAGTTGCATTAATCACACTATTAAGCATGTTCGAATTCAGAAATTACCTCTCTTGTTGCACCACATAGGAAAACACCTTGCTTATGGCAGGTAAGGGATCCATCATCAAAATATTAGATCTAACATTAGAGTACTACTCATTTAATCCTCTTAGAAATTGCGTAACCTGGTCTTGAACAAACACCAAAAGGATATGTTCTATAACTTTCTAATTCATCCCATATTACACGTAATATTGTAACTATAATGGAAGAATCACCTTGTTTCATTGATGCTAATTCCTGTTGCAAATTAGAGATCCTCTATAAATCTACCTACGAGTATCGTGATTTCAAATCTTTCCAAATGTCTATTGCATCATTAAGCCACAAAATGCTTTGTCTGATCAAAGTTGACACATAATAATCTAACCACAAAACCACCATATTATTGCATCTCTTCCATGCTGGAAACAACACATGATTTGATGCAAGCTTATGAATTGTTCCATTGATGAACTTTACTTTATTCTTTGCACTCAACATAGTGAGCATTGGCCTGCTCCATGAATTATAATTCGTGGGATCAAGAACAAGTGAAGCCAATGGCATAACTGGATTCTCAGTAGGGTGTAAGTAGTAGGGGGTATGAATATTTTGGGATGGATCTTGCAGATTATCTTGACTCTCACTCATAAAGATCAAAGATGAAAAGGAAGCAAAAATGATTCAATGAAAAGGAAAACGAAATCAGAGGATGCATAGCAAAGCTCTAATACCATCATAAAGTTCATGATGAACATGAACGACAAATAAAGAAGCTAAAGCTTGTAGAAAAAGCAACAATTAATCAAATAGACTGAATGAATCTCATTGAAATAAATGAATGATGATTACATGTGTTTAAGCTTATATACAATTAGCTTTGGGTGCCAATCTAACTAATAGAAAATATAACTAACTATAACTATTTCTAAGTGTTATAACAGAAAACAGTTAGTGCATAACTAATTCTATTTGCTGAGACAAAGCCAGAGCATCCAATTCAAAATTTTCAAAAAGGATTCTATTTCTATGTTTCCAGATACCATAGATAATTGTACACCAAAGTCTAGCTGCTCCTAACATTTGCTTCGAATGTCTCTCCATGTAATGTGGTTGACAAAGAAGGGGATATCCAAGAGTAACATGTCTTCCAGACTTTTGAAACAGATTTACAGGATAAAAACAGATGTTCCAAAGTCTCCCTTTGTTGATTACATAAACAACAAGATGATTCCAAAATTTCCACAACAATATTATGGTAGTGCAAATTCTCCCTAGTTGGAAGACGATCTAGCAAAGCTCTTCATATAAAAAAAATAACTTTGCTACGAATCTTGATGCTCCAAACCAAGGAGAAAGTGTCATTTGATGATTCCAATCCACTTCCTTGTGACAGGATGCCATAGGTCGAGTTTGTGCTATACTCTACAGTAGAACAAAATTTCCAAAACCATGTGTATTCGTAGTGTGTTTTCGAACCTGGATAGAATTCAAAACAAGATTAAAATTGTTAATCAAAAACCTTCTCCCACTCAAATGCCTCTCTCCTCCATCTCATATCCCATAATCAATTGTCCTCCCTCCAAAAACCCATTTTAGCTATAGCCTTCTCTTTTTCGCTTGAATGAGAAATAATCTTGGAAACAAAGTTACCAAGTTTGTCCCATTCACCCATTTATCTAGCCAAAACCTAATTTTGTCACCCTCCCCAACTACACTCAAAGCCCTCCTCAAACCATTTCTCTCTACTACTTCCTCCACAAGCTAGTTTCAAATCTTGCCACCAATTTGATTCCCGTAAAAGCTTACCGTCCCTCACAATGCCTTGCCAAACCTTATATTTTAAAAAAAGGACCTCATTGCACAAGCTATCCCCATGATGGAATAAATTCCACCTCTATTTCCCCAATAAAGCAATATTGAAAGCATTCAAGTTTTTTACACCAAGTCCTCCCATTTTCTTTCTCTTGCAAATGTCATTTCAAAACACCTAAGCCAACTTTTTATTTTCCTTATTCCCTCCCCACAAGAATCTTTTTTGTATGCCCACAAGCTTCCTCTAAACCTCTTTAGGAATCTTGAAGAAAAAGAGATAATAAAGGGGTAATGATGTCAAGACATAATTTATCAAACAAAGTCTACCCCCAAAGGACATAATCTTTTGTTTCCATATAGACAAATGTTTTTAGAAAATTTGTCTACTAATGATTGCCACATGTCCACCCTTCTCGAATTCCCCCAATAGGCAATCTGAGATATACAAATGGTAGGGAAAAAGTCTTGCAATTTAACAAATTGGCATATCTATCCACCACTCTACCATCCACTCCAATTGCTCCAAACCAACTCCTCAAGAAGTTTACCTTCAAGCTAGATGCTAGTTCAAACATTCTCAAGATTGTTTTAATAGTGAACACATTCCTTGCATTTACTTCCCCCAAAAAAGATAGTATTATTAGCATATTGTAGCATACTTATGACACATTATTTACACCCACTTAAACATTTGCCTACTAGTAGGAAAAGGAAAGGAGCCAAAGGATCTCCTCGATAAAGGCCCATGTAGCACTTAAACTCTCAGGTTGGACTTCCATTCACCAACATCGAAGTCCAAGAAGATTCAAGACATCCTTTGTTTGATCCAATTAATCCACCTTTGATGAAATCCCAACCTCTTTAACATGTAAAGTAAGAATTCCCAAGAGACGGAATCATATGTTTTCTTAAAGTCTACTTTAAATATCAAGCAAGGCCTTTTCCTTCTTTTTGCTTTGTCCATAACCTCATTTGCAACTATCACACTATGAAGGAGTTGTCTCCCTTTGACAAAAGCACTTTGGAAATGGTCAATCATCTTTCCAATAACCTTTCTCATTCTATTTGCTAGAATATTTGAAAGGATCTTATACAAGCATCCCACCAAAGAAATAGGCCTAAATTTATCTAGAGATTGAGGATTATCAAATTTTGCAATCAAAGCTATAAATGATGAATTAATACCTCTAGGTAAGATTCCATTACTATGTAATTCCTTCAAAAATCTTAAGACATATGCTTTTATAATCTCCCAAAAATCATTAATGAAAAGGAAGTTAAATCCATCCAGGTCAGGGCTCTTTGATCCCTCACATTCCCATCTAACTTGCTTTACCTCCTCCTCCCCAAACAACGTAAATCTCAAGGTGAAGCTTCCCATGTTATCTCATAATCACCCCCACAATGAATAACATAGCTTTTTTTTTTTTGTTTCTTGTAAGAACATTAATTGAATTTCCTATCTTCTAATCACCTCCTTCACCCCCTTAACCTTGATTCTCCCTCTGAGACCTCTTGTATTTGAAAGTCATTAGCTTCATAAAAACTTTTCATGGGTGCCCTCCTTCTCCTTTCCCTTACCATAATTAACTTTTTTTTGTTTGTTTTGCATCTTTTTTTTTTTTCCATTTTTGCTATACGCTGAATCATATCCTTACCATTAACACCTATAGATACTCCCATGGACAATCCTATCTTCAACATCTTTCCAGTGTTTTCTTCATCATTTTGTAGCCAGAAGTTTTTATTGCAAGTCCTAATGTGATAATCCTGAATTGAATTACTAAGAGAACCTCCTTCCTCTAGTAAATGCTTTAGACTTCCTCCTTGTTATGTGTTGACTTGTTTTCTTGATTGTGGACTTCCCAAAGGATTCATTTGATCTAACAGATAAGATAGGACCTTTACAACCAACATTTGCATTAAAATCTAAACACTTATCTTTATCTGTGCATCCACTCTAATTTCCTTCATTTAAAGTCTTTCAATCTCCCTTCTTCAACACGTTATGGTTCGAAGGCCCACTTTTGTGAGAGCCTCTGCTTGCTATTGACATTCCTGGGCCCTTTCGCAAAAGAGCGTCAAACCTATTAGAGATTGTTATATTAATCTCATTTCGACCCATAACATCTTGGTTTTCTTTTTTGTCACACATTGGGCCCAATCCAGCATTGCCTTCTTCCTTGATAACAATAGCCTTTTTATTGTTTTGTTGTGTGAGTGGGTTTTGTGTCCAGAATCTTCTTTTCTTAGTGGGTTGATTGTTGTAAAGGAAAATTTTGGGAAGTACCCACTTTTCTCGTTTAAAACTTCTAGATCCATTTGTCCTTTTCCTTGCCATTGGTTATCTCCTTAGATGCCTTAATTTTTTTTCTTCTTGTCCCTTAGAAGCCCCTACCTCAGTGCCTCCTTGTATAATACTTTTCGTATTTCTTTGTATTCCCCATATATTGGTGTAATTCGGTCACCTCTTGACCTCTACTCTTTTCTACACTTTCTTTTGTCTTTTTAGTCACAAGTGTATCTTTGATGTTACAAGACCCCATTGGTTCCGTGTGGTAGGTACTTTGACACTCTTGGTTAATAACCAAAAGATTTTGCACTGTCTCCTCCTTTGTATCAATTTTTTGGCATGTTTTTCGGTCATCGATAATTGGCACTCATCACCTCCCTTGTGACCTGTTTCTGGTATGTCTTCTAAAGAGAACTTCGAGAACATGACCCTATCTCCATTTCCAGCTCGCTCTCATACGAATGTGCGTCTTCCTCCTTTGAGTTGATACCTCCTATATTGCATCCACAATGATTAATCACTATAGTATGTTCCTCCACCATTCTCACTTTATGTATATTTCCATTTATCATAAATTTGTTCGAAACTGTGATCAGATGGGGAGTCGAGGTATATATCAACACGAGCACGATCCACCCTCATGAAGCTCTTTGTCTCCTCAACTATGTCCACGAGCTTTCCAACCTAGATATCATCTTCGAAAAGCAGTCCTTCCCCCAAGTTGATAAAGGGATCCCATAACAATTAATCCAGGAAAATCTATTTGTAGACATCATATCTTCCTCCCACCTTTGTGCTGATTTGAACACCGATTAAAAAGTTTAATCTTCCATCTGTGTTAATTCTCTTACCCTTTATGCTTTTATTTCTGATATGAGAATCAACTTTCCCCCAAGTATCTCATTTTCACTTCCTCCAGACCATCCACTATATAGATATCTTTTATCTTGTCAAACATCTTCAAGTCTGAGAGGATACCCACCCAACAATCCTTAAGCCATTTTTTATCCCCATACTTCCAAGTTGATTCTCTTCCCTTTCCATCCATCTCCCCCTCTATTTTTGTGTTTCTCCCCCATTTTTTTTCCATACTCTTCCTTGATGATTCTTTTGTTTCCACATGATACTTGTATTTGACTTTTGCAAGGATTGTTGTTGTTCTTTCTTCGCTTGTTGATTATGGATTAATCTTTGTACTGCAAGTTGATTTTCTTTATGTTCCTGGAATTTCCCTTTTTCTTCTTCTAGTGGCCTTTGTTGCTCTTCGATAATTGAGTTTCTGTTGAACCTAGGCAAATTTATGTTCATCTTCTGATTGCCTATGTAGATCTTATCTACTACTTCTCCAGGTGATGTGGATTTTGTAGACCAGAGTATCGGAAAAAACCTTATATTCTCCCCCATCGATTTTTTTCGTTGCCAAGAAAACCTCGATCTTTCCATATCTCCTGAAAATACTCCAAAACCTTGGCTAATGTTTTTCAGGAAATTAGTAAAAAAGTAAAATTCCAGCCTCCCTTTATCATATCTTCGATGTTGCACTTTCTTCCAACCCTTTCCATCTTCTATCTTACCCTCCCCTTATTCCCCCCCTCAACTCATTGTGTTTCGCCCTCATCTCTGTCATCTCTTAGTTCCAACCCCAGGTGCAATTGCAAGTTTATAATAAAAATTATATTTTCAAACATTGAGATCTCTACCTTAAAATGCACATTTAAATAGGATTTTATGCTTATGTGCCAATTCAACTTTCACTTGGAGGACTATGTGCTCTGTAACATCTTTAGGTCAACCTTTATGTCAATGATAGCTTGAATTTTATCTTCATTACCTATTTTTGCTCAAGATTAAAGGGTTATGTGTACCTTAATTTTGAGGTCTTTTGGTCGAGCTTAAGGTTGGCACCTTAGGTTGAGCTCTTTGGTCGACCTTTTAGTTTATTCCTCTAAGTTGAGCTCTTTCGTCGACCTCTTATTTACTCCTTCAGGCCAAGCTTTTCGATGAAGCTCGGGGTTTAGCTTCTTAATTTGGGTTGGGATTTTTAATTGACATCTTGGTTGACTCTTATATGCCGACCTCTTGGTTGACTTGTGATTGTCTCCTTTAGGTCAAGGTCTTGACCGACCTCCTAGTTGACTCTTTTAGGTCCATTCCTTTAGAAGTAATCCCTTTAGATTGTTCAACTTGACATAGAATTGAGTACCCCCAACACATGACATGTACCCTCAACAGTTGAACACTAAAGAGCCAACCAACAATGCCACGAAGGAATGTTCCTCCCAAGATACAAGATTAATTCTTATCTTCTTTTGTGATACAAGAAGCTAACCCTATGATAATAGGACATCATCTATCATCCCTTATTTGAACGCGTGCATCAGTAGCCTTGATTTTTTTCTTTTTTGTCTCACTTTAGCTTATTTTTTCTTTTACCAACTTTTAAGGAGTTGTTGTTAAGTTGTTCGACTGTTATGTATCAGTCGTTAGTGGCTTAGGCTTAGTTGCTAAAGTTTAGCTAGTTACTTGCTATTTTCTTTGTCTTTCAGTTTTAACTCAGTCTATTTAAGCAATATCTTATGCAATCAATAAAGTGCACTTCCTTTTCGAGAATATTCAACTCTCCGCTTCTCTAATATATTTCCAACAAACTGGTATCTAGAGCCATTTTCTCAAGGGATCTATGAGTAATCCAACAACCCACCATAAAAATCTTACCTTCCTTGATTCAATCCATAAAATGGATTCTGAAACACCTTTTACAACATTGGCGCCACCAGTGTTTAAGGGTAAAAATTATAAACTATGGGCAGCCAGGATGAAAGCCCACCTCAAGGCAAATGATCTTTGGGAAGCTGTTGAGGAGGACTATGAAGTTCATCCCTTGATAGATAATCCAACCATGGCTCAGCTAAAGAGTCATACTTTAAAGAAATCAAGGAAGTCGAAGGCAAAAGCTACATTATTTGCTGCTGTCTCAGAAGAGATTTTTACCAGAATCATGCATCAAAACTCAGCATTTGAAGTTTGGAATTTCCTTAAAACTAAATATGAAGGAGATGAAAAAGTTAAAGGTATGCAAGTGCTCAATCTGATTCGTGAGTTCGAGATGCAGCGAATGAAGGAGTCGGAGACAATCAAGGAGTACACAGATAAGCTTCTTAGCATCGCTAACCAAATAAGGTTGCTTGATTTTGAATTTTCTGATTCTAGAATTGTTCAAAAAATATTTATAACCATTCCTGAAAGATTTGATGCTACTATATTCGCCATGGAGAATAACAAAGATCTATCAAAAGTCACCTTGGCAGAACTAAATAGTGCTTTGCAGGCTCAAGAACAAAGGAGATTGATGAGGAGTGAAAGTTCTGTGGAAGGAGCATTGAAGGCTAAGTTACAAATCAGTCAAGGAATGAAAGACAAAAGGAAGAGTTTTAAGAAGAACTTCAACCCAAGTGTTACAACTAGCAAAAAGAAAAGGGACTTTCCTCCTTGCAAACATTGCAACAAGAAGGAACATCCTCCTTTCAAATGTTGGAGAATACCTGATATAAAGTTTGGGAAGTGAAATAAACTTGGCCACCATGAAAGGATATGCTAAAGCAATTCTCACCGGAAGAACGATGCCCGAGTAGTAAGCGAAAAAGAGGAAGAGTAGCAACTGTTCTTAGCATCATGTTTTACAAGCAGCAGTTCAAGCTCTAGTGATTGTTGGCTTGTAGACAGTGGTTGTACTAATCACATGACAAGTAATGAAGAACTCTTTAGAGAGTTGGACAGGTCACAAGTATCCAAAGTCAAAATTGGTAATGGTGACTACATTATTGTCAAGGGGAAAGGAACTGTTTCTATAAAGAGTAGCACAAGTACAAAACAAATTTATGATGTTTTGTATGTACCTGATATTGATAAGAATTTACTGAGTGTTGGGCAGCTACTTCAGAAGGAATTCAAAGTCTTCTTTGAGAACAAGTAGTGAACGATCAAGGACCCATATGACAATAAGGTCATAAGAATTAAAATGAGAGGCAAGAGTTTCTCACTTGACCCAATGGAGGAGGAGCAAGCAACTTATACTGCTGCTATGACCAACACAGAGACTTGGCACAAGAGGCTAGGCCATTTTCATCACACAACAATTTTGAATATGCAAAAGAAAGAGTTAATTCGTGGCTTGCCCCAATATTGGGTCCAATCTACCAAGCTACAAGGCGTGTCATTTTGGTAAACAAGCAAAGCTTCCTTTTCCAAAAAGGAGCTTGGAGAGCTGTCAAGAAGCTGCAACTCATTCATACAGACGTTGTCGGACCTCATAAAACTCCTTCACTCAATGGGAGTAAATATTACATTGTTCTTATTGATGATTATACAAGGATGTGTTGGATCTATTTTATAAGGTTCAAGTCAGAGGTTGCATGCATGTTCTTCAAATTCAAGAACTGGATTGAGAACCAAAATGGCTTTAGAATTCAAGTTTTGAGGTCAGATAATGGCAAAGAATACACCTCAAATGAATTTGATATATTCTGTGAGGTGGCTGGAATTGAGAATCAACTTACATCCTTATACACTCCACATCAAAATGGGGTTAGTGAGCGAAAAAATAGAAATATAATGGAGATGGCTAGGTGTATGCTTCATGAAAAGGAACTTCCCAAAGAATATTGGGCAGAGGCAGCAAATACTGCTATATTTTTGTTGAACAGACTGCCCACGAAAACAGTTGATGGGAAGACTCCTTTTGAGGCCAGGTATGGCTTTAAGCCACAATTAAAAAATCTGAAAGTTTTTCATTGTTTTTGTTTTACTAATGTACCATAGGTTAAGCGAGACAAGTTGGACAAAAGAGCGGAGCTAGCATATTTATCTGATATAGCTTAACATCTAAAGCTTATAGAATTTTTCAACCTGACACAAGAGAAATTCTAATAAGTAGGGATGTAAGCTTCATGGAGAATGATAAGTGAAGCTAGAACAATGAAAAAAATCAGTAGCCCAATGATTTGAATCAAGAAGAGTTAGTTGATTATCCTCCTATCCGCGACACTAGATTACTTGCTGACATATATCAGAGGTGCAATGTTGCTGTGCTTGAACCAGCAGGATATCAGGAAGCAGAAAAACATCTTAAATGAAGAGTTGCAATGAAGGAAGAGCTCGCTATGATCGAAAAAAATCAGACCTGGGAATTAGTTGAAAGACCTCAACATCAGAAAGTGATTGGAGTAAAATGGGTGTTCAAAAAAAAGGAGAATGCAGATGGCTCAATTAACAAATATAAAGCAAGGTTAGTGGTAAAAGGGTTTGCTCAAGTTTTTGGAGTAGATTATTTTGATACTTTTGCTCCATTTGCAAGGCTGGATACAATTAGAATGTTACTAGCTATTGTAGCACAAAAGCAATGGAAGATTTATCAGCTTGATGTCAAGTCAGCCTTCTTAAATGGCTTCCTAAAGGAAGAAATTTATGTTGAGCAACCTGAAGGCTTTGCTTCGAAAGGAGACGAAGACAAGGTGTATCTATTAAAGAAGGCGTTGTACGGCTTGAAGCAGGCTCCAAGAACTTGGTATAGCAGAATTGACGAACCTGTTGAAACTAGCCTTTGTTAAAAGCCTTAGTGAGTCTACTTTATATGTTAAAGGTGACAATGATAATTTTCTTGTGGTATCCCTATATGTGGATGATCTCCTAGTCACTGGAAGCAACATTGAGCTTATTCAACAGTTCAAAGAAGACATGATGTGAGTCTTTGAGGTGACTGATCTTGGAGAAATGTCCTATTTCCTCGGAATAGAAATCTAGTAGAGACAAAATGAAATATTTATTTGTCAATATGGGGCGGGCTGGCCCAGCCCACCAAAAATGCGGGGCGGGGTAGGCTGGCCCACTTTTGCAAAGTGGGTTGGAAATGCTAGCTCACCCCGCTTTAACGCGGGCTAGCGGGCCAGCCCGCCTAAAAAATAAGAAAAATAAAAAAGTTAATTTTTTAAAAAAAATACAAAAAAAATTATAAAAAAATACAAATGTGATAATTAAAAAAATACAAAGTTAAATAAAAGTAAATAATTTAAAATTAATGCTAAATAAATGATGTCATGTGATAATTCACAAAATTACGTCATTTGCAAATGAAATTTATGGATGTAAACTGTCCAAAGTGCAATATGTTAGCAATAAAAGACTATTTGAAAGTATCATTATCATAAACATTTTAATATTAAAACTTAGAAGTTAATTAGAATACGCTGAGAGTGCAAAATAACATAAATTAAAAGAATATACCTATTTCAAAATATGTTAAATATATCTATTTAATTTTAATATTTAATATTTTAAATAATATTGGTCTAGTGGGCTGGCCCGCCCCGCCCTGCATTTGGCCCGCCTCACTTTTGATTAGCGGGATGATATTATCAACCCAACCCGCATTTTTTTGCGGGCTAAGCGGGCTGGTCCGACGGGCCAGACCCGTTTTACCAACCCTAATGATGGAACAACTAAAGTGGATGAGTCCGAATATAAAAGCTTGGTTGGGTGCTTGATGTATCTCATAGCAACAAGGCCAGATATTATGTATGCTGTAAGTATTCTTTCAAGATTTATGAATTGTGGTAATGAGTCTCATCTTAGAACTACAAAAAGAGTTCTCCGATATGTCAAGGGAATTGTAAGCTTTGGTGTTAATTTTTGTTTGACACCAAGTTTTGAGTTGCAAGACTATTTTGATAGTGCTTGGGTCAGATCTTTAGATGACATGAATAGCTCTTCTGGTTTCTGTTTCAACTTTGGATCAGGAATATTTACTTAGAGTTCAAAGAAGCAAGAAATTGTGGCTCAATCAACAGCCAAAGCAGAGTTCATCTCAACAACAACATCTGTTTATCATGTTTTATGGCTGAGAAAAATTTTAAATGATCTGCACTTAGAGCAAAGAAGGAGTACCAAAATCACGGTCGATAATCAAGTGGCTATAGCTATCTCAAACAATCCAATTTTTCATGGCAAGACCAAGCATTTCAACATCAAACTATTATTCATCAGAGATGTTTAGAAAGATGGTGCAGTTAGACTGAAGTATTGCAACACTAAAGATCAAATGGCAAACATATTTACAAAGCCTCTTGCAAAAGGCATATTTGAAGATTTAAGAGAAAGACTTGGAATTTGCACCTATTGATGCAAGGAGGAGTGTTTGAATATATGCATTAGTAGCCTTGATTTTTTTCTTTTGTGTCTCACTTTAGTTTATTTTTTCTTTTACCAAGTTTTAAGGAGTTTGTTGTTAAGTTGTTCGATTGTAATGTACCATCCGTTAGTGGCTTAAGTTTAGTTGCTGAAGTTTGGCTAGTTAGTTGCTATTTTCTCTATCTTTCAGTTTTAACTCAGTCTATTTAAGCAATATCTTATACATTCAATAAAGTGCACTTCCTTTTCGAGAATATTCAATTCTCCGCTTTTCTAATATATTTCCAACATCCTGTATGGAGTATTAGTATCCTTCCAAAATTCTAGAAGAATAGAATACAGTTTAGGGGTGTTCGTGGGTCGGTTCAGATCAGTTTTTGCCAAATTTAGGACCTAACCCAATCAAATTTAATCGGTTCAATTCGGTTCGATTTTTGAAATCCAACCCAACCTTACCCGTTCATGAATGGTTCGGTTCGGTTCGGTTCAACGGGTTACCCATTTAATTTTTTTTCTTAGAACTACTATTTTATATCATGATTCTTTCAAATATCTAATACAATTAACACAATATTATCAAATGTATGAAAGTAGTAAAATTGATTCATTTAATACCATCAACATAATATTCTAAAATAGGCTTATAATATAAATTAAAACCAAAGATTCTTGAACAAGATTTACTATATCAGAAACGATAAACAGTATCCACACCATTTTTCAATTTGTATTTGTGTTTGTTTAAAACTCAAGGGTCAAACTCAAACCTACGAACATCTAAGTGAATGGGGACTCTTCAACGTAAATGATATATAATTAGACAATAAATTACCTGTTTTTCAAGTTGATGCTTATTGTAATAAGTTTTGACTTGGTCGATTTTCTCCTCCAATTCTTTCCATAGCTGTTCGTTAGCAGCTTCCGTTCTTGTGTTCGTTACGTGCTTTGAAAAGGAGTTGGTGTTGTGGTGCAGAAGCGCAGAAGGAGATGAGATGAAAGGGTAACAGAAGCGTAGAGAAGGATGAGAGGGTAACAGAAGGGTAGAGAAGAAAAAGAAACCTAACCCCCAAAGATAAGATAAGATGAGATGATTATGGGCTGACTTTCATTTGACCCACACAATTACAATAACATACCTTTTTTAATTGTTAAATTATTTTTTTAATTTTTTAATTTATTGTTTATATATATATATATATATAATAAAATTTATATTATTATTATGAGTTCACAAATCAGGTCAACGGGTCAACGGATCTATAAATCTAAACCCGTGACCCAACCCGTACATAAAGGGTTTTGACCAGATCTGTTCGATTTTGACCAAAATACATAAATGATCCAACCCAAACTTTTCAGATCGATTCGGATAAGTTTGGATTCACTTTAAGTGCTCTAAAACATAAATGACCCGTACCCATGAACACCCCTAAAATACACTTTAAGTGCTCTAATCATAGGCTATCTTACTCATAGCTGGAACAATTACATATAAAAATAATGCCATTCAAATAATAGTAATAAATATAAATAATAAATATTTCAATGTGTAAATACAACAATTTTATGGATATGGTGTGAAATTTGATTGGTGGCTTATCCACTCAACGCTTTTATGCATTTTAGACATTGATTTGGCGGCAACAAGTCAAAAACTGATTTTGTATATATGTTGTAGTAGTTGTGGTGGTATGCGTGTGTCCCTCTTTCTCTGATGCTATATGCTTGGCCGCGTGTTCTTTGCTTTAGCCATATACATAATCGCGTAGTGCTATTCCATGCTTCCTGGATTATTGCTGCCTATAAATATGTGTGCAAACCACCAATATCTCAAAGTAATATAAACTACAACCCACTACTCTTCTTCTTGTCACAGTTGAATCCTCCCATGTCTTGAATTTGATCCCAAAACTAGAATACTTTCTTCTAGTTAGTTTATAAATTAGAATAAATCAAATCCTTACTATAGCCACCAAAGGATCCGTTTCTTTTTTATTTTATTTTTATGCTGTGCCTTCTTAAGTTTCCTCAGATTCCTTAGTTTGAGGTAGCATTTGAAGGCTGTGATGTCGGTTGAAATTCCATGATCAAATTCAAGCAAAGCAAAAGGTGAAATATTGATCCATAGTTTTCTATTATATATCATTATCTTATAATATGTCTATGTAGCGTTTTAGGCTGATGGTTCAATATTTAATTAGATAGCATATCTGAAGCAATCAACGAGAACAACTAATAGATATGTCTCCCTCAAATCTAAGTATATGGGTAAAACTCCAGATCTTGCGTATATATATGTAGCATAGAAATTAGGGCAAGAGAGGTAGCTAGCTGCTGGCACTATATATATACTGGGAACAATTTCAGCTCGAGTTTAGCACAAAATTCCTGAACCTGCTGCTTTGTTTATTACAGAGAAAGCATTGGGCACAAATACATAAGCTATGATAAACATATTTCTGTTCATAACCAGTAGTTTACAGTAATTCATGCATACTGGTTAGTTAACTAACCGAGTTAGACTTTATTATTTAAAATTTTTTCTGTGAAATTGGTAAATCTGTGAAATTAGTAAAAATAAATGATCATTTCATTAAAATTGGTTCACGTTATCAAGAGGTCTAACTCAGTTGGTTAAGTAAGATATTTGAGTAAGATATGTGAATGTTATAGATTTTTGGTACCATGTTATTCATACAGATTAAAGAAAAAGATTAGTTCCCGTTAAGTTTAGCACATAAATGTTTTCACATATTAATTGAACGAAACTAAGAGTTTGTTGATTTTAATTTGTAATTCGTATCAATATATGTAATTTGAGACATATAGCGAATAATTGATTGAAAATTTCACATGATTGAAGCTTGCGTTATTTTCATACAACTCTCAAATGGATTATGAACCTCCATTCCTCGAAACCTACAAGACCCTTTTTCAAAACAACCTTGATGATTCAAAGAATGAGCACTCCTCTTTGGTGGAGAGATCATGTGAACTACCAGTGATCGATCTTGGCCGGTTCAATCGCGAGAGAGACGAATGCATGAAAGAAATTGCAGAAGCTGCTAGTAAATGGGGTTTTTTCCAAGTCGTTAATCATGGGATTTCACAGGAGCTGCTGAAGAGCCTTGAATTTGAGCAAAAGAAATTGTTCTATCAACCTTTTGTGAGTAAGTCTGCAAAATTTAATTTTTCTAGTTTATCTGCCAAAACTTACAGGTGGGGGAATCCATTTGCTACAAAACTGAGACAATTGTCATGGTCAGAAGCCTTTCATTTTTATGCGTCAGATATCTCATGGATGGACCAAAACCAAAGTCTGAGGTAGGCATCTTCATTATTTGTTTTTGGCACTATATACACGTTTAAAAACACTGGGATGCAACAATATGTTGCACTGAGATTTTCGAGGAATTAGAAGTAGATTTTGAACTTTAAGATGTTTTTAGTAGCCTAAATTTTTGTTTTTAGTAACTGTAGTTTTAAAATAATAACTTTTTTGTTTCTCTGTTCATATTTTTTTTCTGCCCAAACACTGTAGAATGAATACTTTAAGGAAAATTCTTATATGGTATGGTAAAGTGTTTGAGGATAAGAATGTAAAATTAAAATAGATTTTCATGTACGTGACTTGTAATTCGTTAACTAATTAAATGAAATCTCTAACAACATTTAGACAACGACTAAAACAGACTTTTTTCAGGACTAAAAAATCAAAGTAGTTTTTCATTTAAGTAGAGTGTTTGATATATATATTTGAAAGAAAAAACAGATATATGGTAGAATGATTGATGATAAGAATGCAAAATTAAAGTAAGCTTTCATATAAAGAACTTGTAATTTGTTAACTAAGTAAGCGAAATCCCTAACAATATTTAGGCAGAAAAACTAAAACAAACTTTTTTTTCCAAATTACAAGAACTAAGACAAGACTAATTTTATATTTGAGGGATTAAAACAAGCTTACCCCAAGGAGGAAAAACATTTTTTTATAACCACCACAATTAAGATCTTCTGATGCCTGGTGAATAAGATGCCTATTTTTACAAATTTTGATTTTTTGGGCCGATTAAGAAACTAATTTTCAATTTGGGACTTAGTTATTACACTTAAAGTTCATATTCTCTTCTTAAGGATATTTTTTTTTTGTTATAAGTCAGAAATTATAAGTGTTTCTTAATCTTCTGAATAAAAAATTAATCTCAACCCATAAGTATTTCTCCAAGGATGTATTTTACAAGAATTGAATCCAGATTTTTTTCCATATGTGTTGTTGATTGAGTTACATCTATTGAATAGAAAAAAAATATATTTAAACTAAGAATTCATTTGCAACAAAATTTAAAAGGACAGTTAATAACGGGATGTCACCTCTTAATCTTTTTGTTTATTTATTTGTGTGTATCCTCCAATATTTAATTACTTTATTTACCATTCGATCCCTTATAAAATTAAATCTTAGCTTACTTGGGAGTATTGGGGAATACATGTTTTAACTTATTATGACTGTCAAACAGCGCCAGTACATTATTGGGTGCCTCTGCAACCTTACTCGTGATCATACATCTTCATTTTCTTTTTACATTTATTTTTACAAAATGCACGAATTTAAACAGCACTTGTAAAAAGATAACAAAAATTAGGAGGGGTAGTCAAACGTGGAAAGGGATAGAAAATTCAGGAAGTGAGAGAAAAAAATATGAAGAAAGAAAAGCATCACTACTCTAAAACCCAAAGCATCACTATTCTTTGTGGCCATATGCTTTCATTTGCCTTCATTGTGTTACCATGCTTTATGCGTTTTACCTTACCCTAATTTATACAAGTACTTTTGTTTTTTTTTTCTTTTTTAATTTAGATCAAGCCTTGAATCTTTTGCAACAAGAATGTTCCACCTTGCTGATAGCTTGGCAGAAATACTAGCCTACAAATTGAATACGAAATCCAACTATTTCCGTGAGAATTGCTTGCCAAAGAGTTCTTACATTCGACTGAATAGATATCCTCCATGCCCTATATCATCAAAGGTGCAAGGCCTGTTGCCTCACAGTGATACAAGTTTTCTTACCATCGTACATCAGGACCAGGTTGGGGGATTGCAATTGATGAAAGATGGAAAATGGGTTGGAGTCAAACCTAATCCACAAGCTCTAGTTGTTAATATTGGTGATTTCTTTCAGGTGAAATCTCTTCATTTATTTTAGAGTAATTGATGCTATATTTTCATACAATATCTTCTTATTTGTCTTCCTAATACTTAATAAAGAAATAAATAAATAAGCAAAGTAAATGTATTTAATCATATATCTTTAAAATGTTATAAGAGAATTTAAAACTCTGAATATGCTAAATTTGTAAATTATACCTATTTCCTATTCAGCGGTTCCTCTCCTTATATTATTTTCTGACAGATAAAACGAAGAAGCAATATTTCGATTTTCAAAAAGGACAATGATTATTTAGTGTATATTTAGATTAAAGTTTATAAATGTAAGTTTGGATTAAACTTAAATTTATAAACTTGAGTTTTGTAAAAGTATCTAATTTTTTTTTCCAAATCTGAATTTAAAACAAAAACTTTTAAACATATTTTTCTGAGGTAATCAAACATGATATAAATTAATTTTGCTTTCAAACATATACGGTTGAAACATTCCTACTGAAAATTCAAGCACACCGGTAGAATATTTATCTTAATATATATGTTATGTTTGATAAAACTAATTAAAAACTAAAAAATTAATTAAAAGTTAACTGAAAATTAAAAAATTATCTTATGAATATTTTTATGTGGTACAAAGATTAGTAGTACGAAAACACACAAATCCTACTTGTTTAGTTTTATCGGCTAAGCATTAAAAAATGGCTTAATTATACAATTGTTTCCTAATTAAATCAAAAGTTAAATTGGATTCCTCAATTTTTAAAAAGTCAATCAAGTCCTCTAATTATTTAAAAACTCTAAAATTCTATCATTTCTATCAATTTTTTTAGTTTGATTAACAAAAATAAATATTTTTATATCAGTTTTCAATACGATAGATTTAAAACAATATATTTTTACATCAGTTGTTAATAAAATTGATGTAAAAATGATGTATTTCTTAAGGATTGTGATCAATGTAAATAAACATTTTTATATCAATTGTCAATATAACCAATGTAAGTTAAAATATAATTTTATATTGGTTGTCAATACATCTAATGTTTTGTAGTTGATGTAAATAGACATTTTTATATTGGTTGTCTATACAACCGATGTAAAAATGTTTAGTTACACAACTTCCGTTGATCAAACTTATGGAATTGACAAAACTGATACAATTGTAGTATTTTTAAATAATTAGATAATATTATTAAATTTTTAATAATTGAAGGATCAAATTGAATTTTTAATTATAATTAAGTTACCAATTTATATAATTAAGCATAAAAAAACAAAAATCATTTAGATTCCTTCGTGCACAACATTCATACTATTGAATTTGTACTAACTATCATTTCTTCTATCTTATTGAATCATATGTATTTGATAATATTATTTGTTGAAGTAACTAAAAATGTAAAATTTCATAAAGGATATAAATAATAAAAAAATTTCCTTAAATAATTAAATGAAAATGATTAAAAAGGAAATCTCATACATATTGAAGGAAAAAAAGAATAAATATAAAAAATTCAAAACTAGAAGTTAATATTTTAAAAAATAATATTTTAAATAATATCTCAAAAAACATTATAAGCTATTAAAAAAACTTACCGAAGCAGTCAAGTTGTCAAACTAGTAAAAAAAGAAAAAACTATCTAAAATGCACAGAATGCAAGCTTTTCAATAAGCTCTCCGAGTACTTCAAACCCACCAACTTTGCATCAAAATCTCAATGGACCAAAAAGGCTTAAAAATATGATCAGGTTTAAGATAAAAACATAATTTATTTATTTCTTTTAATGCATAAAAGCATGATTTCTAACATGCATTAAACTGTTTTAGCTTATTTTCCAAAGTATTTTTTATGTGTTTATGTCTTTATACTTTTTCAAATTTTTAGTTTTAGTCTTTGAGTTTTCTTTTTTGTTAACAGCTTTAATCTTTGTTTTCAAGTAATAACGACATAATAACAATATTAACAATCCAATAATCGTGTATAACTTTTTTATGTTTGTCTTTTCAATTGCCCCAGTGATGACTTTAATTGATCAAAATTCATATTAAATACTAAAACAAAAATTTGAAAAAGTTTAGGAAAAAAAATAGAGTAAACCTTCCCTTTGCTGGACTCCAATCAAAAAGCTTTATCTAAAATATGTAGGCATTCAGCAATGGTGTTTATAAAAGCATAAAACACCGAGTGGTTGCTGCCGAGAAAGAAGAGAGGTTTTCTATGGCTTTTTTCTATTGCCCCTCCGAAGATGCAGTTATAGAAAGCAACCTCAAGCCAGCTACATACAGGGAATTCACTTCGAGGGAGTATAGACAACAGACTGAGAAAGATGTTAAGCAAACCGGGGATAAAGTGGGGCTCTCTAGATTTCTTATGTAGAAAGTATATATATACACACGTATATCTGTGTAAACTTTATGTTAAAGTTTGCTGAATCGAGTTGTGATGAATATTTCCTTAAATAATTTTTAGTTTTGCTTTTCCTTTTTAGTTATCATAAGGTACGAAGTAATCATGTGTTATTTTTTAACATTTTCTTTTGTGTGTACTCTTGTTTTGTAACATAGCTCATGAGTTTTCAAGTTAAATAAATTAATATTTTAAATATTATTTTATCAAATGAGAACTGTTTCTACCAAATTTAGCCGAAGGGTGGTTGTGACGTTTATCTTCCATTATTGTCTCAAAGTAAAATCATTTTTTAAAATAAATGTTTTAATGACAACAAACTTTTAAGAAACAAATTTTAAGTCTTTCAGACTTATATCCTACTAATGGTTTGCTTGGAGTGTTTTCAAAGAGACAAAACTTATTCAAGAAGTATATATGGAGAAAGGTGTGAAGCATTGGTCTACGGTGAAGGTTTCTTAAATCTAAAGATTGTCCAACTTTAGAAGCAAGAAACCAGAAGCATATAAGGGCAATCATGAATTTTATGTCAAAGTGTAAATATTTGAAGCTTCATATGACTGGAAGTATAATTCTGGAGGTAATATTTAAGTCAAGAGGTAGATATAAGAAGTTACACATAACTTAATACTACTAGAAAATAGGCTTTTAACATCGATTATTAAAGACTTTCGACATCAGTTATGAATCGATGTTGAAACTACCGACATTAAAAGTATCAATTTTAATATCGCTTATGAAAATCGATGTTGAAATCCACTATAAAACATCGATTTTTTCCAAAATCGATATCGTATAATAAGAAATATACAAA
The DNA here is from genome assembly GCA_013407115.1 of Glycine latifolia. Taxonomy (NCBI): domain Eukaryota; kingdom Viridiplantae; phylum Streptophyta; class Magnoliopsida; order Fabales; family Fabaceae; genus Glycine; species Glycine latifolia. The sequence goes on along the minus strand of CM023957.1, from coordinate 19,213,597 downwards.
AAAGGAAAAAATAACATCAATTTTTCTCAAAATCGATGTTGTAATACACTTTACAACATCACTTTTTACCAAAATCGATGTTGTAAGGTGCATTATAACATCAATTTTTTCAAAGCCGATGTAGAAAGTGTCTTTTCTTTATCGATTTTTCCTGTAACCGATGTTTTATAATCACTTTCTATATCGTTTATTACATAACCAATGTAGAATGTCATATTTTTTTAAAAGATGACCTATTTTCTTTATTTTGCTCCTTGTAATTTTAAAATCTTCTGGTATGAACATTTCATGACTAAGTTGTTGCATGATGGATCTACTATGATAACATTTAGTTTAGCAAACAAGGGTGTTAAATTGTAAATTTATTGGAACAAGTGCTACCAATTCAGTCTTATTATGCAGAGGTAATTGTATATATGTACAAGTGTAAATGGATAGACTGCAACATAAATGCTTATCCTTGCACACAAAAACTCCCTTCCCCTCCCCTCCCCCTCCCACCCAAACACATACATGCAATTTCAGAAAGTAATATTGTTGGGAACAAATACATCCTAACAAAAGGGAAACAAAACATTATTACATCTTAAAAGGCCAAAACTTCAATATTAAGGTCTGCTTGCTGCAAAGCACCACATACCAAACAATTCTAACGCAAACTTAACCAAATCTGTCAAAATCATAAACAGACACAACAATCAGCAGCTATGTACACATTTATGTAGACCATAATTACCAATGTCCAAATGAACAAATTTAAGTTTCTATAATATATAAATTTAGCAAAAAAGAAAAGAAGAAACTGATTATATCATGAATTGTTACATGCCAAACACATGCATGTAGTGTGTAGTGAAGAAGTAGGTGCAGGCAGTGTTGCGAAATCCAGACCAACCCAGTCAGTCGGACTGGGGAACCAAAGCTATACCAGGGCCGGGTTGGGGATTGAACCAATCATGCATCTAGCCCGGTGAAACCCGGCCGGTTTTATGCAAACTTGGCTATCCGGCCGGTTTTTGGAACCCAGACCGGGTTTTGACGGAAACAAAAGCGCTCGAAATCAACATCGTTTTGTTGGGCTCGAAAACGGTATCACTGAGCCTTCACACACGCAGTTAGACGGAGAAGGAACAAAATTTTGTTGTTGTTGAGACATGATTCAAACAAGGAATCAATGCTTTGGAGATGGAAAAGCCACCAAAATAAGTCACCGGAGAAGGAATTACTTCCGTTGAAGTAACTATGAGTCTATGACTCTATGAGACGGTGAGAGAGATATAGGATGAGGAAGCTGCGCAACAGTGAGAGAGATTTAGGATGAGGAAGCTGTGCAAGGGAGAATGAAAAAGAAAAAGAAGAATATATAGTGGGAGATTAGGTTTTTGTTAGTTGGGCCTAATCCAAATATTGTTATCTGTACCCCTTCTATTACTTTCTGTAATTTCTTTTTTTTGTATTTTGAAATGACTGTCTGACTCATTTTATTTATTTAAAACTAGGCTTGTGTTTTCATTTTGGTAGTTGCTATTTACACTCTCTTTTATTATTAATACACTTTATTTGTATTATCAATTTTAATACTTCAATTGTTATTTTGGATTTTTGAGTATGAAATTATGGATTAACTTTCCTTAATTAAATAATGTTAGTTATATATGTATATATAATATAATTTTAATTTTTTTTTAATATAAATCAGGTCAAATCGAGCCAATTACTGACCCACCGGTTGGATACTGATCCACTGACCCACTACCTAGACCGAGTCAATGATCGGACCAAATTTTATAACACTGGATGCAGGCAACTTATATATTTGTTTGTGAAAACCTTGGACTTTCAACAAATTTTTCAGCCAAAAAGCATCAACATAGAGTTACCAATAGACTAGATTCTATTGGCTTTTCAAGTTCCCATGAATATTAGAACCAATAATTTTGTTGTACAATGAAAACATCACCATTCCAACACGAGTTTTATGAATTACAAATACAAAATCTATATAAATACAAGAATCGCAAATAACATAATTATGAATATGAAAATGAACACTACGACCACCAAGTCTGACTAAAACTAACCAATACCAATAAATAATGGAAATGTGAGAAAGGATTTACCTTAGACCTCCACCACTCGCAATTGCATCACCTGCAGCATGAACCTGGCTTGAAGATGGCAAAGCTGAATTGAGATAACCCATGTCCTAGAACCAAATCAAACCATACTTAGGCATAGAAGTTAATGTAATATTTTCTCCACTGATGTTCGTCCCTCACATACTTCAACACCCAAAAACAAATTAAGGAACCTCAATTAGTACTTAGCATTTGCAAATACTTATTCAAAATAGTCTAAAATGTTATATAATTAAGCACATGCTATTGATTGAGTCATGAGAAAATATATATAAAAATGTCATTGTTATAATTTGTTGCAATCTAGTTTAAATTTTGACTTAAATATATTTTCAGCCTTAATAATATACTTATTTTATGATTTTAGTCCCTATAAAAAATTTCTTATAATTTTAATCCAATAAGATTTTATTTTATCACTTTAGTCAAAGTCAGTGTTCATGGATGATGTGACAACTATCTATTGAAAAATAGACTTGATGTTTTTGAAATAATAGATATTAAAATTAATATATTCTATGAGAAAAGGGATTAGTTAAATTAAAAAGTTTACAGCTTTATAAGGACTAAAAAATATCATTAAAAACAAACTATAAAATAAAATTTTGTAAAAATCAAAAGCATAATTATTTTCAAAAGAACTAAAAGAAAAAATAAATACTATTATAAGAATTAAAATTATATTTGAGTGTTAATTAATTTTTTTAATTTTTACTGCTCTAATGTGATGGATGGAACAAAGAGTCTCATTTTAACTACCATGTTAATTATTTTTAATTGGGGGAACAGGTTAAAAGGGACACTATATAGAGATAGATTATTCCAATTCGGATAAAACTTAAATATAATACTATTGTGTTCTTACCAAAATCTGGAAATTCCACGTGTGAGGTTGGCGTGGCCAATGTGGACTCCAAATTCTGCATGTCGGATTAGGTGTAGACTTTGCTTAGAGGAGGAACCTGCAAAACAAAGGAAAAGCACTTCGACGCTCAAGTAAGTACATCAATTTATATGAGAATAACCGAGTGTGAGAACTCAGTATGAGATGTAGAGAAATAATAACTTGAGTAATGCGTTCAAGTACTGAGTATGAGATGTATCAGGTGTGTTTAGAATGAACCTGTAAGGCTATATTTATAGTGTGAAGAGTGGGCTTTGGGCCTTTGTTTGTTGATAATCTGTTGATAGGATAATAACAGATAATAGCAGGCAGCTATCTAATTTAAATATAAGATAATGTGTACCTTATTGATATACTGTTATTTGTAGATAAATAACAGATTGTAGATAACTTGTTAGGATATGATAACATCCTAGTATAATTGATATGCTGTTAATATAAAGATATGCGCAGTAGATATTATCATTCATGTAGTAGTCCGTGTCCGTGCTACTGTAGCAGGGTTGACAGGGAACCCAGACAAGCATGTCCGGGTTGCCACTTGGAGGACGAATAAGCACTATTTAATGTGGCAGTGCTGACATGGAGGGTGTCCACGTGTACAGTGACCCCATGATGAAGGCCACGTGTCATTTTACTATTTTGGATTTGTACATAAGCCCCCCCAGCCTTTGAGCCAATTTATGGGCGAAAGAGGAGGAAAGAGTGTCGATGCAGAATGTCCAGTGTCATAGTAGTATAACAAGTGCTATGAGCCCCCGAGGGTAGACGAGCGGTGTCATGTGTCGAGGTCAGTAGCCTTGTTGAGATTTACCAAAACTTTAGACTTACGAACCATGATGGTTCAACGTAGTTTGGATTTGTGAACCTGCAAATTACCAAGGACAGACCTTGGATTTGGAAAAGTACCAAGGGCGGACCTTGGGTTTCATAAAGTACTAGGGGCGGACCTTGGGTTTTGTAAGGTACCAAGGGCGGACCTTGGGTGTTAAAGTACCAAGGACGGACCTTGGATTTATGCCAAGAAAAGCTCTTGGGCTCAGATTGTGTTGATGGTTGATCCTGGACAAGGTAGTCTGGGTTGTAAATATTGAGCTGTCCAAGGCGGACTATTTTGTCTTTTAGCAAATAAGACTGATCTTGGCAGGTAAGTGAAGTGTCGAGGATAATGACAGGTCTAAGCATGGTAAGTAAATGAAGAGTCAAGGCTGATGAATTCTGCCAAAATGTGACCGTCTGATGTGATTGTTGAAAATATGCGTTATATCTTCATTAATGCTATCAGTCGTGTGCCGCCGACGCACCATTACTCGTGCACATGTGTCACTTGGAGAGTGGATACGTTTTGAAGATCGTGTGATAGTGGGTAAATGCAGTCAATCGTGACGTGAGCTTCTAGGGGACGTTTCGAAATTCTGCCCAAAAATTGTCGACGTTCACTATGCCTTTAAATAAATGAGATTTCAGCGATTTTCACCGCCATTCTTGTGCTTTTGCTTTTTCTAAATCTTCTTCTTCACACTTCTTGCTTCTTCTCAAGGTAACGAAAATGTCTGTTTCACTTGCTTCTGATTCTGCCTTAGGCATGGGTGGTAGTGATTCCGGTTGCTCAGTAGAGCAGCACATTATGCACGAGGTCATCTCTGTGGGTGACTCTTCAGAGGAAAACACCCATGGAGGAGTTTCAGACGGATTGTCTTCTTCCTCTGAGAGGAGGGTGAGTTCTCGTTGAGCTGGTGAAGGCACTTCTTGTCTTCGTCAGCAGGCAAGGGTTGATGAGCCTTTGCCGCTCACCATCATCCCTGCTTCTTCTTTAGGAATGATGAGGCAAAATAGCCTTGGAGGCGTTAGAGCCTCATCGAGTGTGCGTCGCAGCCCTAGTGCTGGGTCGCCACCGACTGGTTCAGTCATGTGTGGCTATGAGTGGGTAAGGGAGGACGTGTTTAAGTACCGTTCCTCCATGAACTCTACAGTTTTGTAAATGTGCTTCGTTCGACGTTGCAAATGGCAGCTCCTTCTGATGCGGGGAAGATGATTTCCCTGCTTGAGGGCGGCGCCGGGTGCTCTGCCCTTCTTTTTCATGTACCGATGCCTCTTTGAGGTGTTAGGTATTGTCCTTCCTTTCTCTCCCTTTCAATGTGCTTTGCTGGAGTACTTGAATGTGGCCCCCTCCCAACTTCACCCTAATAGTTGGGCAATGGTGCGGGCCTTTGAGATTTTATGTTCTCATCTGCACATTCGTGCCACTATTCCTCTCTTATGGTTTTTCTTTCAAACCAAGCTGTCCGGGAAGGTTGATTGGGTCTCCTTGCACAACATCTCAAAAAAGCTGTTCGAGGTAGACACCAACGTCTTCCGCCGCTTCAAGGACCAATTCTTCAAGGTCCGCGAAAGTGGTGTCGTGGATGATGGGTTGTCATTGATGTACAACAGGGATGGGGAAGCTCGCTTTCCCTTCTACTGGCAGGCTGACCCTACCAGGTTCAGGTCCTTTGATGGGGACATGCTGACCCTTGTGGAGAGGCCTGACAAGGCAACCTTAGAGCTGTTGCCGGCCTTGCTAGATGCGTAAGCTATTCTATCGCTGCCTTCGGCCAATGATCCCTCCACCGCACTGGACGGTAATATTCCTTCCTTATAACTTCTCTATTTTTCTGGTGTGCGAATTCTAACACTTGATACTTTCGTGTTTTTGTATTTTCGTAGGTATCATGGGCAATTTTCAATGGAGGCCATTGGTATGCAATGTAGATGGAGATGTCGTGCCACCTCCTGTTCCCCCCAGTTGAAGAAGAGGGTTGACTGACTGTCCGGGTTGGCCCTTCTGAGGTAGCCGTTGCGTTTCCTAGCTCTTCCCTTGCTGAGTTCGCAAAGAGAAAAAGGGATGAAGGTGCCGGGACGTTTGGTCGCAAGAAGTCTAAGGCCACCCATGCTCCTTGTGGCCTGCGTGCATTGAGGGAAGCTGTTGGGTTAATGCTGCTTCACCTCCTCCTGTCCGGGCTCCTCCACCTGTTGTCGCTGCTACTACTACCACTACACCTGTGGTTGTGACCTCGGCTCTATCTGCTATTGCCGCTTTCGAGCCTCCCATGGCTGCCAGTCCGACTCCGCCTACCTCCCGTCCTGTTACTCCTTCTCCTTCTCCGCCTCCTCCATCTGCAATGCCGCCACCTGCTGCCCGCCCTGTCACCCCTTTAGAGTTTCTAAGTGCTCCAAGGGAGGTTGACTCACTATAGAGTGTTGGGCATAGGCTTGACCGAGGACTGCTGACCCCTTTTGACAGAAATTTGATTAGGTCGGCCGGTCCTCAATGCTCATTTGATGCCGCTGAGCTTTTCCTGCAAAGAGGACTTGCCATTATAAAGGAGCAAAGGCAAGTGTATCAAGAAGCCATGGGCAAGGCAGCCTCTCTGGAGCAGGAGTACCACAAGCTGAAGGGCGTTGTTCGTGGTGCTTGGCGATTAGAGTGCAACTTGTTGAATAGCGCCATGGTGGCATTTGTCGAGGCTATCTGGTGTAACCGTCAGCTGTCCATGAGAACTGGTGAGGCTTTGTCCAAGCTGTTGTGGACTAGACTTGATGGCGATGAGCTGGTCACCCTTGGTAAAGCAACTGCTGCTAAGGCTGACAAGGCTTTGGCTGAGAAGGAGGAGTTGGCAAAGAAGGTGGCCGAGCTTGAGGCCAAGCTGAGGGATGCCGAGGATGGACTTGCTGTCAAGATGGAGCTTGCTGAAAAGGTAACGAGTCTGGAGGAAAGGCTGAAGGAGGCTAACGTCGAGCTCAATGTTGAAATTGTAGTCAACAAAGAGCTTGATGAAGAGCTAAAGATGTATAAGCGGGAAGCAGTGGAGCAGAATGAGAAGGGCTTCTCCAAGGCAGTGCACCAAGCCGGTCTCTTTGTGAAAGACCTTGACTTGGGTCGATTTGATCCTTTCAAGGATGTGAAGAATGGTGCCTTGGTCGATGAAGAGGAGCTCGGTTCTGCTAAGGAGTCTGCTAGTGATGCAGCTGATGTATAGGCTGCTTTATGCTTCTTTTATTTTGTTTCTTTTGTACTTTTGGCTGGGATGACCATGTAAAGTTTTTATTACTTTAATGAAAGTATTCCTTATTTCTCCATCTTCGCCAATCTTCTTTACTTTGCATGCTACCAAGAGTATCTCTTGGGTTTTGTATGTCATGAAATAATGTCAAGGTTTCCGTTGCTGATGTGTGCTAAGAGTGTATCTTAGGCTTAGAAATGCTGAGGTTTGACCATGGACATCTGTGTTGGACGCTTGCCAATGGTCGAGTTTCTAGCCCGGGTCTTCGTAAGGTCCACCTAGGGGAGCCCTAGACTTTTGTGAACATTTGTATGTTACCAGGACATGTCCGTCCTGGATTTTAGTAAGGCTTGCCAAGGTCGGACCTTGACAAGTACCAGGACATGGTCCTTGGTTTATGTTGAAGCTGGACCTGGGAAAATAGTCAGGTGATAATTCCTGAAATTTGGTCAAAATCCTGAAATATTGACGTAAGTAAAAGATAATTATTAATATGGCATTTAATGTACATATTCCCTCTGTTTATTCCTCGGATGGGCCTCGTTAAAACCTTTCAAGCAAAAATCCAGTGGGAAAAAAAGGACTTGAATAGGAAAAAGAGTACGCCATCCGGCCTTGAGCTCTTTAGCTGAAGTAGAACTTCAGGTGGGTAGCATTCCAAGTTCTTGGAATGTCTTTACCATCGAGTTCCTGCAATTTGTAGGTGTCGTTGTTCAGGTTGGTGACAACTCTGAATGGGCCATCCCAATTTGGTCCAAGCTTGCCTGCACGGGGATCCTTTCTGGCTACACCCCGGATACGCCAGACTAGGTCGCCTGGCTGAAAAGTTTAGGGTTGAACTTTGGAGTTATATCTTCTTGTCATGCGGATCTTGGCCGCCTCTTCCTTGATTCTGGCTATATCTCAAAGTTCTTCACTGGTTTCCAGCTCAACAGGGATCATGGTGTCAGTGCCATATGTCAGGCGAAAAGGAGTTTCCTTCGTAGTGCTTTGAGGTGTACAATGGTATGCCTAGAGTATGCTGGGTAGTTCCTCCCTCCAGAGACCTTTGGACTTGTAAAGTCTAGTGCGAAAGGCTTAGAGAATAACTCTGTTTGCTGCTTTCACTTGACCGTTGGTCTGGGAGTGTTCAACAGAGGTGACCAGGTGTTTGATACCCAATCGTGTGAGGAAATCTTCATAGGTCTGTGCCTTGAATTGCTTACCATTATTGGTAATGTAGCATAAGGTAGACCGTATCTGTATATGAGATGTTTCCAGGTACAGGTTTCGACTTCACTGGCTATAATCTCTCATAGTGGCTTTGCCTCGATCCACTTGGTGAAGTAGTCGATTGCCACCAGCAAGAACTTGACCATCCCTGGAGCTCTGGGGAATGACCCTAAGATGTCCATGCCCCACATAGCAAAGGGCCAAGGAGAGGAGATGGTATGAAGGTTGTTAGGGGGAATCCGTGGGACGTCCGCAAACTTCTGACACCTTTTGCATTTCCGTGTAAACTAAAAGGTATCCGTCCTGAGTGTTGGCCAGTAGTATCCTGCTCGTACTACCTTGGTGGCTAAGGATCGTCCTCCTGTATGGAGTCCGCATATTCCTTCATGAAGTTCCCTCAGGACATAATCTGCCTGTGAGCTGTCTAGGCACTTGAGTAGAGGCGCTGCCAGCCCTTTTTTGAATAACTCACCGTCAATGATGACGTAGTAGCTGGCTTTCCGCTTTAGACATCAGGCCTCATTTTCATCTGTTGGGAGTGTTCCCTTTACGAGAAAGTCTCTGTAAGGGGTCATCCAAGTGAGTTCCTCAAATTCAACAGCCATTACCACTGGGCTGTCAATGGTGGGTTTTTGGAGTGTTTCTTGGATGATGGTTTTGAGGTGCCCAGTCTTTTTGGTACTGGCCAGCTTAGATAGCAAGTCGTCCATGGTGTTACTCTCTCGGGGTATGTGATACATCTCAAAACACTTGAAGCTGTCGATGAATGTTTTGGCCAGATGATAATACTGAAGAAGTAGGGCTTCATTGGTTTGAAACTTGTCTACTATCTATCCCTGGACGAGTTGTGAGTCGAAGTAGCACCTCAAACATTGAGCCCTGACTTCTTTTACGAGTTTGAGTCCTACTATGAGTGCCTCGTACTCGGCTTGGTTGTTGGAGGCCTTGAAGTTAAGCTTAAGAGCTTGCTCCAGCGAGATGTTGTCGGGTCCTTCAAGTATGATGCCTGCTCCACTTCCTTGTACGTTGGATGCTCTATCCACGTAAAGGTTCCACTAGTCCTGGGTGGTCTTATCCTTCCCGACGAATTCTGCTAGGAAGTCCGCCATGAACTGTGCCTTCATAGGACCACGTGGCTCATATCGAATGTCAAATTCTGACAGTTCGATTGACCATGCCACCATCCATCCTGCCAATTCTGGTTTCCGTAGTACTTGTTTGATGGGATAGTTAGTTCTAACTATCACTTGGTGACTTTGGAAATAAGGCCTAAGGCGTCTGGCGGAGGTGATTAATGCCAATGCTATCTTCTCGATCATTTGATAGCGCTTCTCGGCATCATCTAGCATGCGTCTAATGAAGGAGATGGGGAGTTGGTACTTCCCTTCTTCTTGGACGAGTGCCGAGCTGACAACTTCGTCTGCCATTGAGAGGTATAAGAGCAACGGTGTCCCCTGCCGAGGTCTACTCAAGAGCAACGATTTTCTTCTTGAATGCCTTGAAAGCCTGCTCGCAAGTGTCATCCCAGAGGAATGGTGTTGTCTTGGTGAGCAACTTGTAAAAGGGCTTTGCTTTCTCGGTGAGTTTCAGAAGGAACCGGGATAATGCTGCTAGTCTCCCGTTCAGCTTCTGGACTTCGTTGACATTAGTCGGGCTATGCATTTGTAATATGGCTGAGCATTTGTCTGGGTTGGCTTCAATACATCGATGTGTGATCATGAAGCCAAGAAACTTGCTGTCGCTACCCCGAATGTGCATTTTTCGGGGTTGAGACGCATGTCATACTTCCGAACCTCTTCGAATACCTCTTCGAGGTTTGCTACATGTTGGGCTATACTCTAAGACTTGACGACCATGTCGTCCGCATAGACCTCAATGTTACATTCGATCTGCTTTCTGAAGACGCGGTCCATCAGTCGCTGGTATGTAGCTCCTGCGTTTTTGAGACCAAAAGGCATGACCTTGTAACAGTAGTTGGCATCTTCAGCGATGAAGGCCGTCTTTTCTTCGTCTGGGGTGTGCATTCTGATTTGATTGTAACCAGAATATACATCTAGGAAGCTTAGGATGTGAAACCTGGACTCCCCATCGACCAGTCTGTCAATGTTGGGTAATAGATATGCGTCCTTAGGGCATGTCTTGTTGAGGTCTGTGAAATCGGTGCACATGCGCCACTTGCCACTGGCTTTTTTGACCATGACAACATTAGCGAGCCAAGTAGAATACCTGACTTCTCTGATAAAGTTGGCTTTAAGAAGTTTGTCTACTTCTTCTTTTACTACTTTCCGCCTTTCTTCTCCCATACTCCGCTTCTTCTGTACTATGGGTTTGGCTTGTGGACATATCGCCAGCTTGTCGCATATGACATTAGGGTCAATACCGGGCATGTCAGATGGTTGCCAAACGAACAAAGATGCATTCTTGCAGAGTACGCCAGCTATATGCCTGTACTCGTGACTGGTGAGCTCTTTGCTAAGCTGTGTGCACTGTCCGAGTTTGGGCCCAAGTTGCAGCTTAACTAATTCTTCAATCGGTTTTGGTCCTTTGTCGATATTATCATTGCGCGGATCCATGTCAAAGGTATCATCATAGTGAGCTGTATAGGAGACTGTCAGTGTATATGGAATAGACTCTCTGTCTATGTTCATGACCTGGGTAGTACCCCCCGAAGTGGTACCATGTTTGTCTGACCTCCTGTTAGGAGGATATGGTAACACTTTAAGGCTTTTGACGTAACACTATCTAGCCTGCTTCTGGTCTGCTTTCACAGTGACAATCTCCATGTCATGGTAGGAAACTTCATCTTTAGATGAGGTGTAGAGACAATAACTCCCAGCTCATTGAGAGTCTTTCTACTAATCAAGACCAGGTATGATGTGTCAGCATCCATAATGTTGTACCTGATTGTAAAGCTCCTGGATAGTGAACCTTGACCAAAGGTGGTCATTAGGTTGACATATCCCAATGTATCGACCCGTTCTCCTACAAAGTCGATGAGGGGTTCTAAGCAAGGCTGTATAGCTGTTGATGAAATCTCCAGCTTCTGAAAGGTCTTTAGGTATAAGACATCAGCCGAGCTGCCCTGATCACCTTTGTCACCATGAAATTGGCGATTATGAGGGAAACAACCATGGGGTCATCTTGGTAGATAGGGTTAATTCCCTCAAAGTCAGCATCTGTGAATGTAATGGGAGGTAAACTCCGCATTGGGGGAATGTTGACAGAATTTATGTCAATATCCCGGATGGAGTGCAAATGTCTCTTGCGAGACTGACTTGACGATCCTCCATATGAGAAACCACCCGCAATGGTATGAATTACACCGTGAATATGTTGGATGGGTTCCTCTTCTTGTTGGCGAGGGGGTTGACGCTCGCATCTTGGTTGCGGTTGTCTTTGCCTCCCTCTATCTTCTACACCATCTCTGCGTCTGTCATTATTTCTGAAGTAATCCTTTCGTCGTTCCTCTTGCCTATGTACTGGTGGGGGATTATCAGGTCTTTTCACAAACCTTGATAAGTGCCCTGCTTGGATAAGTTCTTCTATCTTATCCTTTAATGCCACACAGTCCTCAATGTTATGGCCAATGTCGCAATGGTAATGATAATAACTGTTAGGGTTTCCTCCCTATTTCGAGGGAGGTGGCAATGTCACCTGAACCTCCGTGTTGAAGGCTTCATCCATGATCATGGCTTGATTGTCTGTCAGGGGAGTGTATCTCTCGAACCTGGGTCCTTTGGGAAGAAGCTGTGGCTTATGGATTCATGTTTTTCGCGCTTTTGTCCAACTTGTCGGACTTCGTTGCGGAACTTTGACCTTTCTAGCGCTGAATGTAACCTTTGGCTCTTTCGCGTATTTCGTCCATGCTAGAAGGAGGTTTCTTGCATAGACTGTCCATGAATTTACCAGGTCGTAGGGCCAGCATCATGGAATGCAGCGCTACCTCAGGATTGAGGCTTCTGATTTGAGAAGTGACATGCACGAATCGTTCCATGAACCTGCGGAGGGGTTCATTATCTGCTTGGCGTAACATTGCTAACGCAGCGGATGTCATCTTGTGAGTTCGGCTGGTAGCGTATTGCGCACTGAATTTTTCGACAAGGGTGTCGAAAGTATCGATGGACCGCTTGGGGAGGTCATTATACCATGCTAATGCTGTGATAAGCGTTTGTCGTGTGGCTTCAAAACAATTAAACTAAGCTAATTCTGTAGCACAGGATTAACCTAGGTCAACTCAGACACACAATCAATATGGTTCCAACTTCAATTCACTAATAAATAAAAGGGGGATTTTTGTCGAACACTTTGTATGCGCTAAATGAAAATTGCAAAAACAAAAACTACAATTAAAGATTAATGCAGAAACTAACAGAATTGATAACAAGTAATGAAAAACAGATTAAAGAGCATTAATCCAATTCACCAAACCTAGTTGTTCGAATCATCATCGTTCTCAGAAATTTATCCTATTGTGCAAGTTCATTCAATTTCATTAAAAGCAGTTCAATCGAATTAACCCCTAAATTAATTGAAACCAGAACCCTAATTGAAATATCATCCAATTAATCTGTGATTTATATTCGAAATTAGGAAATGAATCCATAACCTAATCCACTTTCAATCCTAAACGCATTCATAATCATGAAAACAGAATAGCAATTAAAGAAGAAAGTAAACATTCACACATAATTCGAAATACTAAACCAGAACTCAAATTCTTCCCTTGCTTGGGTTGGATCCTTGGATTGATTAATTATTTAGCCTTCCATGATCATCACCAATGAAAGCCCCATGAAATAAGTGCACGAAAATGGAAGAAAGGAAAACGAAAATGAAGAACAATGAAGAACAAGGAAGAACAGTTGAGAAAAAATAAGAGAAAAAGTTTTGATTCTAAAAAGTGGAAAAGAAAAATGTAAAACTGTTTGTGTAAAATGAAATGTAATGTCATAATTCCTCCTAACCGTGACTAATATATAGTAACTAAGTCTGAAACAAAGAATAGGCCATGAGCAACCCATCAATTCTAATTATTTATGCTATTTACACCAATAAAAAGTCCAACTCGCAGGCCAAAATACAAGTGCAGTGGTTCTGACTTCAAAGCCTAAAATGACCCTCCAAATGGCAGAATTGGCCTTGGCTTATTTCTGGAAAACTTGTAGATCTTTTTGTTATCTTTCCAAGAACTATAAGAATGCTTAATTCAGAGTTCCGTAGAGCTCTGTAGGTCCTGTACAAGGCAGATACATCAAGTGAGCATAAAATCCAAAAATACGCAACAATTAGCAATTAAGCCCACTAACTTGCCTAAGACAAAAACTGAATTAGAATGGGAAAATAAAAGTCCAAGAGAAGTCAAATAAGCTAAGAATGATAGAAAAATATTTAACTAAAGGCACTCCATCATGCTGCTCCATTTAAAGATGTAGGGAACACTCGGCATAATATGGCTTCATTGTTCATATAAAGGTTTGCCTGTGAGAGGAAAGCATCGAGATGTTCGTCTGGGTCTGTGGTGCCATCATACCTCTCTAAGTGCAGAGGTTTCCAGCCGAACGGGATGTTGACTTCCATGATATGATCCACCAATGGATTGCGTCGTGTGTTATGTCTCTCCATTCGATAACCCTACGTCATGCTATAAATGGGCATAGGGTTGACAGGTTGTCGGGGATGCGACTCACCTTGCGTCTGTTCTTCTCGGGTGACCGGGGAGCGTTCGTCTCTCTCGAGTTGTCTCACCCAGGCTTCGTGTAGATTGCGGTCAGCCTTTAGTCTTTCGATTTCTTCCTGGTACTTGCGTTCCATCTCTGCCATGCGATTCTGGAGTTGCTGAATAGTGTCGGCATTCGTCATGGTAGTCTGTAGGGGGTTAGACGCATCGATAGGGTGTCGCGTCTACACTGAAGCGAGTGCTGACCATGGACGTGTACCGATAAGTGATCTAAGTGAGAAGCCGTAGGATAAGTTTTACTTGGGCCCCACGGTGGGCGCCAAATGTTCTTACCAAAATCTGGAAATTCCACGTGTGAGGTTGGCGTGGCCAATGTGGACTCCAAATCTTGCACGTTGGATTAGGTGTAGACTTTGCTTAGAGGAGGAACCTGCAAAACAAAGGAAAAACACTCCGACGCTCAAGTAAGTACATCAATTTATATGAAAATAACCTAGTGTGAGAACTCAGTATGATATGTAGAGAAAGAATAACTTGAGTAATGCGTTCAAGTACTGAGTATGAGATGTATCAAGTGTTTTTAGAATGAACCTGTAAGGCTATATTTATAGTGTGAAGAGTGGGCTTTGGGCCTTTGTTTGTTGATAATCTATTGATAAGATAATAACAGATAATAACAGGCAGTTATCTAATTTAAATATAAGATAATGTGTACCTTATTGATATACTGTTATTTGTAGATAAATAACAGATTGTAGATAACTTGTTAGGATATGATAAGATAAGGTGGTTGCACCTATTTGAACATCCTAGTATAATTGATATGTTGTTAATATAAAGATATGCGTAGTAGATATTATCATTCCTATAGCAGTCTGTGTCCGTGCTACTGTAGCAGGGTTGACAGGGAACCCGAACAAGCATGTCCGGGTTGCCACTTGGAGGACGAATAAGCACTATTTAATGTGACAGTGCTAATGTGGAGGGTGTCCATGTGTACAGTGACCCCATGATGAAGGTCAAGTGTCATTTTAGTATTTTGGACTATACATATTGTTTGTATGGTTCTTAAATTAGAATTAGAGTTTTATTTTGATAATTTATTTAATAAAAGTCCGCATTAAAAAATTACAATATGACTCGGTCAAATAGTCCCTTATAGTTCTAATTTCTGAAGCATAAAGCATGCAGAGAACATTGCAGAAGAGTAAACTTTTAGATCCGTATGAATTCAATTGCATGAATATTAGGTGTAAGGTACCTGGCTGATATAGTTTGACTCAAGTTATGTTTGAAACTAAATTTAATGTTTCTCCTATCTATCTTCTACCCAACAGTAATGCATGACTAAATGAATAGCTGTATCTAACCTACTACAAACAGTTATGACCTAACAGAAAACACAGATGCATACCATTCCTAATATCCTGCACCTATATGAAATGCCAAAAAGGATTGATAAAGCAAAGAGCCAAATATTGTAAGTTCACGTCAAACAGTTTTAAAAAGGTAAGTATATTGTAAAAAAGGATCAACCCACTTAAGCCATTTATTAAGAGATGAACAGTTAAAAATCATTTTAAAAAAAAGTAAATAGGTTCAAGAATGTGCTAACTGATTGTTCACAAAGAAAAGGTAAATGAGGGAATACAAGATAGATGCATATAACTCCAAGACTGCCCAGTAACATGGCTCCTACTGAATCTGCAAAAGCTAGGCTAAGAGGACAAGGCTCTCCAAGATTTACTACTGATTTGGTAGACAAAAACAGTGCAACCAAGAGGCATTCACTTTCATCCTCACTCAATGGCCAGTCAGGTTCGTTTTCCCCGAGAGCTGAAAAGTTGATAGGCGTGAGTGGCAGAGGAGGGATAAGGTTTGATAGATCTCTGTCATCAAGGGATGGGACTGGATTTGCTTGCAATCCCAATCCTACTTTTCATGAAGCATAATAGAAACTCACATCTAAAAGATTTAAATCCCTGTAGCCAGACTCTTGTCCTATGGGAACTCAATGATATATGATATTATGGATTATTGGTTTAGGCTATTTATATTGTTAAAGGTCTTTCATCGTCACTAAATATCAAGTGGTCTTAAACCAAATAGCTCTTGCTTTCAGTTCAAAACTTCCATCTCTAATGCCAGTTAACGGAATTTGGATCAACCTCTAAAGTCTCAAGTCAGAAAAAAAGAGTGCTACAAGATATCACTGATAGAAGCAAACTTCTCTATCTCATCAAAGTGAAAGATAAGATCTTAAATACAATCTGTGAGTGAACATTTTGATTCTTATTTTTTCATAAATTTCTTTTTAATGAGAATTATGATTAGCGCAATAGGAAGACACTATAAAACTCTTGTGGAATAAGCTAGTCCAAAAAATCCCAACATTCAGGATAGATAGAGGCATTCAAGTTCCTAAATACCATAAAATAGTCTAGAAGGAGCAATTAATGCATTTTGAATTTTTCTTGATTAATATGAACCCAAATCAATGCAACAAATCATGCTAATATGAATAAATTACAAGGTCGAGAACATGGATGAGGGCCGTAATCCAATTTTCATCCAAGGAATGAATGATTTCCGCAACCCATTTTTCGAGGACCAAATCCAGTTCCAGGAACCCTATCTTTTTGCTTCTATATAATAGCCTGTTGAGAAATTAGAACAAATGAAATAACGATAAAAAATAAATTTTTTTCCATAGAAATAAAAAAGGGTAAAGCCAAAAAAAATGAAGGCGAAGAAAGAAAGAAACGAATTGTTAAACAAGTGTCTTTTTCCGTTAGATAAATTGATTTCCAAGGTTTGATTTTGAGTGTGGGATGAGAAAGGGCCTAGAACAACAAAAAAGGGTCCTGCAAAAAAGAAAACCTTTTTTAAAAGGGAAAAAATGTGAATGAAGAAAAAGTGAAGGTGTGATCGAAGGGCCCTGCAACGTTTCTGAAACTCGCCATTACCATTAGAAGCAGAACTGAACTAAAATTTAAACTTGATTTGATCGTTGTTTGGTTTTAGTGGCTCTTGCCTCTCTATGTGGAATTATGATTGGGAGCGCAATAAATGCCGATGGTAGACAAGGCTACATTTGCTTGCGGATGGCCTGGAAGGAGTGACTAG
Source organism: Glycine latifolia (assembly GCA_013407115.1). NCBI lineage: Eukaryota > Viridiplantae > Streptophyta > Magnoliopsida > Fabales > Fabaceae > Glycine > Glycine latifolia. The sequence goes on along the minus strand of CM023957.1, from coordinate 19,196,497 downwards.
GGTCGGCGTCGATGTCAGTGAGGTCATCAATGTCGGACCGGGAGGATTTGAGCCAGTCAATAATATGGTTGAAGAAGCAGTTCTCCATGAATTATTCGCACAACATTATCACGACATTGGGAAGGTGAGAGAAAAATGGGAGGCTTAAGGTTTTGAGAGAAAGAGGGTATCGAGAAGTGAGCTTGCTAGGGTATTTTGTAAAAACCTCAACATCATTTTTTTATATGAAAATGTTAACATCGATTTTTAAAAAATCGATGTTAACGATAACATTTTATGTGCAAAAATGTCACTGCGATTTGTTAGCATCGGTTTTCATAAAACCAATGTTAAATTGACAATGTTAAAAGCTTTTTTTAGTAGTGTAAGGATTAACAGAGGATGCAGTGCAAAAGATAATAGTATAAACAAACGTGTCTACACAGTCAAAAACCACACATTAGAAGCTGTGAAGAAAGAAGTCACACAACAATGTACTAAGACACTGTCATGACACGTCTAGGGTAAAAGATCAAACTAAAAAATAAATGAGCTAGTCATCAACAATGAGTCCTACCTTAACAAGGCAACCAGAGAAAAGAAAAGGAGTTTCAAACATTTGCAATGGTAACAAAATGAAAGCACACTAATATGCAATAAGACTTGTTTTTCTAAGTGTAGCAGAATCACGACTATGCTTAAGAAAGGATGAGTCATGAGCCACTTGTTAGAGATAAGGGAGCAACGACTACTAAAATAACTGCATTCTAGTGTTTTACAGAAACGACGACAGTTTTCCAAGAACCGTCTTAAATCAGATTGCAGTGGCAATTTTGTAATATGGACGAGTTCAACGATGACAATTTTATAGAAACCGTCTTAGAAAGATGCGTACAATGATGGGTTTTGTTAAAATCGTTGTGGTTTCATTTGTCTTCCAACAAATCGAAACGCGTTTCACAAGCACATGTACTTTCACTCACTCACTCACACTCACATCAATGTATAGAGATTAGAGAAAGAGAAGCCTAACTAAAACCCTAAAATTCCGTTGTCGTGATGGACATCAATGACGGAGAAATCCTCGAAGAGCTCAGTGAAGACATTGTGAAATTCTGGTGCAAGAAAGTGTTGATGCTCTTCTTCGACGAGTACAGTCTAATCAACCACCAGATCAAACTGGATCAACTCCTTTAATCACTTCATCCACATAGGCCTCCAGAAAACCTTCGACTCCTTCGAAGACCTAGTCGTAACACATGCTCGAGTTCGACCCTTCCAAGAAGGGAGAAAATGAACACTTTTGTTATGCCTCCGTTAAGTTCGGAAATGTGAAGCTCAATAAACCTATGTTCTGGGCGGTGAAGGGAACATGCAGGAGTTTAAGATGCTTCCTTGACAAACAAGAATCTTGAGGATGACCTACACTTCCAAAGTCAAAATCCAAGCTAAAGTTCAGGTATAGGGAAAAATGGAGTGAGTAATGCTGTGTAATGTAGGTTTTTGTTGCTTTGTTGGAGTAATGTAATTGTGATGTGTGTGGATTTTGTAGGTGTATGTTCCGAAGACAATTCAGAGTGATAAGTTCAAGACTGCACTGGTCTGTGAAGTCCATTCCAAGACTGCACAGGTCACAATTGGAGGCCAAAAACAAAGGTTCTGGCAACAGTGTAGGAGGTACATGTTTCATATGAAATTTCTCATCATTTGGTCTCTTAATTAATGTTTTAACTATTTTTTAATTTGTGTCATGTATAATTTGATCACCGGAGTTAGAAGTAGGTGTTAAAGTTTAAAGAGGTTATTTAACAACCAAGTCCTCAGATTGGTAAATGAAATTTGAACTCATGGAATATGAATCAACTGGCAATTGGACCATTAGACACCTAATATTTTAATTTAGGGATCATTAGCAATTATAGGGAGGTAGACCCGTAGAAGCACAATCCTCAACACAAAAAAAATGGAATCTCAATTGATGGAGACTATTATGGAAAATTTTGGCTGATTAATTAAGATAATTCCCAAGACTTGTAAATGGTAAATTTAAATTTACGATAAGTATTGTTCTTACCAAAATCTGAAAATTCCACGTGTAAGGTAGGCGTGGCCAAGGTGGACTCCAAATTCTGCACGTTGGATAAGGTGTAGACTTTGCTTAGAGGAGGAACCTGCAAAACAAAGGAAAAGCACTCTAACGCTCAAGTAAGTACATTAATTTATAAGAGGGTAACTAAGTGTGGGAATTCAGTATAAGATGTAAAGAATGAGTAACTTGAGCAATGCGTTCAAGTACTATGTTAAGGTGTGAGAATTGAGATGATCTTTAGAGAGAACCTGTAAGGTTGTATTTATAGTGTGGAGTGTGGGCTTTGGGCCTTTGTTTGTTAATAATCTGTAGATAAGATAATAACAGACAATAACAGACAGTTATCTAATTTAAATATAAGATAATGTGTACCTTATTGATATACTGTTGTTTGTAGATAAATAACAACTTGTAGATAACTTGTTAGGATATGATAAGATAAGGTGGTTGCACCTATTTGAATATTCCAGTATATTTGATATGCTGTTAATAAGGAGATAAATACTGTAGACGTCCACGCTCCTGTAGTAGGTCTGTGTCCGTGTTCCTGTAGCAAGGAACCCAGACACGTGTGTCCAGGTTGACACCTGAAGGATGACTAAACACTATTTAATGTGGCGGTGCTGATGTGGAGGGTGTCCACGTGTACAATGACCCTATGCATAAGGCCACGTGTCATTTTACTATTTTTGACTGTACAAGTATGATGCTAATTTACGAGACCACCCTCTCTCATGTCCTATAGGCTATAGTTTTAATTGTACTTGATGGATGATGCGGTATATTATTGAGTTGATAAATCTTGATTAGCATTTGAATTTAATTTGGGTAGATTTGATGGCGTGTTGACATGACATTTTAGCTGATTGTGGGTTTGTGTTGTGTAGGTTCCATTCACTGGAGGAATTTGATGAGGGGAAAAGGAGCTGTAGAAAGTGGTTAGATGGGCACAACCAACAGAGAAGAAAGCCCCAACCAAAAGCTCCTGTAACGCAGTCTGCTAGTTTTAGGAATTACTGCAACGTACATAACTTACTACTAGTTTAAGAAAGCCCCAAAGTTTGCTTGAGGTCAAGTTCTCTAGTATGCTTGGTCAAACCTTTCTGCCCAAAACTAGAGGTGTTCGTGGCATATCCCTTTTCATCTTTTGATTGAGGTTTCTATTTGTAATTGAAATGTTCTGTGTAAGCTATGTGCTGCATTGTTCATGAAACCATTTCCAGAAAGTTAAAGAACAGTTTAATCGATTATCCAGTATTTTAATCGATTACATATGGCAATTTAATCGATTACACAAGTGGATTAATTGATTATTGTCAGTTAATTCTGTTTTATAAAAAGTTGTTTGGGTCTGCTACCTATAAATATACATTGAACGAATTGATCTACACATATGAGTGATATACCCAAGAGATAAAAAACTTTCTGAGAGTTTCAAAGTCTGATTTGCTGAGTGAAAAATCATTTCTTGTAAGGAACAAGATTTCTGATTTTTTGAGAAGATGTTTTAAAGAAAGAAGGTTTTCAAGATTGTGCTTCTGAGCTATAGATTTCTTACAACCTGGAGTATGTGGTAATCTCATATCATTTCATTCATTCATACATGAAAGATCACAAGTTGTGTTTATCTTGAACCTATCTTCTTAGATTTTCTAACATTTTCTGTTGTATTATGATATATCTTTTGTTTCTTTTCAAGCAACTAGAGTAGGGTTCTCTAGGTTTGAGATTCTGAGTAGGGTTCTCATTATCTTGGTGATTTGTATTCTAATAGGGTTTTAGAATCAATATCTTTGTCTAGTGTTGATAAAGAAGTCACTTGTGGATTGCTTGTAAAAAATTCTTTGATATATTAATTACTCTAACCTAGTGTGGGTTGGAAGCAACTGATGTAGCCTCCAAGGTTGAGAGGTGAACCAGTATAATTGCTTTGTCTCTTGCTTAAATTTTGTATGTTTCATTGCATGTCTTTGTGAAATCAAGTATTATTATCAAAGAAACATTTTTTTGTCATTGCTTTCATATCATAGGTTGATCTTGGGTGAAGAAACATTTCTAAATTTGAAAAAGGTGAACTAGTGATACGATCCAAAGTTTTAATTCCGCAATTTGTTTCAGAAAGTTTTAAATATCCAGTTTGAACCAATTCACCCCCGCCTTAGTTCATTTGCAGTTTATTCATTGTGTTTTCAATTGGTATCAGGAGCTGGTTCTTGGAAATTATTCAAGATCACTTTCTTTTTAAAATAAAATGAATACTACTCAAATAACCTTTAGAGAGGGAGCTTCTCTCAATCGTCCACCAATGTTTGAGGGTGAGCATTTTAGTTTTTGGAAAAATCGGATGCAAATCTTTATTCAATCCAATGATCCCGGTGCATAGAATGCAATTGAAAAAGGTCCTTTGGTTCCAATGAAAACTATTGATAATAAACTGGTTCCCAAAGAATGGGATGAAATGACAGATGCAGAAAAGAGGATTGTGCAATATGATTTTAAAGTCAAAAATATGATAACATCTGCTTTGTCTTCTAATGAATTTTTTAGAACTGTAAGATGCACGAGTGCAAAAGAAATGTGGGAAATGCTAGAAGTAACTCATGAAGGTACAGATGAAGTCAGGAGATCAAGGAAGCATGCCTTGATTCATGAGTATGAGATGTTCAAAATGAACAATACAGAAACCATTTTTCAGCTGCAAACAAGATTCACTCATATTGTCAATCATCTTCTTGCCCTTGGAAAGATATTTGATATTGAAGAATTGAACATCAAAATCTTGAAGTGTCTCACAAGGCCATGGCAACCAAAAGTCACAGCTATCAAGGAATCAAAAGATTTATCAAAAATATCCATGGCTGCACTGTTTGGTAAGCTACTTGAATATGAAATTGAAATGTCACAACTAACCAATGCTGAAGATGCAGAAAAAGAAACATAAGAGCATAGCCTTGAAAGCTGCATCATCTAAGGTTGAAATAAAAAAAGATTCAAGTGAAGAAGATGAAAATGACAACATGAATCTTATTGTCAAAAAGTTCAGCAAATTCATGAGAAGGAACAAGAACAGAAAATTCAAAAAAATTCAACAACAACAATAATAAAAAGAATGACAGCAACACTGATATGCTTCCAGCATATAGTAGTTTTTAGGATTAATTAATTAATAAGTTGTTTAAGATTTAATAAATTAGATTAGGAATTGGTGAATTATTATGTAATTGCCTATTAATTTAAATTCTTAGTTATTTTATCATTTAGGAACCAACAAGAGAGGAAAAGAAGCAAAAAGAGCAAGCCAGTGCCCTCGAACAAGTCACGCGATCAGCGTGGGATCTCACGCGATTAGCGTGGAAGTGTCAAGATCAACAAATTCAGTTCGAAGAGCCCACGCGAGTAGCGCCAACCACCACGCGGTCAGCGTCAGATGTTGAAACACAGACTCTCAGCTCGAACAAGCCACGCGGTTAGCGCGGCCACCCACACGAGTCGCGCCATTCTATCAAAACTCAAGCATTCAACTCGAATGAACCACGTGATCAGCGTGGGGATCCATGCTATTAGTGCCACAGTTCCAGGGCAGCTCATTTAACTCAAACATCCCATGCGATCAACGTGAGATGCCACGCCAGTCGCGCCACGAACTCGATGTTTCCTGATTTAAAAGATTTGAATTGATTTAGCTGGGGAAAAACAGTTCCTCATTACTGGATTTAACCCTAGAACGTATGGGAGATAAAAGAAGGCCTCTGGGTCACAAAGAAACAGCTTTCACTGGGCATTGGGTAGAATTTCTAAGGAAGAAGCCATTGAAGAACCTTGGAGAAGATTGGAAGCATTGAGGATTTGCAGAACAACACTCTGTGTAACTTTTTCCCTTTCCTCTGGTAATTTCTCTCTAGGAGCATGTTAGTCATGGGAGTAATATCAATTCTGAGTATGCTTGGCTAATTCTTGTATTGTGGTTAAGCCATGAACCTATGAGTACTCTTCTATGTCTTGATTGGTTTTAATAAAAAGTTATCCTAATTGCTTTGTTTTATTCTATTCTTCACTGCATAATTCTTAATTTGGACTGGCCATTCTGTTAAGAAACTTAGGGTTGGGATTCACAATAGGGATATTGGGATTCTAGTTTCTGAAATGAGTAAAACAACTTTATACATTGCCTAGGGATAGGGATGTGTGGTTGCAGCAATTTCAGGTTGTATTTGCTTAATGCTTGGTTTAAGAAGGAATCACTAAGGGATTAGGGTTTTTAATTTCACCAAAGGGTTAAATTACTAAGGGATTAGGATTTAGCTACTTATAAGAGAATACATCAGTTGAGTAATTAGGAGTAGTTCAAGTTAATAATCAATTGAAGCATAGAAGGAAAGAATCATAGGGGATTGCGCTTAACTACAATCACTTCACACTACTGCAGTAAAATCCAATTCACATTTGCTTACATTCTTGTTAAATTTCTGTCATTTAAATTACATTACTTAAACACAACTCAAAAAACTCTTTAAACATATTATTTGCTTTTCCAATTTCTAAGACATTAAGTAACCATAGAATTGCATTCAATCCCTGTGGAGACGATACTTGACTTACTTTATTACTTGAAACGAACGGTACACTTGCCAATTTCGCAACAAACACCTCCACCAACTTTACATGCTTTGAACGTGGAAAGCCTGGACACATCAAATCTAAATGTCCAATCTTCTTAAAGAAACAACAAGGTGAGAGGAAGATTAAGAAGGAAGGAAAGCCAAAGAAAGCCTACATTGCATGGGAAGATAATGAATCAACAAGTTCTGAATCAAGCAGTGAGAATGCAGAAGAAGCAAATGTGTTCTTCACTTCAACATTGAGTGATGATGATTACTTAAGTGCTGAATCTGAGGTAAGTTCTCAATATGATAACATTGTTGTTGCTTTTCATGAAATGCATGATGAGGCTCAAAGGCTAGCTAAGGCAAATAATAACCTGAAAGGAGATCTAAGATGGCATACCACCAAACTTGCAGAAATGCAAAGTGAACTTTGTAAGTTGAAAGAGGAGAATGAAAAATTTCTTTCAAGTTACAAGGCCAATGGTTGTATATGCCCTTCTTCCTCTTCTAAGGCAGAAAAATGCAAATTTTTACAATATGAGTTTGATGTTTTCAAAAGAAGGCAAGGAGAAAAATATATGTTACTTTTTTTAGAAAATAACTATCTAGTTGATCTTTTGAGAAGGCTTTATAGAGGTAAATGCAACTTGGCTGAAATGTTAAGTGTGCAAAAATATGTTGGAGATACTTCTGGATTGGGATACAAACATGGTTCAAAATCTTCTGGAAAAACCATATTTGTACCACCAAAACAGAAGATTCAAAGGAGCTTTTGTAAATCAAAGTTTAATCAAAATGCTTACTTAGAAAGATCATCAAGAACTATAACTTGTAACTATTGCATGAAAAAGGGACATACATCTTTTAAATGCTATGCAAGAAAATATTATGTGCCTAATGGAGAATGTGTTTGGGTGAAAAAGGAAAAGAAAAGAGCTAACCCCTATGGACCCAACCTCAATTGGGTACCTTTCCTTGTTACTTGATCTGAATTTTGCAGGTGTGTCTAAGAGCAAAATCATCACTATGGTATCTTGATAGTGGCTGCTCTAGGCACATGACAGGTAATATTTCCATGCTTACAAATGTCATACTAAAAGATAGAGGATTTGTCATCTATGGCGATAATAACAAAGGAAAGATAATTGGAGAAGGAAGCATTGGAGACAGCCTCAAAACTATTATCAGAAATGTTTTATATGTTGAAGGCTTGAAACATAATCTCCTAAGCATAAGTCAACTATGTGACAAAGGGTTTAAAGTGTCATTCAATGACAATTACTGTTTGATTTGTGACAGTCAAAGTGGTGAGGTTATCCATGTTGGTAAGAGACAGGGTAACATTTATGTCTTATCCATTGATCATGCATTCATTCATAAGACTAGCTGCCTTGTAAGTAAAATTGATGAAACTTGGTTATGGCATAGAAGAGTTAGTCATATAAATATGCATCATATGAATAAGCTTGTGAAAAAGGATTTGGTCATAGGCTTACCTAAGCTGAAGTTTGAGAAGGATAAAATATGTGAAGCTTGTCAAAGAGGGAAATAAACAAAGAATTCTTTTCAAAGCATAAATGTTGTTTTAACTTCTAGACCTCTTGAGTTGTTTCATATGGATTTATTTGGTCCTTCAAGAACCATGAGCTTGGGAGAAAATTTCTATAGACTTGTTATTGTAGATGATTACTCAAGATACACATGGACTTTATTCATAAGATCCAAGAGTGATGCATTCACAGCATTTAGAAAATTAGCCAAGATAATTCAAAATGAAAAAGCTTGCAATATTGTTTCAATTAGAAGCGATCATGGTGGAGAATTCCAAAATGAATACTTTGAAAAGTTTTGTGAAGTGTTTGGAATTAATCACAATTTTTCAGCTCCAAGAACACCTCAACAAAATGGTGTTGTGGAGAGGAAAAACAGATCTCTTGAGGAAGGTGCAAGAACACTTCTAAATGAAACAAACTTGCCTAAGCATTTTTGGGCTGATGCTGTAAGTACAGTTTGTTATACTTTGAATAAAATTCTTATAAGGCCTATTTTGAAGAAAACTCCTTATGAACTATACAAAGGAAGAAAACCAAACATATCTCATTTGAGAGCATTTGGCTGCAAGTGTTTTGTATTAAATAATGGTAAAGATTCTCTTGGAAAATTTGATTCTAAAGCTGATGAAGCAATTTTTCTTGGTTACTCTTTGCAAAGTAAAGCTTATAGGATCTTTAATAAAAGAACATTGTGTGTTGAGGAATCTGTCCATGTCATTTGTGATGAATCTAACCCTTCCAAAGAGAATTTGGAGTGTGATGATGATGCAGGTCAAAAGGAAGAATTCTTGCAGATTAATGATCTGGAAAATAAAGAAAAGGCTGAACCAAATGATGTACTGGAACATTCAACTCCTTTACAAAAGCACAAGGATTGGAGGACAACTAAAAATCTTTCTCTTGACAATATAATAGGGGAAGTATCCAAGGGAGTTTCTACTAGATCCTCTTTAAGAAATCTTTGTTGTACCATGGCTTTTGTTTCACAGATTGAACCAAAAAGTATTGATCAAGCTTTGCTAGATGAACATTGGTTAATGGCTATGCATGATGAGTTAAACCAATTTAAAAGAAATGAAGTTTGGGAGTTAGTCCCTAGAACATCAACTCATAAACCTATTGGCACAAAATGGGTTTTTCAAAATAAGCTAGATGAAAGTGGAATAATAGTAAGGAATAAGGCTAGATTGGTTGTTAAAGGATACAAACAAGAGGAAGGCATAGACTATGATGAGACTTATGCTCTAGTAGCTACATTGGAAGCCATTAGGTTGTTACTTGCATATGCATGTTTGATGAATTTCAAATTGTTTCAAATGGATGTCAAAAGTGCATTTTTAAATGGTTACATTAAAGAAGAAATATATGTAGACCAGCCCCCTGGATTTGTTGATCACAAACATCCTAACCATGTTTTCAAATTAAGAAAAGCTTTGTATGGTTTGAAACAAGTACCAAGATCTTGGTATGAAAGGTTAAGCAAATTTTTGCTTGAACAATCTTTCATAAGAGGTCAAGTTGACAAAACCATGTTCATAAAGAAAAGAGGAAATGATATCTTGTTGGTTCAAATCTATGTAAATGACATTATATTTGGTTCAACTAATCAATCTATGTGCAGAGAATTTTCAGTCACAATGCAGAATGAATTTGAGATGTCAATGATGGAGGAACTTACATTCTTTCTAAGACTACAAGTCAAGCAATTAAAGAATGAAACTTTCCTTAGTCAAGCCAAGTACTGTTTAGAGATGATAAAAAATTTTGAAATGGAAAATTGCAAAGATGCTGCAACACCTATGGCAACATCTGCCTATCTTGATTCAGATGACAAGGGAAAAAAGTGTTGATGAGTCTAAATACAGAGGAATGATTGGATCCTTATTATACTTAACTGCTAGTAAAGTTGATATAATGTTGAGTGTTTACTTGTGTGCTAGATATCAAGCAAATCCCAAAGAAACTCATCTAACTGCAGTCAAGAGGATCCTAAAATATCTCAAGTCTATATCAAAAGTAGGACTTTGGTATCCAAAAGGTACATCTATCAGCTTGATTGGATATTTTGATTCTGACTTTGCAGGGTGCAAATTGGATAGAAAGAGTACAAGTGGAACATGCCACATGTTAGGAAGCTCATTGATTTCTTGGCATTGCAAGAAGCAATCACGTGTTGTCTTATCCACTACTGAAGCTGAATATATTTCTGCTGGAAGCTGCTGTGCACAAAGTCTTTGGTTGAAGCAACAACTTCAAGACTTTGGTGTTGAGATAAAGAAGATACCATTGCCGTGTGATAACACAAGTGCCATCAACATATCCAAAAATCCTATTATGCACTCAAGGACCAAGCATATTGAGATCAGACATCATTTTATCAGAGATCATATCCAAAAGGGTAACATCAAAATTGAGTTTGTTGAAACTAACTATCAATTAGATGATATTTTCACTAAGCCTTTGGATAGAGATAGATTCTACACACTTAGAAATATGCTAGGGATACTAGATGAATCTAGTGTGCATTAGCTTGATGTGTATATGCTCATCTGCATGAAATTGCATCATTGATTGGCCATTCATCTCAAAATCATACAAATTTGAAACATATTGCATAATCACTATTCATGCTGATAATTTTACTGTATTAATCAATTAAGGCACGTATTAATCGATTAAATGAACCTGAAATGCTGTTTAGAATGAATTTTGTACTTGTGTAATCGATTACATTAGCAGGATAATCGATTATTCTTCATGAAAAAAGTTTTCCAGAAAATGCAATTCACTGGAATAATCGATCACGCCATCGAATTAATCGATTACATAAGCTTAAATTTCATTGACAAAATTTCAATTCACTAGAATAATCGATTATAGTGAATGGTAATCGATTATATTGCTTGCAAATTGTCTGAAAGCTCGAATTTTTACTGAAATAATCGATTACACTTTGAAATAATCGATTACTGCCTTCGTAAAAACTGATTCTGCTTATGAATTAATCGATTACATAAGCAAATAATCGATTATTCATGGAGTTACTGCAGAATCTGTAGATTTTATTGGAAATTGAAATTGCCCAACTGCCACCAATTTCAAATTTTGAATCTACTGTGCTTTAATTTTAGTGGGTTAATTCGTATTAACTGCTGTACATTTTCAAATTTCAATTTTGGAGCCCAAATTCATCTATATAAACAGCCTATGTTGAAGGATATAGACACACCATTCTCATCTTCTACCTTAAGCTTTCTGTGTCTTTTATCTTCTGAGTCTAAAACCTCTAGTCTTGCTTCTCTTTGCCATTATGTCTGCTCCTAAAAGAACCAAAACTTCTAAGAGAAAGGCTGCTGAATCTTCTACCCCTGTAGTGAATAGGTTAGATCATTGGTTTTCCAATGAAAGAGAGAAAATGACCTACCTCTAATTCAATGCCACCAAATTGATATGTCCACCTAAACACCTTGACCTTGGCTGGTTTAATAGAGAAGGTTTTCAATTCTCAGCCATGCTTGACGCCTAAGGTTTGAAGAAGTTTATGGAGATGAAGGGTACCTTCTACCCTGAATTAGTGAAGGTGTTTTACACATGTTCTAAGTTTTCCATGGAGGGGACTATCTTGTCTCAAGTGAATGGAGTAGCCATGGAAATTATGTTAGATTCAAGTGTTTGAAGAATCAGAAGAAGTATTACAAGAAGTGTTTTGATATTTGATTCATGCTTTGTAATTTTTAGTTTGTTTGTTAAGTTTGGTTCATTAAAAGGAATAATCTAATAATCCATTTGCAGCTATTAAAATTAACAGACATGTATTCATACTTAGGATTAGAATCATTTAAGTATACACATTCATATAGAAATGCATTAATAAGCCTGAAACATGCATAAAATGATTTATCACTGGAATAATCGATTACATAGGTAAATAATCGATTACATAAGCACTTTGCATAATTCTGTGTAGTATAGAAGGTGATTTAATCGATTACCAATTAATTGTAATCGATTAAATAGGCTAGAGGCAAAAGTGAAGCTCACTGGAATAATCGATTAAAAGGTAAAATAATCGATTACTTTGATCATGCTTATTTTCCAGAACTGCTACGAACACTTTAATCGATTAAATGGTCGAATTAATCGATTACATGAGTTAAATTAATCGATTACATTAGCGAAATAATCGATTACAGTCTGTTAAATCTGTTTTTTTATAAATAGGCATGCAATGACTCTGACCATAAGTGATAGATTTCGAAAATACTCATTACTTACAAAAGTTCTATTGTTCTCTGAGTGATAAAAAGCATAAAAGAGAGTCTTTTAAAGTCTTGTTGTTCTTAGAAGTGTAAAACATGAAGGTTGCATAGAAGAAGAAAGATAATAGTGTTCATTCATGCATTAGTCTGTTTCAAGATCATTCAAGAAGGCATTGCATTCATCACCAGGTTATCAATTTCGTTTGAAATCTCTTCAGCTGCAAATGGAAGTTTAGGTGATATCCTTCTTGAACCTTATGCTTAACTCTTTGTGAGATTTAATTCTGTATTTTACAGTGTGTGTTGTAATTGTCCATGTAACAAGTTAGAATTCTTTAAAGCAAAACTAGATAGGGTTTCTAGTGGGTAGAACTGAGTGGTGTACTCAGGTTCTAAAGTCTTTAGATAAATCTTAGTGTTAGATTTAGAATTTTGCCTAGGGTGGGTGAAAGAGACTTGGGTGATTGCTTGTAAAGAACAGAATCTTGTTAGTGGAACTCTAATCTGGTTTGGATTAGAAGACAACTGGATGTAGCCTCAAGTGGTTAGAGGTGAACCAGTATAAATTTGTGTGTAATTGTGTTTTGATTTACATTACATTCAATTGCTTGTGGTATTAGATTGTGAATCAATTCTGATTTTGTTTTAGCACAAGAGTTAAGTGATTGGAAAAGAGAATATTGCTTATTAAAAAGTGTTTGGTTTAAAGATACGATCCATTGTTTATCTTCCGCTGAGTTTGAATTTCAAGAAAAGTCAAAAAGTTTTATAAACCAATTCACCCCTCCCCTCTTGGTTTATTAGATTAGATATTCATTGTATTTTCAAATTACTCCTGAAATTTGGCAGGAGGTGGCTGACATTTCCTTTGATGGAGAAATGAAATTTGAAGAAGAAGTCGAAGGATATAATAGAGTGGAGACCTATAGAGGGATGCTTCTTGACCCTCAAATGAGGATGAAGTTGAGGCTCAACACAGGTCTTATGACTCATGAGGATAGACTCTTTCATTATATCATCACCTACATCTTAACTCCTAGGTCCACTAATCATGCACAAGCCACAAATGATGATATTCAGATTGTTTATGGTCTGAAAAATGGTATTCAGATGAATTGGATCCTCATTATTTAGGAGATCATGCTTAAATCCAAAAGATTGATGAATTATCCATTTCCATATGCTACTGATTTCCAGATTTATTGATTACTTCAAGGTTGATGTAACTGATGAGGTTGTTGACAACACAAATTCCAGCAATAGCCTCATTAAGGAGAAACATCTAACCAAGCTTGGGATGGTTAAGACACCTTATGGATGGCAGATGGCAGGGCAACAATTGCCTCATGATGAAGCTGAAGAGGAAGCTGATGCAGAAGAAGGAGAAGAGGCTGGAGGTTCTACTCAACCTTCCTACAGTCCTTTTGAGTCTCTTATGATTCAAAAGATGGATGCACTGTTGTCTCTTCATCATGAGCATAGAGTTGAGACAAATTCATCTATGGAAGAGATGAAATCTAAATTGGAGAACATAAAAGCTATGCTTGCACTTGATGATATTGATAAATAAGCTTAGGCTTAGATTGCTTATGTTTCTTATGATTGTTTTTCTCTCTAGGTTTCTGCTTCGTTTTCATTACTGTTATGCTTTGTTTTATGTTTGCTTCTGTATTTTCAATTAGGTTTGATTAATGTACTGTTTGAATTTGCCCTTAATACAAGTATTTCTTTTTCTCTCCTTTTATTCTCCTTGTTCAAACCTTAATCATTGTTTTTGTCTTTGATAAGCCAAATAGGGGGGAAAAGAATTGTAATAAGAATAGGGGGAGAAATTGTTGACATATAACGTGTATTGTTGAAATATAACATGTATTGCGTGTATGCTTTTATATTTGAAAAATCTACCCAAGTCAGGGGGAGTATATTTTAAATGATATGATGCTTATACTTGTTCTTGCAAAAAGCTTACTTAGATTCCAGGAATTATTCATCCCTCCAAAGCAATCAAAAGATTAGACAAATGGAAAATATGATTTGGCATGCTCAAAGCCAAAAAGGGGGAGATTGTTGATTCTAAAGGAAGCTGCAAGGAGATTGAAGCAAGGTTGAAGGCTTGATGATGTTTTAGCTTTTTACATGCCCAATCATTTGATGGCATTTGTAATTTTTCTTGATAGGTCAAGTAAATTGCCTTGTGATCATTCATTAGCATGTCCATTCTCATAATCATGCATACATGATTTTCAGTCTTAACAGAATCAAATGGTTTTATAAGAAATGAAGTTCTCAATGGCTAAGTCTTTTAAAAAGCAAAACTTACTGCTTTAATTGATTACACAAGCAGTTTAATCGATTAAAGACATTCATATGTTTCTGGAAAAGCCTTGAAGAACAGTTTAATCGATTACAGGCTTCTTGTAATCGATTACACAATGTTTTATGAAAACCATGCATCACTGGAATAATTGATTATCTCACTATGTAATCGATTATTTGTATTCATTTATCATGATGTTGTTCTGGTTTAATCGATTATTTTGTTCATGAAACCATTTCCAGAAAGCTGAAGAACAGTTTAATCGATTATCCAGTATTTTAATCGATTACATATGGCAATTTAATTGATTACACAAGCGGATTAATCGATTATTGTCAGTTAATTCTATTTTATAAAAAGCTGTTTGGGTTTGCTACCTATAAATATACATTGAAAAAATTGAACTACACACATGAGTGATATACCCAAGAGATAAAAAAAACTTTCTGAGAGTTTCAAAGTCTAATTTGTTGAGTGAAAAATCATTTCTTGTATGGAAAAAGATTTCTGATTTTTTGAGAAGATGTTTTAAAGAAAGAAGGTTTTCAAGATTACGCTTCTGAGCTATAGATTTCTTACAACCTGGAGTATGTGGTAATCTCATATCATTTCATTCATTCATACATGAAAGATCACATGTTGTGTTTATCTTGAACCTATCTTCTTAGATGTTCTAACATTTTCTGTTGTATTGTGATATATCTTTTGTTTCTTTTCAAGCAACTAGAGTAGGGTTCTCTAGGTTTGAGATTCTGAGTAGGGTTCTCATTATCTTGGTGATTTGTATTCTAATAGGGTTTTAGAATCAGTATCTTTGTCTAGTGTTGATAAAGAAGTCACTTTTGGATTGCTTGTAAAAGATTCTTTGATATATTAATTACTCTAACCTAGTATGGGTTGGAAGCAACTGGATGTAGCCTCCAAGGTTGAGAGGTAAACCAGTATAATTGCTTTGTCTCTTGCTTAAATTTTGTATGTTTCATTACATGTCTTTGTGAAATCAAGTATTATTATCAAAGAAACATTTTCTATCATTGCTTTCATATCATAGATTGATCTTGGGTGAAGAAAGATTTCTGAATTTGAAAAAGGTGAACTAGTGATACGACCTAAAGTTTTAATTCCGTAATTTGTTTCAGAAAGTTTTAAATATCCAGTTTGAACCAATTCACCCCCCTCTTAGTTCATTTGCAGTGTATTCATTGTGTTTTCAAGCACTGTCGCCTGCCGCTACGTCCCGTTGCTTGGAGGGGACTTCGAAGACATAGGTAACTATAGCTGGGGCTCTATGGTCCTTGCACATTTGTTTAGACAAATGTGCGAGTGTACAGATCCACAGAGAAGTGACATTGGTGGGTGTCACGTGCTTCTTCAGGTATGGGCTTGGCTTAGATTCCCACCCATTGCTCCAGCTATTCCTCAGCCTACTTAGCCACAGTGGAATTACAGACACAGGTATGTGTTATTATTTTCTGTTATTAACTATGTATTAACGAGTCTTATAAGTATTCTAATGTCAGTTATTTTGAAACTAGGTTTAATGCTTTAGGCCGGTTTCGAGCACACGAGCTTCTTTGGTATCGGCTGACATTAGATTCCCTTTGTCGAGATGAGGTACGTATTGTTATTTGTAAGAGTTCTGGTCACTATACTTTGATAATTGTGCATTTGTTGTCCGTATACTTTCATAAATGCATAAGTGGTCCCTAATTATTCATAAATTTGCATTTTTTGTCCCTGTACTTTCGTAATTGTGTGTTTAATTCTTTTGTGCAGGTGGTTTGACAACCATATGCAGACTACCACTTCCTTGGTGAATATAATCAGCAGCGACTGTTGTGGATGGCTAGTACTCCCGTTATATGCTTCCACACAGTTGAGTATTCTCAGTCAGATAGATGCATGCAGAAATTTGGGAGGGATCAGCCAATCTCACGTAGGCCTAGGAAACTGAAGGGTGTGCATGACCTTTCCTTAAGAGGTAAACCACAAGATAATTGGGTCCGTAAGCTGAGACCCTATATACGATGATGGGGGCTAGGGACCGACACATCGACCTACCCCCTCTACTGCATGGCTTGATGTCACCAAACCATGAGTACATGGTTTGGTTCAGGGAGAATGGGAAGCGCTATGTGTCGAAGAGGGCTACCAAGACTGGTCGTGGTATAAGTTTTGTTTAATTATAATTTGTGTACTTATATTCATTATGATGGATTTAATGTCTGGACTCATGTATTTGTTTTATAATTTGTAGATTGATGGCCTGGAGATGCTGTACTTTGCAACTGACACTGAGCAATGACCGGGCAACACCGTCGAATGGGTGCATGAAGAGATTGGTCGCATCATATCTATCTTCAGAGAGACCTCTCGCCTTGAGGAGGCAAGCCCACATGCACCCTCATCCCAGCTTCATGACGACCCACAAGTACATGTTAACATTCCCCGTGGTAGACAGAAGGGGCATGGGCTAGAGCGTCGACTAAAAGCCATGCACCATGTTCCTGAGCCCATAGAGCTCCAAGCCTCGCAATGATGGTTGGTTTAGGCCTCCATTGATAGGTTCTACATACGACAACCAACCTTTGTATTATGAGGCTTCTCAGTAGAGGGACATGGGGTATGAGGGATTCAGTTCACAGAGTCATATTCCTCCACCACCAGACTCCCAGACATAGCCTGTATATTACGCTACTGCTTTGGCCATGGCTTTAGGGGACGTTGGGGTTGCAGCTACTGGGAGCAGTAATGACGTACCTGTTGCGAATTGGAGTGGTGCCGATATCGATTGCATGCTCGCTCAGGTTGACTATTCTCCAGGCGGTTGTGGGGACTAGCCATCACATGTACCACATGCCACCCCACCTCCTGATTATCCCCGCCATCATCTCCAGAGCAGGCAACTCCATATCCACCTCAAGATGTAGAGCCTTCACAGGCAGGCCCTTCTCAGGCCCGTGGTAGAAGGAGGTTACCTGATTGTCAGACGCATCATTATCAGTGGCCACCAGAGTCTTAGATTTAATTTACATTGTGTTTATATTATTTTTCATTTGTAATGGACTTTACTTGATTAGTTATATTAATTTACAGGACTTTATTTAACATGTTGCATCGATGAATTTGTTATTTAGTTTCCATTTTGAATACCCGATCCTCGTATGTGTAATCACATGCAAAACATGATGCGTAATGTAACAAAAATGGTTGTACATGGGTAATAGAACATAATTGTAAAAGAAATACATTAACATACTACCATTTAAAGAAACATCATTACAAAATCATGAAATAGCACCACGATTAGGACAAGCTCTCTGATTATGTCCAACTTGCTTGTAAATATCGCATTTGGCACGTCTTTGACTTGTTTCGACTTCATTCATCTTGTTACGTATTCTAGTGGACTTTGGACAACCCTTTGCACGCAACATTCCCCTGTCAAGTATGAGAACTGGATCTTCACTCGGTGGAATAGCACCTTCATTACCAATTGGCTGCCATGGCAATGAGTAAGCCTGAACCAAGTTACTTACGAGGAAGACATCATCCACATACTGAAAAGGATTCTGACGAACATGTAAAGCAACAGTTGCGGCTACATGGGTATGAAGGCCTTAAACTTGCCACACTAACAAAAACGTTCTGCAAGGTTGACTGGATATGACCTCTCCCAACCCTCGTCCACCTCAAATAATGTTTGATCAACGTTATATGTGCATACATGGTGGGCTGTAGCAAGGGACTGATTATGCCTCATAGCATCAACCACATTTTTGGAACGTCGTTGTGAATGGTGAAGTTGTGAAGCAGCTGCTTGACCCCTGCATACAAAATAATGAACCAATTTGTTGTACGTGTGCTTCACCAGAGCAGTGATAGGCATGTTTCTTGCTCCCTTCAACATTCTGTTTACTGATTCAAACAAGTTTGTTGTCATATGGCCATATCTTCTCCCATCTACATCATATGCACGTGTGCACTTTTCCTTAGGGATGCTATCAATCCATTCTGCAACTTGAGGACTGGTATCACGAAATCGTGCAAATGCTATCTCAAAATCAACCATAAAGGGAGTATAACCTACAAAATAATCATACCTACCATTAACATTAATCCATTTATAGATATATCCATTTAATATATTCAAAATAGTTGTTAAGCATACCTAAATTCATTAGGGTCTTCTTCAATTTGTCATTCCTTAACCTTTGATTAAAATTACTAGAAATATGACGAAGGCAAAACACGTGATGCACATAAGGTGGTTGCCAACCAGCATGATTTTCCACAACAGATAATATGCTCTGGTGCTTATTTGAAATGAGACATATGTTCTGCCTTTGGGTAACGTGCAAGTGAATGTTAGCAAGGAAGTATTCCCTGGCTTCCAAAGTTTCTCCCTCAACAATGGCAAATGCCAGTGACAGACATTCATTATTTTCATCCTGAGTCATGGCAATCAACAATTTCCCTTTATACTTGCCATATAAATGAGTCCCATCAATTTGAATCATGGGTTTGCAAAAATTAAAAGTCTCGCAACACTATCTGAAAGTTCAGAAAATGCGATGAAACACACGCTTTGCCCGTATCAATAGATGTCCCACAAAATAATCATTTGTTTGGATATCATAAAAAGAACCTGGTGAAAAATGAATCATGTAGCGACACCACTTGGGCAAAAATGCATAAGATTCTTCCCAGTCCCCATAAATCATTGCCATTGTTTTCTGCTTCGCATACTAGGCCTTTCGATATGAAACTTTAAATCCACACGAATGGGGATCCTCTCTTGAACCAATGCAATTGACACAGACGGTTCCTCCTTAATCATTCCTAACAATGATATTGTAACATTCACATTAAGAACATACCTTAAAAAACCATTATTAAAGAAATATACAGGAAATTGAATAAAAACATACCTACTACAAGTGAAGCAATAACATCAACATCAAGCTGTCTGTGACCCTGTGTAATATGGTCATTCAGGCAATTGTGTTTTCCACCCCATTTTGAAACAAGTCATTTCTCACTATACGTTGGTTTAATTACCCTAACCCTCCAGGGGCAACCCTCATTATGAGCAATACAACTCATGCTAAACTTGTTAGGCTTGCTCTCAACTACAATTGCTTCTTGATGCTCCTTCATGAGGTTTCGCTTAATTGCAAATTACGCGTCATTTTTAGATGCAAATTCCTGTTTAACAAAAAACTCATCCCCTAATTGCCATAGACCCTGCACTGAACCCGAAATCGAACCAGAACCGGTAAAAGATTCTTCTTCGCTTGGATGACTGAAATCATGTTATGTGTAATGTGGAATTTCATCCCAAAAAGGACTAACCTCAGCACCTGCACATACAAAATCATAATAAACATATCAAGCAAATGAAATACTATAACATACAAATATACATATGTGACTACATTTTCATTGATTTCAGTCATCTAACATACCTTCAATAGGTTGTTCTGGTTGAGTAGATCCAATGTGAGGATGATGATGGATTTGAGATAACCCAACATCATCATCTTCTTGGAATTCAGTCGCATACACACCACAATCCTCATCATTATTCGACGCACTAGCATCCTCCTCAAGAAGACGATCTTCCATTGCAATATTTTCATCATGGTCATCCTCTTCATCCTCATCCATAACCCAAGTTGGGTCATGTTCATCTTCCTCAGACACGTTTACAACTGGAGTCACATATAATGATGTATTATGTGCAGAATTTAAAGCAACTGACCTCATGGGTAAAACAACATCCTCTGCTCCAGTAAAATCAACATAAAACTCTAAAAAATATTTCCTTGATTGGTTGAAAAATTCTTCCATTACCATTTCTATGTTTTCATCATCCAGTACTTGAAACCCCATGTATTGTTCATGTTGCCATAATCTTGTCGTCAGCAAAGTGATACATTGGTTGTCTTTCAGACCTAATTTTTGTCTTATCTTCTCATGCAATTCACTGTTGAGTTTCGCTTGATATGTGTCAGCCTTTTCTCCCCTTCAAAAATAACACTCCGTCGCCCTTCAACTTTCCTTCCATTAAAAAATAACACAACACGAGCACACTCAACACCTGAACTCATTTCTTGTCGTCAACAAAAACAAAAACTTTTAATATCAATAAAAAATAGAATAATAGGAGATTTAGAAGAAAAGGTGTGAAGAAATGGGTGAGGATAAGAGGTTTAAATAAAGTGGACCAGCTGAAACACGCCCAAATTGGGTGTGACTGAACACGCCAAAATTTGGCGTGACTGAACACGCCTAATTTTGGTGTGTTTGAAAGCCCCATATTTGTAAATAGTTTCAAAACAGCGTCAAATTTGTAATTTTTTTATTAAAAGTGTATTATTTTATTTTTTTGCCTTGATATGTGTGTATAGGTTATTTATTAACAATATGTTTTGTCTCAGTTGGCTTATATGTTTTTGGGTTCTGGGTTATAAACTTAATGAGGGTACGCTGCTTTAGGTGACTATGCTCAGTACTTCATTTTTATTGTCTCACATTTTAAATGCATTGGGGGTTCTTGGTAAATAAGATGCATGTTTTTCAGTACTCCTTCTTTCTTGAATTAAACAAAATAAATTCTTTCCATTTTGATTTTCTTCTCAATAATAATTTTCAACAAAGGTTTATTTTAGGCTTGGTTAGCCTATTTGTTCCATTAATTTTTTCAACTCACAAGTAACTCAAATTGAGTTCATGGGATATATGATTTCTATGCAAAATGATTGTGTAGCAATTATTGATTCTTCAACAGTTATAGTTGAATCACTAGTATTGTGTAATCTTAGGTATTCATAAATATGGAACTGGGCATTTTACTTACATCTAGTTTATGAGCATTATTATTTAAAATTTTATTTTCCTGTATTCTTTTACTCAAAATTTGTGACATATTTTTTAACTGTGTATACCTTAGGAAGTTAATTTAATGTCATTATTTTTTCTGCATGTCTTAGAATTGTCATTCTAGCAGTTTGATCTTCGAGGGTTATAATTCTTCTGAACTAGTTTTAAATGCAATTGATGTAAATAGAGAAATGAGATTGAAATATTGTTAAGTTTTCTTGAGCCTTTTTTCCCTTGCAGAGCAAAAGGTCATGCTTTCCAAAACTGGATGCCATTAAAAAAACAACAACTTGATATTGTGAGTCAATTTGTTTCTCTATATTTAATGTGATTTACAATTTGAGCGTTAGCTATTTTTTTATTTATTATTATTCGATTATAGGTGAGATCTTCTTGATAAGTCTTTTTCTCCTTGAAGGTTGACATAAATCATTGTTTCTTGTTTCTCCTTGAAGGATGACATAAATTATTGTGCAATTTCTTGTGTTATGTTTGACAAATGATGAATGTTATGGTTACAATACGAGATAGCGTCCTCTTCATATGAGATGCTTAGTTCTACATTGTCCATTGGTGATGAATCAAGCATATAATCATTTATTATATTTATAACTTTTTAATTTAATTGGTATATATTTATAAATTTTAAATTATATTTAAATAAATAAAAATAATTTTAGTTTTATATTTTACTTTTAATATATTAAAAACAGTAACTTTGTTTCTAAATAGAAATATTATATTTTAAAATAAATAATTTATAAATCATAAATCCCACTTTCTAAGACGGTTCCTTAAACAACCGCCTTAGAAAATGGATTTTCTAAGACAGTTCCTAACAAAACTGTCTAAGAATCCTTTGTTTTTTTTATAAAAAAAAGACATCCTAAAAAGATTGCTTTTCAGATAATTGTCTTGGAAATCCTATTTGTCAACTCAATTTTTGGGAAATTATTTTAGAATCCTCAAATTTTTTTTAAAAAAAGAAGACATTCTAAGACGATTTTTCAGATAACTGTCTTAGAAAATTTACTTTCTAAGACGATTTTTGGAAAATCGTCTTAGAATCATCATTTTTTTAAACAACATTCTAAGACGGTTTTTCAAAGAATTGTCTTAGAAAACTCACTTTTGAAGACGATTTTTCTCGAAAATCATCTTAGAAACATCATTTTTTTTCATAAAGACGGTTTCCCTAGAAAATCGTCTTAGAAATTGAACCTTCTAAAACTGTTTTTGGGAAAAAAATGTCTTAGAATGTTCCCTTTCTAAGACGATTTTTCCCAGAAATCATCTTAGAAATTGGACCTTCTAAGGTGGTTTGAGAACCGTCATGAAAAGTCTTGACTTTCCACAACGACGGCTTCAAAGGCGGTTGAAAATCATCATAAAAAGCCCCTTAGAACCATTGTGGAAAACGATTTTTTTAGTAGTGAACATGAAGATCAAGCTATGAATAGTTTTTACTTTTACATGCTTAACTCCTTATTGAGTTACATTTGTATTGGTTCTTGCTTTTGTTTTTAAGTCTATCTGTGTGTACATCATGCATCATCATATAGAAGTAGAAAGATAGTTTCTTAGATAAGAAACATCTTCAGTGCACAACTCTCTGTTTTCATCGATTACCGGTATCTGTAATCGATTACGCAAGTCTTTGAGAAACTTAAAGAGAGATAGTTGTTCTGGTTTAATTAATTACACAGTTCTTCTTGAGACCATGTATGTTTTCTTTTGTCTCTGCTTTAATTGATTAAGAGGATATATTAATCGATTATGTCGTTCTTGAAAGTATTCCTAGAAGTGATCAAGAACACTTAATTGATTAAATCAAGATTGCAATCGATTACATTGTTCTTAAATGCTTTTCAGGTTTGGGGAAGAACACTTTAATCAATTAAAATTAGAATATAATCAATTACTCTCTCAAGATAATCGATTACATTGACAATTTAATCGATTACAGGTGGTTATAACTATTTTTTCTATATATACCCACCCTGTGTTCTCACTTTCAACAATGAGCTTTGAACGAAATTTTACAACTCAAGACTTCAGTTTTCATTTCTTGAAGCTTTCAAAGGAAAATGTAAGTTGTAAACACACTTTTAAGATCAAGAGAGGTCCATTCAATCAAGCCTTTTCTTATTGCATTTGAATGTAAAGGTTGTATCTCTCCTTGACTTTGTGTCATATGTTTTTACATATGTTTACTGGATGTGCATGAGTTTTTACAGCATGATAGAATAGGTGTTTCTAGTTTGAAGCCAAGAGTAGGTTTCTCTTAGGCTTAGATTCACAAAAGACCATATAGGATTGGGTGCCTAAGTTTCATTTTCTAGGTAGAATTTGAAATTTCTTGTGATTGCTTGTAAAACTCACATTGCATAGTGAATATCTAATTCAGGTTGAATTGAATAATTGGAGAAGCTTATCTAGAAATAGAGAGTGAATCAATATAAATCTTGTTCTCTATCTTCTCTTAACTCTCATCTCTCTCTTATGCATTCTTTATCAATTTGCTATGTTTTAAAAAAAATTCAAATTGATGCACTTTAACAAAAGGATATTGTATTTGGGTGATTGATTTAATATTTGAAACAAAAAATTTTAAAACTTTTTTCCTTTCGATTTGATTTTAAAATAAATTTACCCCCCCTCTGGGTTTGGTCAGTCCCATCATCTTTTTCACGACTAACAACAAGCAAAAAAAAACATAAATTCAAATTTGCAAGTTGTTCCATTTAAGGAAAGAGGAGGAACCAATTGTGTGATGGAGGCAACTCACAACAAATCTCCTTAGCATCTAAATCTCTCAAGATAAGGAACAACGATAATCTTCAAGGCTTTATATAAGATGTTGAAGTGTAGCTGAAGTTATTTGCTAGGAAGGAAAATAGGATAGAGAGGCTATAAATCAGAAGCCAAATTGTAAATATATACCATTAGCTTATGAGACTAATCTTCCTTAGCCTAGACTTATATGAACCTTAAAGATAAATGTATCTAACCATAGAGAATTTGTAAACATCTTCTCAGGGAGAGCTTACTGATGAGTTTTTCCTTGAGAGATGTATAGGTACTTATGCCTAAATAGAGCCCATTTAGGATAAGGAATCTTAAGAGAGAAATCAAATGATTGTTGTTTCTAAAGGTTGTGTGTGAGCATAGTAGGTTGTTGTGTGAATCAAGTAGCAGGTGTTACTAAGGTTTCAAAGTCTAGAGAGGCTTTTAGAAAGAATACTCAAGTGAAGCCTAGAGAGACTTTTTGAAAAAATACTTAGGGATAGCTTGTAGAGGCTTTAGAGAATACTGGTGTAGGAGCTTGTGGAGGCTTCAGGAAAGAAAAATACCACATTTGGTACTTGTGTTAGTGGAAATTGTACAAGTTAGGGATTGGATGTAGCCCAAGGTTGTAGGTGAACCAATATAAATTCTATGTGGACTTTATCCTTTTTTACTACTTTAATTTGTTGTTTTTATATCTTTTACTTGGGAAAACATGTTTTACAATGTTATATCTTTGATATAAGATTATAAGTTTTCTCAAATTGTTTTCAAATTTTAGAAGATACCTTTACTTATATGCACAAAAGATAAAAAAAGATTCTACACTACCCTAAATCTGATTATATTTTAGTAGCTTCTTAAGCCATATTCGATAGTATGTTTGTAAGATTATACTATAATTTTTCGCATACAAAGTATTTTTAAAGGATAAGGTTGCTCCTAAAATAGCTTTGGGAAACTAAACTTTGATATATCTTAAAAACTTCAAAAGCTACATAATTTTTTTACTAGATAAAGCCATAGTCAGTTAAGTGTCACAATTCAACCCACCTACTAGTGACTTTCTAATTCACTTCAAATGGTATTAGAGATCAACCTTTTAGTACTGAGGAAACTTAACAATGCGGTAGGAAAATATCCTAAAGAAGTGATGGCTATTGCAAAAGAGGTAGTTAACACAAGCAAATCACCAACCACTAGTAGGAAGAACACACGTAGTAAAAATAAAATTGGTGTAGTTACAAGTAAATTTGGACACGAAGATAGTTATTTAAAATACTCTGAACAGCCATAGCAAATAATTTTAGAGAAAGAATTAATAAAACAAACAATGGGAATTGTTATAGCAATAATTAGCGACTTTGGAATTTAATTTGGATATACTAGGGATACAAGAATATAATTTAGATTCTTGTTGAGAATGTACAAAAATCTCAATATGATTATTTTAGAACCGGAATCATTTTAGGAGATAAGAATTGTGCTCTATAATTGACTAGTTTATCTTTAAATGAGTTCTAAAGTGTTCAGTCCTCATTGAGGTAGTAGTGATTATGAAATCACTAACCACAAATACGCATCACTAAAACATTTGCTAATCTAAGCTCATAAATCTCATTTTTAATAGCTAAAAGCTAATAATAAAATAAATTGTCTAACTTTATAAACACAACAATAATTAGTTAAGCACCTGAAATCAAGAAGTTACAATCTTCCTATGTACCACCCAAGAGGATCAATGACCTATTTTGATGTACATGGGATGGATTATTGTCAATGGTGAAACCTATACCTTTGAGAATGCGATAATGAGATGGCGAGTTGATGTGTCGTATCTAAAACCTCAATGGAATTCAAGTATCATATGATGTGTATTTGTTGGTGGTGGAGCTTGTATTCCTAAGACAGTACATAGTGAGATGATAGGTATAGAGGTGTCGTATCTCAAACCTAAAAGAATACAAGTTAAGGGTATAAATATACATGAAATTGAGTATATCTTTGATGTCGATGATTGATGGATTGGTGATGATAATCTTTGATAGTTGAATTATGATGTTGACGATTGATTAAGTAATGATGATGATGAGTTTAAGCTTTGGCCCTTTGAATTGTCAAGAGTTTACAAGTACTTTCATAAATAAATTAATTAAGAGTTTTAATTGAATTAAAATAATTATTATGCTTTGTTAATTTTAGAGTTATCATGTAGCGACAATGGGTTGTTACATTAGAAATATATAATATTTTCTTGTTTCTTTTATTTAGATTCTAGGAAATTCTATTTTTACTTATATATAGATAAATCATATGTATTTAAAAGGAGAAATTATTATTGAATAAAAAATTGAGATTTTTCTCAATTTTTCAACCTCTCAGCATTCTTACAAATTAATGAGTTGTTTAACCCTCATCAATTCCATTAGGTATGATGCATTAGAACTACAGTCCACATTGCCATGACTCATAGTCAGTCATGTTCATCCTTTGCTCATTACAATTTTTCTAGTTTGGTGTCTTAATGTATATGGGATCTTATTAGAACAAAAAAATGATTTTTTATGTACCCTGATAATTTAGAATTCTAATGAATAATATGCTTTGTTCATTTGAAAATGAATTATTTATTATAAAACTCGAATGTTCATTCATGAATATTCTCACTTGTTTTTTATGAAACTAAACCCAAAGGCCATCATGTTTGACTATTTTTTAATATTGTGTAAACTACACTTTTTTAATTTCATTATATGTGCATTCAAAGGAAGAAAGCATAATTCTTTTGATACATAGTTTGATGAAGCCTAATGAGTTTAATGACAACAAAGTAAGCAAAGGCCAATTTTAATATATAAAGTAATTATGCCTTTTTTTGTTTATAATAATCGGATGACCAAAAACATCATATTTGAGTGGTAATCCTTAACATTAATAGACCATGGAACAAGCTCAAATGGATCATCAAAATGTTTGATAACAAAAAGATATTAGAATGTTGTTGGCAAAATATAACAAGAAAGAGTGGCAAAGCAGAGAATGCAAAAGAAGAGAAGGACAAAAATAATGTCAACAATAAGGATCACTTCAATGTACATAATAATTCCTTCAAAAAATATTGATTGTCTTGCAATTTAAACATTAGAAGTAAATTTGCATATGCTTTAAGGTGACTTTTGCACTTAAAGAAATGGAAGAGAAGGTTACAACATCATTTCATTAACATAATTTTGCATCATATACAAAATTTTGGAAATCTTATTCTACAATCTTTATATACAAGTATATGATACAATCTTTCAATAATATTGTCACATAACTACTTTTGTCATGTAGACAATGGAATTCCTTTGTTGCTCAAGCAACTATTTATATTCATGTGTTTCAGTTGAGTCATTTCTTGTTGGGAGGAATGTTTTCAAATCAATCATATATAAACATATATTAACTAGAAGATAATATAAAATTTAAAGGTGAAAAAATATCATGGATAGTTAAAATATAAATATTCTTCAAGTGGTCTTCCAAGGATCCTAATTGTAAATACTCATAATTAGAAGCCTTTGATCTCCATTGCACAATAACCAATAAGGTTGACAAGGTTAGGATGTTGAAGTAGACTCTACATTAACACATGAACAAGGAATTCTATATTCCCCTGAAGTCTATTTCGATCAAGTTGCTTAATTGTGACAACTTATATTAAATATATATACAGCATTAAAAGGGACAAAACATGTTACAAACTAAATATACATAAAATTTATACAGAGTTTTATGTTAACATAACTCAATCTATTATTCTGGTTGTTAGACGAAATCAATGCGAAAAGGGGAAATGATGTATAACAAAGAAAAGAGAAAAAATCACTTCATTTCCTAACATGTTTCTCCTATTTTTCATAAACAAACAAATAAATAATGAGAAAATACACTCATCTGATTAATAATTTTCAGACATCCTTTATATATTTTACTAAAGTATTTATCTCCAAAGAGACATTTTGTAACACCCCGATTGAATCACACCAAAATGAGAGGGATTCAGAAGAGTTGTGCAGGAATGAGACTATGCAATTGATGATGGTTTAAAGGAATTAATTGGTATTATCTATACTAACAAGATGCATCTACTTTTCAGTAGCCCATCACCAAAGAACTCTACAATTAAGCATGCTTGGCTTGGAGCAATTGATTTTCGAGGTCTTGGAAAGGGTTATGACTGTTGGTGGAGGATTCTAACCAACAAGAATATTGAGTAAAGTGTCATAGAATAAGAGCCACCGATAAGTCAAAATTCAGGGATGTTACAAATTTAGCTCTAAGATTTCTTGTTATAGTTGTCAACTCACAAAACAAGGATGTATGCGCCTCAATGTCATCACTTGAGTTTTATTTATGCAAGAAAACCCAAACAAAACAAGAGATAAATTTGTGTAATATATGGTTGCATAACCCCCAAATTACATTAATTAAGTAAAAGCACAATTGTCCCCCAAAAGGTCTCACCATCATAATCCCATTGATGTTTCTCTTTTTTCCTATGTAAAAAAATAGTATTTGTCATCACTTTCATATGAGCAACAAATTGTCTTGAATTTCCCTATTCTCGATCTTGTTCTTAATTCCTAAATATCATAAATAGGGAATCCAACTCAAGCTTCTTCTCCTTTTCTATCTTTAATGGAGACGACATTAAGAGAAAGTAATTTGAATTTCAATTACAATTTTTTTATTTGCACTCAAAACATGAAGTCATTTACTCATTTATAACATGGAGCAACAATTAGGGAATTAAAAAAGAAAGCAGAAGTCAAAGTCTATAGCCAACAATTATTTAAGAGCATTGTTTTTCATCGTAAAGAAATCTAAGTATGAATATAATCAAAAACATATTTAATCAATTATTTGTAAACAATACTAACGTTTAATTTAATAGTGGAAAATTTGAATAATTTAGATCAAAATCTAACTTCTAAGTTGAAATCTGATTACCACTGATGATTTTGTACCAAAATAATGTCAGAAAACATTAATAGTGGTTTGAATAGATATAAGCAAATAATATCCATAATTTTTTTTGTAGTTTTGTTTTGTGGTACAAAGTGTTCATGTTGGAGAGTATTGATGAGAGAGAACGAAGCTTCCTTCACTCTCTCCTCAACTATGTGTAAGTGTGCCTAAAAAAACTATGTCTAAGTGTAAATACAAGGTGAGGGTTGCATCCTAACCTTTTTATTTTAAGTGATCTCCAACACTTTTTGCCACACATTATTGTGTAATATGTCTTCCTTACCAAACATCTTGTCCTTGTGTTTGTCGGGTCCATGTCTGAGTATGACAACATATGATGATAACATCGTTGAGCCTCTTTGACATTTCAAGAAGGGTACGCCTCTTGACATGTCTCCACGTCTCTTTGATTTAGTGCCAACCTATCTTGTCAGGTATTAGAGGTAGGTATACTTGGATGAGAATGAATGGGCAATCTCTTTAGAGGTCACACCTTGTACTTGTTGACTTGTCATCGATTTTTCCCCACCTAAGTTGGTATGTCGGATGGATGAGTGTAATTGTTCTTTTAGAGTTATTGATCCTCATGGTTGGTTTAAGAGTCGATCTCATCCCAATCAATAAGTTTGTGAGCCTCTAAACATGATTGGTCTTGGTTAAATGTGTGGCAGGCTTATTAGGATACAAAATTGAGCTCAAATAAAAGTGTGAATGTTATTGGAGTTCAATCTTATATCCTAACCGGCCTTCATTAAGGTCGAATTTGCAGTCACACATCTAACCTAAAGGGGTGGAGGCTTTGAAAGCTCAATATTTGACCACAATCAGTCTTTGTAAAGACTAAACAACTCACAATCTCGTAAACATCGAGCATAAAATTGTGGAGGCTTTGGAAACTCAACCTCTAAACATAATTAATATTTATAAAGATCGGACGACCTACAAATCATTTTGTACAACCTAATAACAAAACCTTGTGTTTGGTTTTACCTCATAGTTGATTTCCTTATTATTAGTTTAATATTAAATATATAAAAAGAACTTGATAATAAAAAGGTTTATTAATTTCATCACTTTGGTGCAAAATAAATTGTATTGCCAATTATTTTTTCTTTACATCTTACACTCAATTTCAATGCAAAAAGATCAAAATAAATAAATAACTAATAAATCACATCACACCACATCACTCATATAAAACAAAAGGAAACCCGGTCCTTGTATATGTTATTAAAACATATATAAAGTTCAAGCATTACAAACTCAAAGTTGATCTATGGGAAACGACATACATTATATAGTTTCAAATTTATTAGTCCTACAAGAGCAACAAGAATAACATTTATTGGCTAAAAGATAGAACCTAAGATCTCATACACCTATTCCATTAATCCCCAACTATTAGGCCAATCCTAGTGGGTCAAGGAGCAACACCCTTACCCTTCGCATTCCCACCTTCATCATGTGCATGTGAAGAAGGACCAACATTCTGAAAACTAGTTTCCCATGGCAGAAAAGGGTCCCACTTGTCAAGATCATCAACATCAATGGCAATTGAGGGAGCAAAGTCAAGCTCCATCATTGTCTCCCGTGCATGTGCGACAAACTTACCCTTCAAAGAAGACTCACCGCCATATTTGGGACTCAGCTTTCTCACAAACTCCGGGCCCATGTATCGGGCTAACTCCAGTTGGGCCTTGGCGAGGTCCTCTTTCACCTTGCGAAGATTCTCTTCCAGCTCCCGTATAAGGCCCACGCACCCATGCACGGGGTCCCTTACACGTGCCTCTGCCTGGTATGCCAACGTCTTCACCACCCACCCCCGCAACTCCGGCTTCGTGATGTTAAGCATGCTCCCCACGTTGCCGCCACCAAACACATGGTGCACGCACGCGAACCGCTGGATGTTCTTCGCTGGAAAGTGTGGCGCGAACATGCAAATATCCGAATAGCACCTTCGTCGTTGGTACTTGCATGCCCCGCATGTTGACATGACTTATGGACAAAAGAAAATGAATACTTGTCGACATTAATCATTGTTTTCGATAATAGATACTTCGTATCAATGATGATAATAAAAAAAACTCAAACTGAATTTACGATGGCAAGTAGGATAAATACTCAAACCATGAAGCCACACACACATATAGAGAGAGAGAGAGATAAAGAGAGCTTACTGAGGTGTGAAATTGAGGCTACAACACGTAGAATAGGATTTTCACAACTATGTTAGTGTGAATCTACTTCAGCCACTGCCTCTACCAGCTCCTATTTTCATCAGTGTGTTATTTTTTGTCTTTTCATCATGTATTTATACACTGTCACTGCTTCATTAATCACCATAAGAAGCTACAAGTATTAAATATTGATTAGATACATGTGAATACAAAATAAGCATTTAATAATTCAATAAATAGAAGCAAAATAAATATTTGAATTGAATTTCTATGTATTGTGAATATGTCAACTAATAAAGAATGATTGACTTTTAAGTTTATTATTATAGAAAGAAATAAATTTATGTGCATAGTATTTTGGGATTGATCATGGTACGTAATTTGTTGTAAATCTTTTGGTATCTGTCTTTGATATATAGATAAAAAATAATAGTAATATAATTTTTTTAGTTCGTATATTATTTATTTTAAGACTTTAAATATAAAATATGAACCTAATTCTCATACATTATAAGTATAAAAAATACTAATATTATTAACTATTTATAATTCATCTCATGTATATAATTTTTAGAATAATTATTACAAAATTAACCAATTTAATCATACATGATATTCTATGAATAAATGAAAGTGATACAAAATATCTTTACAAGGTCAATTTATTTAAATTAAATTATATGAAATATTTCTATATATTGTATATCTGATTTTAGTTTGAAACTTATTAATAAATTATTCATTTAATGTTGATGATAAGTATTTGTCATTAAATATTTAAATAAAATATATAAAAGAAGACTAAATGTATTTACTTTAAATGTAAGTTTTGAATACTTATTTTATTTAATAATTTTTTTAAAAAAATAAATTTAAATATTTAATTGAGAAATATTTTTATAATTATATATATATATATATGAAATTTTGAATAAATTAAACACTAATAATTATGTAATCTTGTGGTAGTAAACATTTATTTATATTTTAAAATAAATATTAAAATAAAATTAGTTGGTAAAGTATAAAAAATTAAAATTTATCAACTATCAATTGGAAGAAAACATTCATTTTTATAGTTATATTAACAACATTTAAAATTTACAAAACCAATTGAATATAGTTAATGTAATACTACTTTTAAAATAATATTATGGATTGAGTATTATAAAAAGAAAAAAAAATTATTTTAATTTAGGACTTATAAATAGAAACAAAAGTAGTGTAATTTATTCTTAAAAAATATTCTTCAATAAGTTAAACTTATATGAAAGTCTTTAATATTGATTCCTCATTAAATGTCGGTGAAAATGACTATTAATAAGTTAAAGAAAATATAAATAAAGTAAATTAATATAATAATATTAAAAAATTATTTAATATTAATCCATCACTTAATGCATGGAAAAATGATTATTAATAATCAAAAGAAAAGTATTCAAAGTGAACATCAACATCAACATTAATAGCAAATTTAACCCAAGTTAATTGGGATCGGTGGTAGATGAACCAATGATAGATACGAGGAAGTTGAAAAACAAAGGAGATAAAGAGTAAAAAGACTAAAAAATGACGATATGGAACATAGAAATAACGAGTCTAACATTCTACCAATCTTATAGTTTTTCTTCATTCCGTCCTAAGATATACCGTCCGTCAATCTATATTTCACTCTATTAAGTATTGTTTAACTATCTTTTCTCAAGTAAGTTTTGATCTACCTCTACCTCTCTTTGTGTTGAGCTCTTGGTAACAAACTTTTGTTCTTATAAGAGCATCTAAGGATCGTCTCATTACGTGCACAAATCACCTCAATATATGTTTTCTCATTTTTTTTACTCATTGGTACTACTACCTTTTGTTGAATATTCTCATTTCTTATCTTATCCATCTTCGTATAACCACACATCTACCTTAGCATCCTCATTTAAAAGTATTCAAAGTAAAAAAAAAAATCCAATGTATTTAATATCAATCTATCATTTAATGCAAGTGAAAATAATCATTAATAATTTCAAGAAAACATAAACAAAGTCAAAAATCTATTACAGATATTAGTTTACCCGTATGATATATAACTTTATTATTCAAAAATACTAAAATTAATTCCATTTAATAAAATTAAAAAAATAATCAGTTTGTTAAATTAATTCCATTTAATATATATGGCTTGCACTTTTTTAGATAGAAAATAATGTTTCTACCCATTCATATTTATATGTTTCATTCATAATATTTTAAGATAAAATAAAGCATTTAATAAATTAGTTAAATGAAAATAAAGTGCACAAGAAAAAATATTTATATTGAAATTAGTGTAACAATGAATTAAAATAATTAATTATACCCTAATAATCTAGAGTATAATCAATTATTTTAATGTAGTTTCAAGTAAATTGTTCATCCTCGAGAGTTAAGCGTTTACAATCCTACTTATGTTCATAAATAATAAATAAAATAAAAAGTTCACCTCCATTGGTTATACTTGATCTAGAATTTATATATTAAAAACCTTACATAAACATATCAATCTATATATAAAAGAAGAAGAAAAAAATTGCCCATGTCAAAGAAAATCTTCAATTATTTAATTGAGTTTAATAAATTAAAATAGAATGATGGTTTTTCAAAAATTATTAATTTTAGACATTGAGATGTACAAAAAAAATACTATCAATGAATTAATAGGTAAACAATTAAATTTATATGGACAAAAATATACAAAAAATAGTTGGGAATGAAAGTGTAAAATATTTACATTGTTAGCCCATATATTGTTTAGTCTAAAATTTTAAATATACAATATGAACTTAAGTTTCATACATTATATGTATAAAACAAATTAACTAATTAAAATTCATTGTTAAATTTTTCTATATTACAGTTATTCAGATCATTGAATAAATTTTTCATTATTGATCATTCAAATTCGGAATAATTATAGGAATTTCATTATAGCTAAGCATTAATTGATTTTTCTATCTGAAATTGAATGAGGAAAAGTTGAATGTGGTCCACTTTTCAGTCAGATACTACCCATTAATTTTAGCAAAACATTTCGAATATTAAATCGCACTCGGGACATTTATTGAACATTGTGACAGGCAAAAGTCAATAAATTAGATGTGCTATTTGTTCTGAAACCTTGTGTCTACTCCTCTCTTCGTAAAACACAAATTTGAGTGAGTGAGGGTTCAGACAGACGAAACAAGCATGTCAAGGTGTTAATGTGTTTTCTTTGCAATGGCTAGAGATTAGAGGTTATTAGTGTCCCATGTTATTTGGATTATTATAGCATGATTTATATCAATATCTTAGTTCCTTGGTTTACGTATGGTATCAGAGTCATTATATATTCATTTTCCTTAAGTGTGTTTACAGTTGTAAGTTTCTGAACATGACATTATTATGCTTTTAGAAATTTGAAACATTGGTTTTGTTATTGGAAATGATCAAGAATTATCAAATTTTAAGTCAAAGAATGAAACCTTTTGAAAATATTTCATGTCACTTTATTCAAAACATATTTTGATTTTCTATGTACGTAGTTAAAGTTTGACATTTATTTGGTATTATATGAGTTTGTTTTGTAAATTACATTTTGTGTTAGTTTTGTTATATATAGAGAATAAGGGGATGGATCAAATTATATTCGTACAATTTTGACAATTATTACACTATTTTATAACTTTTAATTTATAATATTTTCTTAAAACTCACCGTTTGATTGAAAGTTTGTTTCACATATATCACATATACAAAATTTTATATTGATCTAAAATCATTTATTACCTCTTTCATATAAATTAAAATTAATGTAATTTAAACATTTCAAAATATAATAAAATATGGATCATCTGATTACCTTTTTATTATTGTTCAATTTTAACGAAATTTGACACAAACGATCTTGGTAATATGTAAATATAATTAACGGTTGGATCAATAAAAATCACATTTTATATCAAGTTTATCAAGTTATAAAAATGATGTAATAGTTGTCAAAGTTATACCAATCAGTGTTATAAAACCGGGTTCGCCCCAGCCAGTCAGACTGGTTCAATTGGGATCCAATGGCATAACCGGACCGAGTGCACTATCAGACCGCTTAAGCATGTGACCTGGGATGACTCGGTCCAACCCAACTGGTTTTAAGGAAACCTGACGACCAGACCGGTATTTAAAACCCAAACTGGGTTGTGCATGTCATCATCGCCACTCGACTCAATCACCACCGCACTGCAAGCCATCATGGTCGCCACTGCTGCAGTGCGAGGGAACTCGCTGAGTCGGCCTCATCTCCGATAACGCAGATGAAGATGTTTACGACCTAGAAGTGGTCGAACTTCGGCCGCACTGTGAAGCACTGAAGCAGTGTTGATCGAAGAGGAAGAGGAAGCAGCGCAATACAGGAAAATCGAGAAGTCGAGAAGATGAGGCGCAACATAGGAAAGCCGAGAAAATGAGGTGCAACACAAGAAGAGAGGGCTTATATATATTGTGATTAGGGTTTGTGCTTAAATGAGCCACCAGATCCACATACTGTTTTGCTTCCTGTTCCCTTTTATTGCTTCCTGTACTCCTTCTAGCTCATTTTCTTTATTAAAAAATGGACTTGTGTCTTAAATTAAGTAGTTGGTATTTACACTCTCTTTTATTGCTTCCTGTACTCCTTTTAGCTCAATTGTTATTTTGAATTTTTTAGTATACTTTTTTAATCAAATAATATTAATTAAATACTTATATATAATATAATTTTAAATTTTTTAATATAGATCGGATCAAACCGGACCCATTGACTTACTATCTCGATCGGATCAATGATCAAGTCGAGTTTTATAACACTGATACCAATATAATTTGATTTCTTCTCATATATATATATATAAAGAGAGAGAGGAGTGATTCACTTACTTAAGAGTAACTTTTTTAGAATTACTCATCATTCTCACCATTCATTTTCTTAGGATCTAATGAATGTAATAAATAACTAATCTTAATCATTAAATATCAAGAAAATGACGAATAACTCTAAAAAAAAAGTTATTCTTAAAATAAATGAATCTTTAAGTTTCTTTTTTAATAAAGATCAACAGCATTATATACACTCGTCGTAACACCTAAATAAAACTTGTGGGCTCCCGCCTAGGCTGTTGCAAGTTTGCAACTTAATGGAAGTAGCACCGCACCTAAACCTCTGTAAAATTTATGAAATGTTTAATATATACACACGGCCTTACACATTAGTGTTATTATAATTAATATTAAGTTTAAATATATTGTCCCCCCGGAAATTATAATGGTGTGACTTTAATCACTCAAATTTCAATTGACTCCCTTCATCATATTTTTGTTAAGAATTTAACGAATTTTACGTATGTGACATTTATAAATGACATGATAAATGATTATTATTGAAAGGTTATATTAACATAAGGACATGATATTAATGTCACATATGATATAAAATGTTAATTGTGTTAATGAAATGACGTGATGATGTGATATGTAAAAATGAGAAAAAAAGTTAAAATGACAAGATAATATTAGAAATCCCAGCAATAATTTTAACCACTAAATTAATGAATTTGTTTGATATGCACATCAGAATTACTAAACAATATATATATATAACGAAAACCAAAATTGTACATATATTTTTTACTATTAATTGAAACATTTATATTATATTATACCGGTATTAATCATATTATTTATAAATTAATAGTTATAATATTAATATTAATAATATATCAGTATATTATTATTTTTCATAATATTTTAAAATAATATAAATTGACCTATTTAATTTTTATATGTGTCATAATTTGCATTGTACTACAGAACATATATTTATTACTATTAAATATATATTA
This sequence comes from Glycine latifolia, assembly GCA_013407115.1. Lineage (NCBI taxonomy): Eukaryota > Viridiplantae > Streptophyta > Magnoliopsida > Fabales > Fabaceae > Glycine > Glycine latifolia. The sequence continues at coordinate 19,158,958 of CM023957.1, read as the reverse complement.
CTAATACCAATAATATATAATTTTTTATTTAGTAGTAGTAAATGTATGTTGATGCATGAATGAAAATTATAATATATATAAATTAAATTGCTCAACAATTATATAATTTTAAAATATAATAAATATTGATATACTAGTAATATTAATATTAATATTAATATTATTATTATTAATTGATCAATTACAACATTAATACTACTCATTTTATATATATATATATATATATATATATATATATATATATAATATAAAATATTTAGTAGTAACAATTATGTGTAATTTTTTTATTCTCATTGAAGGTTTATATATAGAAAGAAAAAATGTTAAACATATCAGTTTTGTAGCCCATTTTACAATGGTTCCATAATCGTTCTTGAAGCAACCATCATGGAAACTGAACACTTTTCATAATGGTTTTCACCTAACTTAGATGTTTGTTTCTACATCGATTCCCTCATAAACCATTGATATGTGCCTAGCATATAAGGTTTTCCCGAGCTTTTTAGAGCAAGAATTGAGCATTAAACATGGATAATTACCCTCTTTGTGTTATGATTTGAGCTAATGTGATAAATTGTCAGGAAATCCATCAAAGATGCCAAGATTGAGCAAAAATCAGAAGAAAAGAACCAAGCTTGGAAGAATGTTCTGGCGCCATCAGCGCCGCAGACTCTGGAAGACAGCGCCAACCGCGCCACAACTGCGCCAAAGGCGCCATCTGCTCTGGAACCTGGCACCATTAGTGCCAGGCTGGCGCCACCAGCGCCATACCCACTGACATCCCGCGCCAAGAGCGCCATAATGGCGCCATCAGCGCCATTTGTTCTGCAAGTTCGCGCCATCAGCGCCACAGGTCGATAGAAGCAAAATATTAAGGGCAAAACAGGGACTTCACAAGCTGGGATATAAATACCCAATCCTCAGCATTCAATGCACGACTCTTGGAGGGAAAACAACACAAAATAGGATTTTAGGAAGCTTAGGAACCTTAGCTAGGGTTGAGGGAGAGTGAAGGTTCAAGTGGAGGATTCTCCATCTTCTTCTTCCTTGCTTCAGCTAGGTATGCCATTTTATTTTGTAACACAGCCACCCATTATGAGGTTGGGCTAGTTCCATATTGTAGTTAGGGCTAAGCACTGAATGTAACCTCTTTTGGGATTGTATTGGATGCTCTCTTTCATTAATATCAAGTTATTTCACTTTATCATGTTGAATGCATGTTTCTATCTCTCTGGAATTGATCACTCTAGTTAGGTACTAAGAGCTGGGGTTTACAATAGGAATATTGGGGTCTTATGCTTGGACTTGGGTAAAGTGACAAGCTTTACATTAACTAGGGATAGGAGTGTATGCTTGCAACCATTTATTGCATTATTTAATGCTTAACCTAACAGCTGGCACTAAGGAATTAGGGTAATTACTTGGGTTAAAGGGTTAAAATCACTACGGGAGTAGGGCTTAGCTATTATT
>CM023957.1:19146973-19157388 GCA_013407115.1 Glycine latifolia | reverse complement strand
CTCAATTCTCCTTTTTCTCAAGAAAATCTACATATTACTCGAGATTGTTTCAAGGTCCAATGCCTTAAGCAATTCTCCTCACTTTTTCTTCAAACTAAACGTCGTTTCAAGGTCCAACGCCTTAACGACTCTTTTTCACGCAATTGAAACAAATCTTTTAAAAAAAAAAGATAAAATCAAATCAACCCAATCAAGTTATCTTTCAAAAAAGGACTACGTAAGTCTGATTCCTCATTGTACTTGGGGATACGTAGGAGCGAGGGCAAACCCCTTGTCGACCTAAAAAAAATAAAAAAATAAAAAATCTTCTTTCTAAAAATAAAAAAAATATACATATTTCTTTTTTCGAATAAACAAAAAAAATAAAACCAACATAATTTATGTTCTTAAGGGAAAATAAATAATTAAAAAAGTCACTTTATTTTAGCACACTCGATTAAAGGCTGTCGTCTTCACGACGAATGTGCGGGGTGCTAACACCTTCCCCGTGCGTAAATGACTCCCAAACTCTTTTTCTCTAAAATCGTAGACCATGCCTTATCTTTTTGGTTTTTTCAACGTTTTCCTTAAATAAACGTTGGTGGCGACTCCATCTCAAGTTTTCCCTTTTTTTGGAATCCTTTATTATCTTTTCTTCTTTTTTTCATCGCCGTCCCCGTCGTGGCCGGATAGGTTGCGATATGTATTTCCAGTATAATTGTACAATTTTTAGGGTTGGCTTTGATCATGCGATAGGTGATCTTGAAGCCCAAAAATTTTCCACCACCGACCCAAAAGGTGCAATTTTCAAAGTTGAGGCGCATGTCGTACTTGTGAATCTCTTCAAACACTTCCTCCAAGTCTACTACATGTTGGGCCACACAGTGAGACTTAAAGACCATGTCATCCATATAAACCTTGACATTTCAGCCTATCTGTCATTTAAAGACTCGATCCATGAGCCTTTGGTATGTAGATCTAGCATTCTTGAGTCCAAAAGGAATGACCCTGTAACAAAAATTGGCGTATTCTGTTATGAAGGAAATTTTCTCTTCATCTGGAGGATGCATTCTAATTTGGTTGTATCTGAATAAGCATTCAGAAAGCTTAGCAATTGGAAGCTGGATGTGCCATCCACGAGCTTGTCGATGCTAGGTAGAGGAAATGCATCCTTGGGGCATGCTTTGTTGAGGTTAGTGTAGTCAGTGCACATGCACCATCCACGAGCTTCTTGATGCAAGGTAGGGGAAATGCATCCTTTTTGTTGAGGTTAGTGTAGTCAGTGCATATGCACCATTTCCCATTGACCTTCTTCACCATGACAACTTTGGCCAACTAGGTCAAATACTTGACCTCTTCTCTAATGACCATACGTAATTCTTCTTCTGTCTTTCTTTTCTTTTGTGAGACTATTTTGGCTTGCGGGAAGATGGACAGTTTGTGGCATATGATGCTGGGATGGATGCCTGGCATAGTAGATGGTTTCTAGGTAGGACTTCAGTTATATGTATGTATTTGTGGCTGGTGAGGTCTCTACTGAGCTGCATGCATTTCCCCAGTTTAGGTTCAAGCTGTAACTTGACGAGCTCTTCGATTGGTTTTGGGCCTTTGTCAAGGGTGTAATCCCAAGGATCCATGTCAAATGTATCATCCTAATTTTCCTAGGTTGTTTCGTATACGATCAGGGTCATTATTAGGAATTATTTAACAACGCTCATGACTTGACTATTGCTGCCACCAGAGGGGGAATGAAGCTTTCCTAGATCTTTAATGGGAGGATAAGGGGCCACCTTTAGGCTCTCAGTGTAGCATTGTCGGGCTTACTTCTAATCTGCCTTGATATTGACAATTTCTCTTGTCAAGGTAGGGAACTTCATCTTGAGGTGTGGTGTAGAGATTATGGCTCCAAGCTCATTCAATGTTTTCCTACCAATCAAAGAAAAATAAGAAGTGTGTGCATAAAAAATTAAATACCTTACAGTAAAACTCCACGAGAGCTTGCCCTAACCAAAGGTGGTCATTAGGTCCACGTAACCTCTGATTTTCGCTCTTTCTCTGGTAAAACCTAGGAGTGGTCCATAGTGGGGTTGAATCGTGGTAAGTGAGATTTCAAGCCTTTGAAATGTCTTCCAATAGAGTATATCCATGGAACTTCCTTGGTCGATAAGGACTTTAGATACCATGAATTTGGCAATGATAATAGAGACAACCATGCGGTTGTCCTGGTTGATGGGGTTGATGCCATTGAAATCTTTGTTGATAATGTTATGGGGTAAAGATTTCTCAATGGATGTACGTCAATGCAGTTGACATCAATATCTTTGATGGCTTAGAGATGACTCTTCTAAGACTTGCTAGATAGCCCTCTATAGGAAAATCCACCCGCAGTAGTGTCGATCACACCTCTAATATGTTGGGCAGGTTCATCTTCTTGCTCTTGTGGGGGTTGGTATTCACACCTTTGTGGATGACGCCTATGCCTCCCTCTTTCCCTAGTTTGATCCCTCCTTTTGTTAGTATCTTTGCTTCTGCGATGGTCCTCGTTGTGCCACCTGGATCGGCTTCCTATTCGATTATCATCGATATTTTTTATGAACTACGGTAGGTATTTGGCCTGTATGAGTTCCTCGATCTTTTCCTTGAGGACCCAACATTCTTTAGTATTGTGATGGTATCTACAGTGCTTGGTTCTGTCCAGACTATGTCTGGGAGGAGGTATGAGGGGTAACTATATAGGTACCTTTGCATTAAAAGCTTCTTCGAGAATGGTGGCTTGACTTGTCGTCAAAGGTGTATAATGCTCGTACCTTGGTCCCCTTGGAAGAGGTTGACTCTTGTCCTGTTTGTGTCGCTTGTTCGACTTGTGTAAATTGGTGCTTGTGCTACTTTATCCTTTCTCACATTTTTGTCCAGCCTATTGAACTTCGTTTTGGAACCTTGACATTTCTTCCATTTAAATGTAGCCCTTGGCTTGCTCTCATAACTTATCCATGTTGCTGGGAGGTTTCTTGCACAAATTGTCGACAAACTTGTCAGGTCGTAGGGCCAGCAACATGGAATGTAATGCCACCTCAGGATTGAGATTCTTGATTTGAATAGTGAGTCGACCGAATCTATCTGTAAATTTGCTGAGTGACTCATCATCTGATTGTTGTAAGCTAGCTATAGAAGCAAAAGTCAGGCGGTACGATCGACTCGTCACATACTGAGAGCAAAAGCGGTTGACAAGGGTGTCAAAGCTGTCAATAGACCGGGGAAGGAGTACTCCATACCATGTGAATGCCGCCCCTTTAAGGAACTTAGGGAAAACTCAATATAGGATCACGTCGTCATTAGTGTAGAGGTTTGCCTCTGGGTTAGTGGTCCCGTCGTAATGCTCCAGGTTGAGCGGTTTCCAATGTAGGGGCAGGTCGACCTCCATGATTCGATCGAAAAAAGGATATCATTAAGTCATTTGTCCTTCATGTCGATGTGCATGCAATGTGTTGTATTGTTGGTCTGACGAGGATGCGGTGCACCCTGGGTGCGCTCATTGATCATGTGACTGAAGCGTCTAACACGAGCGTCCATTTCATCGTGGTCAACTTTCAACTATATGAGTTCCTCCTTATGTCAACGTTCCATCTCTGAGATGTGGGCTTGGAGTTGGCGAAGAGCATCATTGTTTATCATGGTCTTTGGAGGGGGTTGGAGTTTTCTAGGGATGGCTCTCGCTTGAGACTGGATCGTATGCTAACCTTAAGTGCCAGTGACCACAGGGAATTTTACTGTGGCCTATGGTGGACACCAAATGTACTTACCAAAATCTGGTGTGGGATGACATCAGGATGGATTGTCGTCAGAAGGGGCTCCACGATCTCCTATGTCAGACTTATAGGTGTCCTCCACCAGAGGAATGATGGGGGGTGGGTGGGTACTTGCAAAAGGAACTCTGACGCTCAAGTAAGTATGTGAGTGAGTAAAGAATGAATGAAAAGTGAGTGTAGAATCTAATTATTTATAATATTGGACTGAAGCCTTGGGTCCTTGATTGTCGGGTTTGTTATAACAACATAATAATTTTGTTGATAACTTGTAATTGCCTCGTAACAATTTGATAAGATGATAACAACATTATTACCTGGCTGTTGAGCAAGTAGCGTCAACGCTCCAGTACTAGGGCTGATGAGGAGGACTGACGTGTGTGCTTTAATGTCGCATCACTTGCCATGTCATTTGCGCACCCCAGACAGTACATCAGCCTTTAATTATGTTAAAGATAGGCTATGGCATAATTTGAACTCTTTGAGCATCATGGATACACCATGTATAGGTCAGTAAATGGGGATTCTATAACCAAGTCAAAAGCGCTTTACCATTTGGTTATAGAAACTGTTATTAATAGTAGCAAATGGTGGGTCTAAGGAAGTTGGATGGTCATTTGGAAGCTACAAGTTTCTCCTAGAATTAAATTGGTTATTTGTTGGGTATGCATTGAAGTTGTTCTTACTAGGATGAGGCTAAAGGATAAGGGGATTGATTGTCCCTCTGTTTGTTGTGTGTGTGAGGCTAGATTAGAAAATTCCTCCCATCTTTTTTTTCTTTTGTTGTCTAAAGGCACAAGAATTCTAGCAGCAACTAGATTTATGGAATATCATAAATTTGATCATTATTGACAACCAATCGGTAAAGGATATTATGTTTAGTGTCCTAAACTGGTTAGATAACTTGCAGTAGAAAATTTTTTTTCTCTTGTTTGGAGTATACGGAGAAATAGTAACTACAACTTTACAAATTATTTATGGGGGAAAATGTAACACCCTAAGAGTATCATCGTAACTATGCTTAAGATTCCTAAAGACTCAAATTTAAAACATTTACACAACAATCTCATGTGGAAGCTAACATATAAATATATTACAACTTGATTCCATATATAATATAAATACAACTTATTTCTCATAACACTTATATTATACAACACATAAGGAAAATACATAGAAATATGAAATAACTACACTACATCTTCAATGACAAGGCTTTGTGCTCCAATGACATGCCCCATCACTTGCTTATTGAAAATGAGGGAACTTAAAGGAGTGAGACATAATTAGCCATGACAAATAACCTCATACCCGCAAGTACGCCTCAACCCTGCTTTGACTTTGATAGGAAATGTCCGCTTTGACTGGGTATGGGTATAGGTATTACCTGAACTGTTTAAGCTAGGATGGGGATGAAGATAAGTGTCAAATTATTCCCGTACCCACTACTATTACATTTTTTTATAATTTTTTTTCACAACATATATATACATAACATATATTAAAGATTGTATTGTTATAATTTTTGAAAATATAAATCAATCACCTTAATAGTTAAATAATTAAATAACAAACTTAAAAATATATATATTTAACTAAAAATATAATTGAATTCTTAATTTTTAAATTTACTTTCTTTGCTATTCATTATATTTATATATTTTTTGAATTAAAATAAATTAAAAACTTAATATATAATTTAATTTAAATATATAAGTAAAATAAAATTATAAAAAAAATGTTGTGGGTTATCCACAAGTATACCCAAACCCGATTAAACCTGACGGGAATGGGGATGAGTGTTAAAACTTTAAACCCGCATCTTTTATACCTATACCCATACCCACCTCGCCTTTTGTAGGGATGAGGACGGGGAGGACCAAACTGATAACCGATGTCGTATCACTTCAAAACAATTAAATTATACTAATTATGTAGCACAAGATTAACCTAGATCGACTCAGAGACACGATCAATATGGTTCCAACTTCAATTCACTAGTAAATAATAGAGAGATTTTTTTCAAATAGTTTGCATGCAATAAACAAAAATTGTAAAAAAAATAAACTACAATTGCAGAAACTAACATAATTGATTAAATGTAATGTAAAACAGATTAAAGAATATCAATCCAATTCACCACACCCAGCAATGTGAATTATCATAGTTCTCAGATAATGATCTTGTTTTGAAAGTACATTCAATTTCATTAGAAGCAGTTCAATCGAACTAACCCCTAAATTAATTGAAACCACAAACCTAATTGAAATAACATCCAAATAATCTGTGATTAAAATTCAAAATTAGGAAATGAATCCATAACCTAATATGTTTTCAATTCCATACACATTCATAATCATGAAAATTGAATAGAGGATTGAAGAAGAAAGTGAACATTCATACAAAAATTGAAATACCAAACCAGAACTCAAATTCTCCTTGCTTGGGCTGGATCCTTGGATTGATTGATTGTTTAGCCTTTCCATGATCATCATCAATGGGAGCCCTATGAAATTAGTGAAAGAAAATGGAAGAACAAAAATAAAAATGAAGAACAGTGAAGAACAATGAAGAACAGGTTAGAGAAAATAAGAGAAAGAGTTTTAATTCTAAAAACTTCTAAAAGAAACTACAAACTATGTTTGTGCTAAAATGAAGTGTAAAAATCCAAATAACTAAAATATAGTGACTGAGTCAGTAGGAAAGGATGGGCCATGATTAGGCCCATCTAATGTAACTAATTACTAATTACACCAATTCGTAGCCCAAAATTCAAGTGCAGTGATTCTGACTTCCAAGTCTAAAATGACCCTCAAAATGACAAAATTGACCTTGACTTATCTCTGACAAAATTGTAGATCTTTTCCTTATCTTTTCAAGGACTACTCATATGCACCATTTGGAGTTCTGTAGAGCTCTCTAGGTCCTGCACAAGGAAGATAGGTCAAGTAAGGAAAAAAATCCAAAAAATAAGCAACAATTATCAATTAAGCCCACTTGTTTGCCTAAGGCAAAAACTGAATTAGAATGAGAAAATAAAAGTCCAAGAGAAGTCAAATAAGATAAGAATAATAGAAAAAGATTAAACTAAAATACTCAATCACAAACTCATTCCCAACCCGCCCCATTTGCATCCCTAGACATAATGTCTTAGTGATTGTTCTAAGATTCTACAACTGGATTAAACTCTCCTACTCGAACCATTCATCCATTTGTCTCTCATGGATTTTCCCTCACTGGGTATTTATCAACCTCTATAAATTCTATGGTTGGGTCTACATCCATCAATCGTAAACTTTTCCTCTAACATATCCCTTGTAATTGCTTACTACATTAATTCATCTTCACTAGTATATTGAGATTCATTCTTTAAATAGTAAGTTGTTTACTTTTACATCTCTCTCTTGTGATGACTCCACTTTCCTTACTCGAGTTTTACTTCTAAACACTCACTTTCCATCAATCTATGCTCAAAGACAACATTCGTTCTAGCCTATACTCACATAGTGTCATTCTAGATATATCTCTCATTACGCCGTTAAAAAGTTACATCGCATCATATTACAAGTCACCACAACAATTTAACACACACACACACACACACACACACACACACACACACACACATATATATATATATATATATTACAACTATGGATAGAATCATTCACACATAACATAAGTACAACACAAGCCACGCATGACATCCGCTTCATAAACTGCACAAGTTAGACAATTCACAAAAATGTACATATGCAATGTGATGTTGCTTTCTTTTTTTCTCGTATGCATATTGTAACATCCCGGGCGCTGATGAGGGCGGGGAGTGATCACTGGTGCAATGAGACACGGATAAGGAGCGGCTCCTAGCAGGCTTCCAACGGGAAGGGTATGATATGCTGCTAGCATATAGTAGTTTTTAGGTTAAAATCATTAAGAAATTAAGCATAAAATATCAGATAAATGCTAGAATAGGTATAAGTTGCATAATTATTATAATGATCACTAATTTTGTGTAATTTTGATATTAGGAGCCAAGAGAAGGAAGAAAAGAAGCAAATAAAGGAGCTAATGTTTTCTGGAAGCTAGCCATCCGCACCAGATGACAGAAGACACCAGATGGATTTTGTAAGTTGACGTCATCCGTGCCAGAACTCGCGCCTGTCGCGCGGACGTCATGGGAAATATGAATTAGCTTAAATATAACATAAAAATAAAAGATATGAGGGTTTTTATAACCTAGATATAAATAGAAAAGTAGTAGGACGTTTTGGGGGCGAACACAGAGGTAGAAACAAGAAAAATGAGGCATTGAAGGAGATCAAGGAAGAAGGAAGATTAAGGAGGAGGCCAATATTGAGGGGTTTGCATACTCTTCATCCTTTGTATTCTTTTTAACTCACCTTATTATTGTATTCAAGCCAGACATAATCATGTTTGGCTAATTCCTCCTTGATTGTGGTTAGAGCCAACTGATGTGAACTCCTTTGTATCGAATTAATATTGAAATTAATGATTATAATTGTTTTATTCTATCTTGTTCTTTACTTGAAATTTCCTTAATAGAATTGATCACCTTGCTAAGGTACTAAGGGTTAGGATTTACAATAGGGATGTTGAAATTCTAATTTTTGAAAGCGATAGAATAACAGTTTTTACATTACCTAGGGATAGGGATGTAGGATTGTGGAAGAATTGATGTATTATTTAATGCTTAACTTAATAAGAAATCACTAAGGAATTAGGGTTTTGAGTTGGTTAAAGACAGCTCTACGACTCTCATAGAATTGGTGCCAGTTATCTTTGCTGATTCTATATTTTCTTCTAGTTACCAATGGTGACATCCACCTTGTCTCGAGCCATGATCCCCAGATACGTCATCAATTTCTTTTTGTGGGGACCATCAGCCTTCCCAGTGACAGGATCCACATGAACCACTGGTCTGTCAACACCGACGGGTCTAGTAGCCAATGACCTCAGCCGTGTTGCTTTCCTAGTCTTCTCCGCCGTAGACGGTGAAGGTGCTGACTCAGGCGGAGAAGGGGAGCTCGGTGGTGTAGTCATGTTCCTCTTAAAAACAAAAATTAATTAAAGTTAAGTGAAAAGTAAAGTAAGTTATGAAATTGTTAATGTGGAAACAAGTAAATATAAAATAAAGACTACATTAAGTGATGTTAATTAATTCTCCTTCACCATGATCATTACGATTTGCATGAACGTCGTCAACTTCTTCTTCTCTGTTGACATTAGGCATTTGTGTTGAGAAATGAGTGAGACTAGTATCAAGGGTTGAATCATCCTCGTCAAGATTAAGACCAATGGTTTTTCCATGCAAAACCACTGACCACCTTTCATCACAAGGATCTTGAACATAAAACACCTATTTAAATTGTTCTGCCATGATGAAAGTTTCATTTTGATAAGCTAGCTTCTTAAGATCTACCAAAGTAAATCCTAAATCGTCGGTTCGCACACCGATATTTCTATTAACCCACTTACACTTGAAAACACACACAGTAAATTTAACATAATTAAGCTCTCAAATGTCATCAATGACTCCAAAGTAAGACATGGACGCCAAACGGGGATTGTGGTCATGCACAATAGTGAAGTGCTGGGATTCAGCCCTAAGACTAACCCCACTGTTTTGCATTGTGCTCTTGTCATCTTGTTCTTTGGTGTAAAACGAGTACTTGTTGATGTCGTATCCCTACCAACTTCTAACATTTCTTTTAGGCCCATCTGCTAACTTCCTCATTATTTCAGAGGAAGATTCATCACTAAATATTGTATCTTTAAACCAATTCAAGAAAGTCTTGGTATGCTCTTTCAACAACCTATTCTTCATCATTTTTGGATTACTTTCCTTGACTAAGGCTTTGTGATGAACTATGTATGGCAGGACTTCATTACTTTTATTTAGTACATACAAATGAGCTTGTTGCAATTCCTGTAAACCAGGAGTTATAAAATGCAGCCCTCGTGAACCCTTACCTCCTACTCTGTCGTCATGTTGAGACTCGGGAAGCTCAATAGGTTTTTTCTTTTCAATGTACTCTGAACAAAATTCTACAGCTTCTTTTGCAATGTACCTTTCAACTATGGATGCTTCAGGATGGTGTAGATTCTTTGTATACCCTTCGACTGAGTAATGACAGTTCGAAAAATGCAGCACCTTGGTCCAACCGTGGTGTGCTCACATTAGGGTAAAAACAAAATTTTTATCAATGCGGAAACATAGATCTTCTATGCACCTCATGTGTGTGTGCTTAGGAATTACTCATTGAAACACGCTGGGGTTTTAGAAATTACTTTTATCACTTGAAGGCTCAAAGAAGATGATGCCCTCTAATAGTGATCCACATGGTTATCTCCTTCTTACAAGTGAGAACTTCTTCTCCTTGATTCCTCCTTCTCCTTAGTGGCTTACTAGGCGCATGCAAGGTGTGAGGCTTTCAAGTATTTGGTTTCTTTTCTCAAGATTATAATGGTGCCTGAGGTCAGCTGAAAGTGCAGCAAAAGAGGAGAGAAGATGAGGGAGAGGAAAAGCTAGAACTTGATTCAGAATCAAGAAAGGTGTAACACCCTCATATTTACATGCACATTTGTAAGTTTTTCTCATTAAATTATCAA
>CM023957.1:19134465-19146873 GCA_013407115.1 Glycine latifolia | reverse complement strand
CCCCCCAGCTTAGACACCTTTTGTCTAAACGCTCGTCTCAATCCTCAGCTATCTGACAAACAACATCGCGGCTTAACCCCCGCAGGGCAACACGGCTTAACCCCTGCAGGGCATATGCATATGAAACATGCATGAATAATCATTTTTATCACATCTTTTCTCATTAATATTATTCTTCTTTTATGTCTCATGCACCTCAAAGCTCAACATCTCTTGAAAACTCATGGCATATGCTTTTAAAATAATACGTAAAGCTTCTTTCAACCATCACATAAAGCTTTACACAACAATCTAAGCATATAGCCATAGTTTAACTCATCATTTTCATCATCAACATAGTACACATCAAAATCATAAAACCAATTATATTTCTTTTAAGTTTCATATAGATTCGTAAGACACCAATCAACATATTATTCTTAGCAAAGTATATAAAATCACTCGACCACACAACATATTATTCTTAGCAAAGTGTATAAAATCACTCAACAACACACAAACAAATTTCATCCATTGTGACAAATTATCAAACACATGGTGACTCCCATAGGAAACACTTAACAACACATGAAATAATACATAACTTTTGTTAAAGCAACCAACCATGCAAATATAATTCAAATTCAACAACAAGGATTTAAGCCAAACATTCTTAAACATATTTTATTCATTGTAACAAATTATCAAACACATGGTGTGCAAGCTTGAATTTTTAGAATTCTTTAAAGAAAGCTACTTAAACCTTAATCTTCATAAAATTCAATATAATTCTAAGAATAAATAAACATGTTTCCAATATAATTCTAGCATAAGATAGACATATTTCAAGAATTTACAAAACACTTTTAATGAAACATGTAAATTTTAGTAGAACATAAAACACTTTGATTTTATTAAAATATTTCCATTAGTCAATTGTTTTACTTTTAAAATAACCATAATACCTATAATCTTAAGTACCTTTCATTCATTAAGTTAAGCTCTAATTATTTATACAACAATCATTCTTTTTCCTATAACTAAGTCACCTAATCCAATAATCATTCATGTAACAACTTTACTTCTTTGAGACAATTCAACAAACACTTAGTCTACAAAACTTAAGGAAATAAAGCAAGGAGTAATATTCAAACTAAGCTTATCATAAACTCCCCCTTACCTTGCTTTCCTTAAGTTTTTGGACAGTTTTCCTTCTTTGAAAATGAATAGCCTTGCTCCTAAGATCCCTTGGTCTTCACGTAAGAAATTAAGGGTGGAAAGCCTTGATTTTGTTCTAGGTAAAAGGTGATTTGGAAGGAATAAATTGGAAGGCTTTTGGGATGTATTTTGCACGGTTTGGAGCTCTCTTAGAGCTGTCCAATTTTCGGTTCCTACTCCCTTTTTATAGGGTGGTTTAGCTTGACAAATATCCAAGGGTAATTATGGCTAGCTTTCTACTTGGTTCACTTTTATTGGCTAGTCATTCTCCTCCTCACAAGTGGCTACTTTCTTGAAATTTCTCAAGGCTTCTCCACTCCTCTTGCACGTAGCTTCCTCCCTTGGACAGCCCTTCAATTTAGTTTTCTACCCCTTGGTTTAACATGAAGTGCAAAATATCTTCTTAAGTCATCATAACTTACTTTCTATTTGTTTTAATTTCATTGGCTATCCAATCCTTCTCCTCCATGTCTCCTAATTCATGAATTTTCTACACTTCTCACTTGTTTTCTAGCTTTGCACGTGGATTTGCTTAGCTTGGAGAGCAAACTCCATCAATTTTGTGGCATAGCTAGGTTTTTAAAGATACTTTGTGCTTTTCTTCATTCTTGATTTTTCTCCAAAACCCGTATTATTAAAATAGTGGTTCTGAATTCATTGACCGTTGGATCTCTTTAACATTTTAAAGGCATACTCCTATCTCATATATCTAATTTTGGACCGTTGGGATCTTTGAAATAATGTTTAGAAATTTCTACGGGTCTAAAGGAGTCAAGAGGAAGTTTTCTTCAACAAAAATCTCCTTAAGTTATCATTGCTTGGCTTTCCACTAGGTTTTACCTCATTGGCTAGTGTTTTCCTACCTTCCATGTGTCTTGATTCTTACTTCTTCCTTACTTCTAACTTGTTTGCACGTGCACTTTAATTTATGAAGGCCATTCCTTTTGTTCCATACGTATGATACCTTGCTTTGTGATAAGTTTTGCAACATTAATTACTAACTTTTTTTATTTGGACCAATAAAAATGGCTAGGCTTCTTAATTCTCCATGTGTTCATTCTTGAATGTTTCTAAAGTTCTTCTCCCTTGATATTGTATCATACGGCCAAGGCTTGATCTTAGAAAACCAAATCAACAAATTTTTCTTTTTATTTCATGTAATAGCAAAATTCTAATTTCTTATTGGTCCCAATTTGCCTTGAATGATTAAAATTACTAAACCAACTTATTTAGAACACTTATTCCTCCCATAATTCAAGAAAATTCTATAGATTATGTCCATACTTTTATAATTTTCTGATACCTGAGTTAGTTTATATTAAGCTCTTTTCAAACTATTTTCCAAAATTCTTAGAAATTCCTGTTTATGGTTCTCTGCCACCAACCATGTTGATAATTTGTTGTCTAAAAGTATTTTATCCAATACTGAGATTCCCACAAATTTCTAAAGTCATCTTGGTCATTTTTTACCCAAAGGGTATTTTGGTAATTTTGCCACTCACCCTAGGGGTAAAATCGTCATTTCTCCCAAATCTTTTGTGCTGCCTCTAATTAACATTTTACCCTAGTAATTGACTGTAATTTCCAAAATTTTGGGGTGTTACAGGAGTCACACCTCAACATACCGTCAATCCTCAAGCTGGTCCTAGCTTATCACAAATATGCAGTCCAAAAGGTTGGACAACGCAACGACATCCCTTTGTCAATCGCATTATAGAAATCGATCTTCCCTCAGGTTCGAAATCTCTCCACCTAGATAGGTATGATGACAACACTGATCCTGATGAGCATCTAGATGCCTTCCTCACTCAGGTCAATCTATACACCAATAACGATGTTGTGTTGTATCGGGTGTTTCTTACATCTCTCAAGGGAGCAGCTTTGACATGGTACGTGGACTCCCTTAGAGGTCCATCGATAGTTTTGACAAGCTTGT
Organism: Glycine latifolia; assembly: GCA_013407115.1. Classification (NCBI taxonomy): domain Eukaryota; kingdom Viridiplantae; phylum Streptophyta; class Magnoliopsida; order Fabales; family Fabaceae; genus Glycine; species Glycine latifolia. The sequence continues at coordinate 19,143,740 of CM023957.1, read as the reverse complement.
GGAGAGATTTAGTGCACAATATGCGATCAATCAGTCTCATAGGCTGACCTCTGCTGCACTAGCTAGTCTGCGATAGGCAGATGATGAGCCTTTTCGAAGAAGTAGCATTACACTCTATGATGCTAGCCTTACATCCTTGCAAGTTCATGGATAGATTGTGCAAGAAACCACCTACTAACATGTATGAAATACACGAACGAGTCAAAGGATATATTCAGATGGAAGAAATGTCCAAATTCCATAATGAAGTTAGACAAGTCAAACAAAAGCAAGAAGAAGCAACCAAGACCGACCCACAAAGATCATACAAAAAGCACAAGCTGGAAAAGTGTCAACCTCTCCCAAAAGGACCTAGGTATGAGCGCTACACTCCTCTGGAGGTCAATTGGGCCACCATCATGAAGAAAGCTTTCAATACGAAGGTACAGTTGAAATTACCATCACCCTTATCATCTCTCAAGCCAGGAGCAGACCCGAACAAATATTGTAGATATCATCGCAATAATGGTCATAACACTAAATAGTGTTGGGCCTTGAAACACAAAATAGAAGAACTCATACAGGCAGGCTACTTATCACGGTTTATAAAAATACCTGATAATCACCTAGCTGGAACTAGACCTGGGGGATATCCTGAATACCAACACAGAAACCAAGATGCAGACAGAAAAAGAGTCAGAGTGGAAGACAGGGGGCGACAAAGGCAACATCAGCCCAGACATGAACGCCAGCCTTCTCAACAATAAGAGAATGAGCCTGCCCAACAAATCTGAGATGTGATCAACACCATCACAGGCTAATTCTCTCATGGAGGACCATCCAGCTAGTCTCGAAAGAGACATCTTCATGTTATATGGGACATCAACATTAATTACGTCGATGTTCCCCTACCACGGAGCCTCTCTTCTGTTAACCAGGACAAATCAATGGTGGTTTCCCTTGTAATCGCCAATTTTATGGTGTCAAGAGTCCTCATTGATCATGGTAGTTCAACGGACATTCTATATTGGAAGACTTTCTAGAAGTTTGAAGTCTCACTAGGCATGGTTCATCCTTACTCTAGACCCCTCCTTGGCTTTGTAGGAGAAAGGGTAAAAACCATAGGTTACGTGAACCTCATGACCACTATTTGTCAAGGCTCGCTCTCGAGGAGTTTCACTATCAGGTATTTAATTGTTGATGCTAACACCTCTTATCTTGCTTTAATTGGCAAGAATACATTAAACGAGCTTGGAGCCATCATCTCCATATTTCACCTGAAGATGAAATTCCTTACCATGACAGGAGAAGTGGTCACTATCAAGGTAGACCAGAAGCAAGCCTAACAATGCTATACAGAGAGACTGAAAGTGGCACCGTATCCTCCCAACAGGGAGCCAGGCTGATACCATCCTACTTCCGGGGTACCAGCCAAGTCATGAGCATAGACAATGGGTCTATCCTTCACACCCTAATTGTCTATACAGCTCATCATGACGACACATTTAATGTAGATCCACATGATTACACCATCGACAAAGGACTAAAGCCTGTTGAAGAACTTGCCAAACTACAGCTCGAACCCAAACCCGAGCAATGTACACAACTCAGCAAATACCTCACTAGTCATGAGTACAAACACATAGTTGACATCCTCTGCAAAAATGCAAATCTATTCGCCTGGAAACCATCTGATATGTCGGGCATCAATTCAAACATTATATGCCACAAGCTAGTAATATGCCCTCAAGCCAAACCTATAGCACAAAAGAAGATGAAGATGGGAGAATAAAGACATAAGGCGATCAAAGAAGAAGTTGACAAATTATTGAAGACCAACTTCATCAGGGAAATTAGGTACTCTATGTGGCTCACCAATGTCGTAATGGTCAAAAAGGCTAATGGCAAGTGGTACATGTGCACTGATTTCACCGACCTCAATAAGGCATGCTTTAAAGACGCATACCCATTGCTCAGCATTGATAGATTGGTCGATGGTGCGTCATGGTTCCAAATTTTGAGTTTCCTAAACACATATATCGGGTACAACCAAATCAGGATGCACGCCCCAGACGAGGAGAAAACGACATTCATCACGGAAGATGCCAACTACTATTACAGGGACATGCCCTTCGGCCTTAAAAATGCAGGTGCCACATACCAGCGACTAATGGACCGAGTCTTCAAAAAATAGATCGGACAAAATGTCGAGGTCTATGTTGATGACATGGTTATCAAATCCTAGAGCTTAGCCCAGCATGTGATGGACTTAGAAGAAATTTTTGATGAAATCCAGAAGTATGACATGCGTCTCAACCCATAGAAGTGTAGATTTGGGGTAGGAGGCAGCAAATTCCTTGATGCCAACCCTGACAAGTGTGCAGGAATATTGAAGATGCATAGCCCAACCAACGTCTCAAAAGTTCAAAAACTGAATGGCAAACTAGCGGCTCTGTCCAGATTCCTCTCGAAGCTCGCCGAAAAGGCAAAGCCCTTCTACATGTTGCTTAAAAGAACTGAACCCTTCATCTGGGATGAAGCCTGCAAGCAAGCCTTCGAAGCATTCAAGAAAACCATCGCTATGCCACCAATTTTGAGCAGACCTAGACTAGGGGCACCATTGCTCCTCTATCTCTCAATAGCAGATGAGACTGTCAGCGTGGCCCTTGTCCAAGATGAAGGGAAGCATCAACTCTCTATTTACTTCACCAGCCACATTTTGCACGATACCGAGAAGCGTTATCAAATGATAGAAAATATAGCATTGCACTCGTCACTTCCGCCAGACGCCTTTGGCCCTACTTTCAAAGTCACCAGGTGATAATTAAAACAAATTATCCCATCAAATAGGTGATAGAAAACCTGAACTAGCAAGCAAAATGGTGGCATGGTCGGTTGAACTATCAAAATTCGACCTCCAATATCAACCTCCCAGTCCCATGAAAACACAATTCATGGCAGACTTCCTCACGGAATTCGCAGGTAATGACAAATCCACCCCAGACTAGTGGAACCTCTATGTAGATGGAGCGTCCAATGTGAAGGGAAGCGGAGCAGGCATCATTCTTAAAGTCTAGCAACATTACGCTAAAGCAAGCCCCCAAGCTCAATTTCAAAGCTTCAAATAACCAAGCCGAGTATGAGGCACTCAAAGTAGGCCTCAAACTCGCTAAAGAAGTCCAAGCTAAATGGTTGAGATGCTACTCTAACTCACAACTTGTCCAAGGACAGGTCGCCAACAAATTTTAGACTAAAGAAGTCATAGTCCTCCAATATTATCACATTTCCAAAAAACTCATCAATAGTATTGAGTGTTTTGAAATGTATCACATACCGAGAGAGAGTAACACCAGGGCAGACCTGTTCTCCAAGTTGGCCAGTACTAAGAAGACCAGACACCTCAAAACTATCATCCAGGAAACACCCCAAACTCCTACCATAGACACACAAGAGGTAATGACAGGCGAGAAGGAGGAAGCCACTCCTTACAAAAAATTTCTCATTAAAGGGGCACTACCGGTAGATGAAAATGAGGCCCGACATCTAAAAAGGAAAGCCAGTTACTATGTCATCCTTAATGGTAAACTATTCAAAAAAGGGATGAGAACACCTCTACTCAAATGCCTTAACAACCAGTAAGCAAATTATGTCTTGAGAGAACTCCATGAAGGGATCTACGGCCTCCACATAGGGGGACGCTCCCTTACCACCAAGATAGTACAAGCAGGATACTATTGGCCGACACTCAGGACTGACGCCTTTGATTTCACTTGAAGGCGCAAAAAATGCCAGGAATTTACGGATGTCCCACGGACTCCTCCAGACAATCTGCACACTCTAACCACTCCTTGGCCCTTCACAATATGGGGGATCCTGGGGATTCTTCCAAAAGCCCTGGGAGCAGTCAAATTCCTATTGGTTTCCATTGATTACTTCACTAAGTGGATAGAAGCAAAACCCTTACATGAGATAACTGTCAATGAGGTTGAAAGCTTCACTTGGAAACATCTTATATACCGGTATAGTCTACCATTTTCCATCGTGGCTGACAATGGCACACAATTCAAGGCACATGCCTACGAAGATTTTCTAACAAAGCTAGGTGTCAAACACCTTGTCACTTCTGTCAAACACCTCTAACTACAAGCAGAATCATCCTCTGAGCCTTACGTACTAGATGAAAACAATAGGAATACCCACAATAACCAAGAGGGGGGTGAATTGGTTAAAACTTGGTCTTTTAAAATTTCTTTACAAAATCAGAGTAAGGATCTTAATCACTTTAAAACCAAGAAAGATTTTATTCAATCAATTCACTCAGCTCAAGAAATCAATAGCTCAATAACAGAACTTGTGAGTAATGATAAAAAAAAATACCAAGAACAAATGAACAAGATAGCTAATAGAGATTAAGGAACAAAAAATCAATACAAGGATTTATACTGGTTCACTTCTCAAGAGAAGCTACATCCAATTTCTAATCAACACTAGATTAGAGTTCCACTATAGTAAATTTCAGTTCTTACAAGCTTTATTACAATCACTCTTTATCAACCTTAGATAAAGACAAGAAATCTAAAACCCTCTTAGACGTCAAGAAAACAAGAACCAGAGAACACTACTCTGTTCTTCCTAGAGAACACTACTCTAGACAAGCCTCAAGAAAAAATTTACAACAATACCTAATTACAAAAATTGCAAAATAACTTTACACCCAAGAAGAATGGAGAGAAACAACCTTATGATCCAATGATTATGAATGCATATGAGTTACCAATCAGAGTTGAATGAACAAATGAAATTCAGAACATACTCTCCTATTCTTCTTTGAAAACTCTTGCCCAATAAATCATTCAAAAACTCATGAAGATTAAGACGTGGGACAAGAGGTTAGTAAACTCAGAAAAACACTTTCAATCTTGGTGAGGACTTGTATGTAATTAGAAATTCGAATTACTCAGGTTTGAAAATAAGACAAGCCTCACTTCTATTTATAATAGAACTTTGTAACTAACTATAATCTATTAAACGCGCTCAATAATCGATTAAAACGCCTTGTGTAATCGATTATATTGCCATTTTAATCGATTAAAATGTTCATAGGTTTTCTGGGTTTGAACAACGAGCAAAATACTCGATTAATACGATACGTAATCGATTAAACCAGTAACTTAGTATTTCTAAAAAGCCTTGTGTAATCGATTACAAGAGATGGTAATCGATTAAAGCAGTGAAACAAGCTTTTCTAAGAGTCTTATGTAATCGATTACAATAAATGGTAATCGATTAAAACAGTGAACCATGCTTTTCTTTTAACACTAAATAATCGATTACAAGAAAGGGTAATCGATTAAATTGTTCTTCAAAGCTTTTCCATATTCAAAGACGAATAAAATAATCGATTAAATAGAAGTGTAATCGATTAAACCAGTGGTATTTGTATTTTTCCAAAAACATCGCTTCTTTGGTTCTTTTATCAAACATTGTTTTAATTCTTTGTGAAAAACATTTAGGCATGTAAATGATTAAGTGCATGCAATGCAAGGATCAATCAGATTGTCTTCTCTGAACACTTCATTTGATTTACATTCTTCCAAGGCATTCCAAGGCATTTGAAAAGCACCAAACAATCCTTCAAGTTCCAAGCTTCAATGCTTCAAGATGCTCCCCCTATATCCAACAATCTCCCCCTTTTTGGCTTTGAACATGCCAAATATTGATTGACCATCTGTTTAAGATTGGAATTGATTTGAGGATGAGCAAGATGAAGGTCTTGAACTTTGTTGACCTGAAAAACGAATCAGCCTCTTTGCCAAGAGCAAATGTTAAGAGTTAAGCTTGCATTAGCATTAATCATTTGTTTACATTAGATTATCTCCCCCTGAGTTAGTTTGCTCCTTTTAACTTAGTTAATTTCATGAATCATTTATTAGCAAAAAAACCAGTAGAAAAATAGAGCATAACAGAGAGCATAGCAGAGTTTCATTATTGTTGATTATCAATCAATTTTCTCCCCTTATTTGTCTTATCAAAGGCAAAAAAAAGTAATGGCATAGCAAATAAGGATAAAGAGAAAATACAAGTTTCATTAATTAAAAAAATAGTACATTAATCAAAGAAAACAACAGAAAATACAGAGGAAAGCAAACAAGAAGAACAAGAAGCCTAGTCATCTTTATCAAAGTCATTAAGGACAATTCTAGCTTCTATATTTTCTAGCCTAGATTTCATCTCCTCCAAAGATGAATTTGTCTCAGCCCTATGTTCATGGTGCAGTGATAACAAGGCATCCATCTTTTGAATCATAAGGGATTCAAATGGGCTATAAGATGGTTCAGCAGGGCCAGCATCTTCAGCTTCTTCATCAGCTTCCTCTTCTTGTTCAGCACCAGGGAGTTGTTGTCCAGCCATTTGCCATCCCTATGGGGTCTTGGCCATCCCTAGCTTGGTAAGATGCTTCTCTTTGATGAGGTTGTTGTTGGCATTAGTATTGTCAACAACCTCATTAGAGATATCAATTTGGAAGTAATCAATAAACCTGGATACAAGAACAACATATGGAAAGGGATAGTTCATTAATCTTTTGGACTTAAGCATAATCTCCTGGGTAATGAGAATCCAATTCATCTTAATGCCATTTTTCAAGGCATACACAAGCTGTAAATCATCATCAGTGGCTTGGGCATGATTTGTGGCTCTAGGGGTAAGAATATATGTGATGATGTAATGAAGAAACCTATCTTCATGAGTCATGGGTCCAGTACTTAGCCTAAGCTTCAACCTTATTTGAGGATCAAGAAGCATCCCCCTATATGTCTCAATCATATTATACCCACCAGCCTCTTCTTCAAATTTTCTCTCCCCATCAAATGAAAGACCAGCAACTTCCTGCCAGATTTCAGCGATAATCTCTGTGGCAACCCCATTAACTTGAGACAGTATTGTCCCTTCTATGGAGAACTTGGAACAGGTATAAAATACCTTCACCAATTCAGGGTAAAAGGTACCCTTCAATTCTACAAATTGTTTCAGACCTTGGGCTTCAATGAAGGCAGGGAATTGAAAACTTTCTCCTATAAACCAGTCAAGGGAGAGGTGTTTGGTAGGACCTATAAGCTTGGTTGCATTGAACTGGAGGTAGGTCACTTTGTCTTTCTCCTTGGAGAACCAATGATCTAGTCTATTGGCAGCTGGGTTGGAGGATTCAGCTTTTCTTTTAGAGGATCTGGGTTTCTTTGGGGCAGGCATGACCACTGTTTAGAAAAGGCTACTAAGACCTGTTCTTTGGGGCAGCTGGGTTGGAGGATTCTGCAGTAACTTGATATGCTTCTAGCATATGTTAGTTTTTAGGATTAATTGATCAATAATTCATAATATAGGATAGAATTAGTTAAGTTATTCATTTGTTTGTTTATTATCACATTTAATATTATTTTTGTTAATTAGGAACCAACAAGAGAGGAAAAGAAGCCAAAAGAAGCAGCTTGTGCTTTCAAACAACCCGTGCCATCCGTGCCAATCACCACGCGAGTAGTGCCAGGTTATCAAGATCAGCCCCTCAGTTTGAACAAGCCGCACCATCCGCGCCAGCCCCCACGCTAGTAGCGCCAGACTTCCAAGGCAGCCTATTCAGTTCGAACATCCCACGCGATCAGCGTGGGAAGCCGCGCTAGTTGCGCCACAATTATGCTATTACCTAATTTAAAAGATTTGGCACTGAATTAACTGAAAATGGAGGGGCTTGTTACCCTAGTTAATAGAGGAACGTGTGGGGATGAAAAACATACACTTTTGGCACAAAAAGAATATACAGAAACGCAGGGAGAAGGGGTAGAGAAGATCAAAGCCAGAGGTTGAAGGAAGATTGAGAACTTTGTAATGCTTCTACTGTCTTTGTGTTTCTTGAGGTTAGATATGAGTATGTCTGGCTAAACTTCTTTATTGTGGTTAGAACTAGAACCAATGTGAACTCCTCTGTAACTTGATTGGTATTAATATGAAATTCTGATGATTGTTTTATTTTACTTTGTTCTTCATTGGATTATTCTTTATTAGTTTTGGCCATTCTAGTAAAGTTCTGAGGGTTAGAGTTTACAATAGGGATATTGGAACGCTAATTTCTGAAAGCAGAATTTATATGATGTATTCTCTTAATGCTTAACTTGATAGGGAATTGCTAAGGAATTAGGATTTCTAATTGGGTTAAAGGGTTAAATCACTAAGGGATTAGGATTTAACTAACTATATGGAAATACATTCTCTGAACAATTAGAAGTAATTGAAATTAATAACCAATCCAAGTAAAGAAGGTAGGGAACAAAGGGGAAGGTGCTCTGGCCACAATTATTTCTCATCACTGCATAATAATTAATCTAAAATTTGTTTTTGAATTCTCGCTAATTTTCTGTCATTTATTTAATTTATGTCATTTGCATAATACAACCATATTCTCTTCAACTTATTATTTGTCTTCCAATTTCTAAGATCATAAGTTACGATAAGATTGCATTCAATCCCTGTGGAAACGATACTTTACTTATTCACTTTATTACTTGAAACGAACGGTATACTTACCGATTTCGCAACAAGTTTTTGGCGTCGTTGCCGTGGATTGAAATCACCAATTTGATAGTAACTTTAATCTTTGGGATTGGAATTTTTTTTGTTACTAAATTGCTTTTCTTAGTTTATGAGAGGTATAGTTAATCCTGATCATCTACAGTACGATCCTGAAATAGAGAGGGCTATTAGAAGAAACAGGAGACTAGCCAGACAAAGAAGAAGAGAAGCAGAAAATTCTGATTTTGGTTCAATTTCTGAATTAGAATTAGAAATGGCTGACAGAGGAAATAATCAGCCAAGACCAGAAGATGAACTGATGGAGGATATTCTAGCTCCATTGTTCACTAGACCAAACTCCAGTATTGTAAGACCACCAATTGAAGCAAATCATTTTGACATTCATCCTTCATTGATTACATTGGTGGAACGTAGTCAGTTTGGTGGGGAAGATAACGAAGACCCCCACGACTTCATTGACAGATTTCTGAGAATCTATGATACCATAAGACATCAAGGGGTGTCAGATGATGCTATAAGATTGAGGTTATTTCCTTTTGCTGTTAAAGGGAAAGCACTTAGATGGTTAGATAGACAGACCTCAAATAGCATAACCACTTGGGAAGAATTAGTTGCAAAATTTTTTCTCTCAATATTTTTCAATGGATAAGTACAATCGGTTGGTGAATAAGATCACCAATTTCACTCAGAATGAGAGGGAAACTTTATGTGCAGCT
>CM023957.1:19109073-19134365 GCA_013407115.1 Glycine latifolia | reverse complement strand
TTAATGGAATGATACCTGAATCACGCCTTATTGTTAATGTTGCAGCTGGTGGTTCTATAAAATCAAAGACTGCAGTCCAGACTTATGAATTAATTGACTCTCTAGCCTGTGATGAGAATGAGAGCATCCCAGTTCAGCCAAAAAGAGAAGTTATTCTGTTGGGGAGTAATGATGCAATGTTAGCTGAACAGAAAATATTGGCTCAACAGTTAGCCAAATTAAACGCAAAGATTGACAAACTCCAAGTCTCTGCAGCTCAAGTTTCATCCAGTAGAATGCAACCTGTTATATGTGAGTATTGCCAAGGCGAGCACGAGTCTAATGAATGTCCTACATTGGTAGGAGCTGATCTAGTGCAAGTGAATGGCCTTTGGTATTATCAAAGACCCCAGCAAAATTTTCAGAGAAATCAAAATAATGCTATGGGGAATAATTTTCAGAGGAGAATTCAAGGTGGTGGATTAGATTACAAGTCTAATAATTATTTGCAGCCTCCACCTATTCCACCTAAGGAGCCATCGGAGTTGGAGAAAGCTATGTTACAATTGTCTAAGACCACCAATGAGCATATTCAGGCAACCAATGCCTTCATTAATGAGATCAGAACTCACCATAAAAATCAAGATGCATCCATTAGGAATCTTGAAAATCAGATTGGTCAATTGGCAAAGCAACTAGCTAAAAGGTCTCAAGGACATTTCCCTAGTGACACCGTGGTGAATCCAAGGGAACATGCAAAGGCAATTACTACTAGGAGTGGAAAAATAATCACTTCCTCAGAGAAGCCTAAGGTAAGCCAAGGAGGAATTGAAGAGGAAACTACCACAGTTGCTGCGGAACGAGAGGTAGAGGTACCTTCAAACAAGCAAGAAAGGCAAGAGAAAAATTCTGCACCCTCAAAGAAGACAATGGATTTCTCCCGCTTTGAGAAGCCTCCCTACCCAGTGAAGCTCAAGCAACAAGCCCAAAAGCAACAGTTTGCCAGGTTCTTAGATATGTTTAAAAAATTGCATATTAATATTCCATTTGCTGAAGCTTTAGCTAACATGCCTAACTATGCAAAATTTATGAAAGAACTATTGTCTAGGAAGCATAAATTGCAGGATTGTGAGACTATTGCACTTACTGAAGAGTGCAGTGCTATAATATAAAGGAAGCTTCCACCAAAGCTTAAGGACCCGGGCAGCTTCAATATCCCAATTGCCATAGGAAACATTAATGTGGGAGAGCTCTATGTGACTTGGGAGAAAGCATAAATTTAATGCCTTTGTCAGTTTGCAAGTCTTTGGGGATTTCTGAATTGAAGTCCACCAGAGTTTCTCTCCAGCTTGCAGACCGTTCATTGAGGAAGCCTACAGGAGTCATTGAGGATGTCCTAGTTAAAGTAGATAAGTTTATTTTTCCTGCAGATTTTATTGTTTTAGATATGGATGGTGAAAGTGAGATCCCACTTCTTTTAGGTAGATCATTTTTAGCCACTGCTAGAGCTTTAATTGATGTAGAGAAAGGGAAACTAGAACTTAGGATGGATGATGAATCTATCACTTTTAATGTTTTTGATACTAAGAAAAGTCCATCTGATGAGCATGATTGTTTTAGGCTAGATGTTTTGGATACTGTAATTCATGCAGGTCAAATAAAGGAATAGGAACTTGAAGAAGAGCTGGAAATTTGAAGCCAAGAGACCGTACAAGAAAAACTTGAAGTGGCAATGGAGGTGCTTGAAAAGAAGGAAGATGACATCCCAGTTGGAGCATCGAAAGTTAAGCTGAAAGAGTTACCAGAGACTTTGAAGTACATGTTTCTAGGTGACGAAGAGACATACCCAGTCATTATCAATAGAGGGCTGGAGTTTTATGAGGAAGAGCAGCTGTTGAAAGTACTCAAGGATCACAAAACCGCTATAGGCTGGTCCATCTCTGATTTGAAAGGTATTAATCCCTTTTTTTGCACTCATAAAATTCTTATGGAAGATGATATGAAACCAGTGAGACAACCACAGAGGAGACTTAATCCAATTATGAAAGAGGTGGTCAGAAAAGAGGTGGTGAAGTTGTTGGATGCAGGAATGATTTACTCAATTTCAGACACCGCATGGGTAAGTCCAGTTCAGACCGTCCCTAAGAAAGGTGGAATGACAGTCATTCAAAATGACAACAATGACTTAATTCCCATAAGAACTATCACTGGCTGGAGGATGTGTGTGGATTATAGAAGGCTCAATGACGCAACCAGAAAAGACCATTTTCCACTTCCTTTTATGGACCAAATGTTACAAAGGTTAGCTGGTCATGATTACTATTGCTTTTTAGATGGATACTCTGGGTACAATCAAATCCCAATAGCACCAGAAGACCAGGAAAAGACAGCCTTTACATGTCCATTTGGAGTGTTTGCTTACAGAAGAATGCCCTTTGGCCTATGCAATGCGCCTGCGACATTTCAAAGGTGCATGCTTTCTATTTTTCCTGACATGGTAGAAAAGGGTTTAGAGGTATTTATGGATGATTTTTCTATTTTTGGCTCTTGTTTTGATTCATGCTTAGCTAATTTAGCTAAGGTTTTAAAAAGATGTCAAGAGACAAATTTAGTGTTAAACTGGGAAAAGTGTCACTTCATGGTTTGGGATGGAATTGTTTTAGGCCATAAAATTTCTAAAAGAGGAATAGAGGTTGATAGAGCTAAATTGTTATTAATTGAAAAATTACCTCCTCCTATTAATGTTAATGGTGTGCGGAGTTTTTTAGGTCATGCAGGATTTTACAGAAGGTTCATCAAGGACTTCTCCAAGATTGCAAAACCTCTCAACCAATTACTTGAAAAGGGAGTGGAATTTCGTTTTAATGAAGCTTGTATTAATGCATTTAATGTATTGAAAAATAAGCTTACTACTGCACCTGTTTTGATGTCCCCTGATTGGAATTTACTATTTGAACTTATGTGTGATGCAAGTGCTTATGCAATTGGTGCTGTTTTAGGACAAAGAAAAGATAAGCGTCTACATGTTATATATTATGCTAGTAAGATTTTGAATGAGGCACAAGTTAATTATGCCACCACTGAAAAAGAAATGCTAACTGTGGTTTATGTATTAGACAAATTTAGGTCCTATTTGGTTGGTTCTAAAGTTATTGTTTACACTGACCATGCCGCTCTTAAATTTTTAATGACTAAGCAAGATGCAAAGCCACGCTTGTTGCGTTGGATGCTTTTGTTTCAGGAGTTCAATTTGGAAATTAAAGATAAAGCCGGGGTGGAAAACAAAGTAGCTGATCACTTATCAAGGATTCAAGAAAAGAGTTTGCAGGATGGACCAGAGGTGGAAATCAATGAATTTTTTCCTGATGAGGGAGTGATGGCAATCCAAGTTAGCCCATGGTTTGCAAAGATGGCCAACTACAAAGTTGTAGGTGTAATGCCTGAAGATCTCAATTGGAAATAGAAAAAGAAGTTTCTCCATGATTCAAAGAGGTATTTATGGGACAACCCTTTCCTTTACTTTCAATGTACTGATGGGGTGATTCGCAGATGTGTAACTGAGTCAAAGGCACCTAAAATTCTTTGGCATTGTCATGCTTCAAATTACGGAGGACACTTCGGAGGAAATAGAACAACACAAAAGGTCTTGCAGTGCGGTTATTATTGGCCAACACTATTCAAAGATGCAAGACATTTTGTGGACAAATGTGATAATTGTCAGAGGACGGGAAATATCTCTCGTAAAGACGAGATGCCACTGAAAAACATCCAAGAAGTTGAGTTGTTTGATGTATGGGGAATTGATTTTATGAGACCCTTCCCTAAATCATATTCTAATCAATATATCTTGGTTGCGGTGGATTATGTGTCTAAATGGATTGAGGCTGTGGCTTTGCCAACCAATGATGCGAAGGTAGTGATCTCATTCTTACGGAAGAATATCTTCACCCGCTTTGGAGTACCGAGAGCTATTATCAGTGATGGAGGGACTCACTTTTGTAATAAATAGTTTGCTAGTTTGCTTGCCAAATATGGAGTCCATCACAGAGTTGCCACACCATACCATCCTCAAACAAGTGGGCAGGTAGAAATTTCTAACCGAGAGTTAAAAAGAATTTTAGAAAAGAAAGTTGGGAATTCTAGAAAGGATTGGGCCTGGAAGCTGGATGACACATTGTGGGCATATCAGACTGCATTTAAAACACCTATAGGTATGTCACCATTTAAACTTATATAATGTAAGTATTGTCATCTCCCAATTGAATTGCAACATAAGGCTATGTGGCTACTAAATTCTTAAACTTTGAACTTTCTAAAGCTAACGAAAAATGATTATTGCAATTAAATGAGCTTGATGAGTTCAAGTTAGCTGCATATGAGAATGCCAGGATTTATAAGGAGAAGACCAAGAAGTGGCATGATAATAAAATTCGCCCCAAAGAATTTGAGTCGGGACAACAGGTATTGCTCTATAATTCTCGCCTGAAGTTGTTTCCAGGTAAGTTAAAATCTAGTTGGTCTGGTCCATTTTTAGTACGAAAAGTTTATCCTTATGGAACAGTTGAAATTTCCCCCTTAGACAATGACAGGTCTTTTAAAGTGAATGGATGCAGATTGAAACCTTATTTTGGTGGTCAAGTGGATAGGAATACGATTTCTATTCCACTGAATTCACTTGATGATTAAAAAGTGGTACGTCAAGCTCGTGACGTTAAACAAGCGCTACTTGGAAGGCAATCCAAGAGTTTTAATTTGATCTTAACTCATTTATTGTTCATGTTTAGTTTTCTTTTTATTGGCTTGAATTATGTTATGTGTTTTTATTGGTTTATTTAGTTAATTGTTAATCTTTATTTTAGTTCTTCTATTTGTAGGTTTTCATTATAGGTTTAGTTTAACTTAGAGTATAAAATGGTAAAAAGCATTGAAATATTTTGAAGAGCATTCGAATGTCTCACGCTAATCGCGTGAGTACCCCGCTAGTCACGCCAGATGCTTTAAAAATGACCAAGGCATTCGCATTCCCCACGCTGATCGCGTGGCTCCTGGCGCCAGTAGCATCAGATATTCGAACCAGGAGACCATAATTTCAATATTGGCGCTAACTGCATGGCTTATGGCGCTATTAGCACCACTTATTCGAATTCAGGGGTCATATTTACAATCATGGCGCTAATCGCGTGGAGTTCCATGCTACTCACGCCATCGATTCATATCCAGGTAACAATTATTTGATTCCCACGCTAATCGCGTGGCCTACGGCGCTAACAGCGCAGGTGATTTGAACTTAATTAACAACTTGAACCTCCTCACGCTAACCACGTGGATGATGGCGCTACTCGCGCTAGAGGTTCGAAAGATTATTCCCTTATTTACATGTGACACAGATCGCGCTAGACTCAGCACGAGTAGCGTGAAGGCGTCATTTTAGTTTTTAAAAAAGGAAATTCGAACAGAAAATGCGCCTCCCTCAAGTTTCTCCCTAAATTTCTCTCCTTCCCTTCAATCGCATTCACTCCCATTCAAACTCGTTGCTTACATTACGCCCTAAAACATTCAATTCATCCATTATAAAATCCTAAACCCTAAGTTCAGTAGCAATTCATCCTCTCTTCACCATTGTTACATAAGCTCGAGTCTTGTTGAAGCGTTCATTCACATTCCTTCCTTGAGGCTCAATGGCTGGCGAAAAGGTACACTTCTTCATTGCTTGAAGTTCATAGAATGCATAGAGAGTTGTTGTTAGTGGTGAGACTGAGATATAAGTATTGAAGAGGATGAATGGATTTGCAGCCCAAGCTACTAGCGTGGGCATTGGCGTGATTCGCGTCATCTGGCAATCTTGAGTGTTCAAATGAAATTGAGAATTGCGCTGAGATTAGTTTGGGGCAAGAATATGTTATGAATGAGTCTTTTTTTTGGTTGTGTTAGAGGTGGCTAGGGTTTTGTTTCTACATTCATAACATATTCTTGCCCCAATTGGATATGGATTTGGAGTGTCATTATTTAAAATTATGGGTTGATTCAATTGGATAAATTAAGCCTTTTTGCATAATACTTGAGATTGTGATGTATGTATAAGAGATCAACCATCACTGTTGTTGACATTTCATATGACTACCTGTTATCCTATTTTGAATCGAAATCTAGGAATTTTGATTAACCTAGACCTTATGCGTTTGTTTGAATATTGACGTGGGTTACATTTTTGAAGTTGGGTTTGGGTTAACTGAATTACTTGAGGTTATTGTTGAGAGATTGCTATGGGTTATATATATATATATATATATCTTGAAATTAAATTGGTAACTTAGGATTGAGTCAAATAGTTGTTGTTGCTAGTTTGATACTGATTGGTTGAGGTGAATTGCACAGTTGAAGATGATTGATAGAGTATAGTAACCCTTCCATTAGTGAATGCTAGTTGTGAACATGAATTGTGATCGAGGATAGCTTAGGGGTTGAGACAAATAACTTAGAGATATTAACTAAGCTAAATCTGGGAATTCTAATTGAGCTAATACTTTTCTTATCATTGTGTGCATGCTGATTTGGGATTACCATATTAGGATGATGATAGGTTCACTTATCTTGGATTTGTTTTGATTGAGGCATGAGCTCCTTTGTTTGATATCATTGTTGAGGTGGTGTAGATGTTATCATGCATCCAATTGATTGTTTGTACCTTCTTTGGGCATTGTAAGTGTAGATTTTGACTGACTTAATGCTTTATGGGTGTTTGTTGTGATGTTGATTATGAATTCCTTTATTAGAATTGAATGTGGATTGCTGACTGTCATCCATATGAATGAATTGTGAGCATAAGTATCTGGCATACTAAACATGGAGTAGGTTTGTGAGTCCTTCAAGTCTGAATGTGATTTTGACAATATTGAGTTCCCTTATATGACAAGTATGTACATCAATGGTTGCTTATTATGAGTCAAGTCACTTGGAACACTAATTCTTGTGTGCAATTGAGCATCACATGTCTATAATTGTTGAAATTGATCATGACTGTGGAAGTAAAGCTTGAGGATAGACTGAGATACGAGACCAGGCTTAGAATTAAATCTGGGAATCATGTACTGTCTGGATATTATTGTTATATGCATAATTACAGGATTATCATTGTGAAATCATTTTTTTTTAAGTTGTTAATGTTGTGACACGGTAAGTGCACCGATCGTTCCAAGTAATAAAGTGATAAGAAAGTATCGTCTCCACGAGGATTGAAGCACTAATGTCAATTGTAATTTATGATTCTTAATATTGGAAAAAGAATAAAATTGTTTAAAGAGTTGGATTGTAGTTTGAATTTAATTATTTTAAATAACATAATATCAAAAACAATGAAATTTAAATATTGATCAAGACTTAAGAATAATTATGGCAAAGCACAATCATCGCAGTTCACTCTATGTAATTGAATTGATAATTTAACTCTATTTAATGTAATTATTCAGATTTATGCTTTCTAATATAGTTAAACCCTGATTCCTCGGTCATTTAACCCTTTAACCTAAGCTAAGAATCCTAATCCCTTAGTAATCCCCTTTAGATTAAGCATGAAGATAGCATAACAAGAATCTGCAGTCCTTTATCCCTATCCCTAGGTAATATCGCAACTGTCACTCTAATGCGTTCAGAAACTAAAACCCCAATATTCCTATTGTGAATTATAGCCCTAAGTAACCTAATAGATTGATCAGGTCTAATTAGATATAATAATAGAAGTATAAAGTAGAGTAAAACAATTATACGAAACTTTATTGAACTCAATTCAAGAAACACAGAGTTCACATTGGCTTTTGGCTAAACCATAATTACAAAGGATTTAGCCAGACATACTGATGTCTGGCCTAATACAATGTGAAGAAAGAAGAAAAGGAAGAAGCTAAGGTATGCAAAGTCACAAACCCCTCAATCTTGCCTCCTTCTTGTTCTTCTTGCTTCTTCTTGGCCTTGAATCTTGTTTCTTTGATCTTGCCTTCTTTTCTCTGTTTTTCAGTGTCTCATTTATATCTAATGTGTCCTACCTAGGTTCTATTTATACCTAGGTTATAAAACCCTAAAAATCCATCATTCTTATGTTATCTTTAAGCTAATTCTAAAATCCCATAGCGTTCACGCGACTGGCGCGACTAGCGCGAGCCTCCAGTACTTCTGGCGCGAATGGTGCGAGACTCCAGTGCTTCTGGCACGAATGGCGAGGCCCTGGTGCGGTTAGCGTGAAGTCCCAGCCTCAGTTGACTCTTTCTTTTGCTTATTTTCTTGCTTTTCTTGACTCTAAACATCAAAATAGCATAGAATCAATGATAAACATAAAAGTAATGAATTCTACACTTATTCTCACATTTATTCACTTTATTCTTCCTATTTTCCTAATAAAAATATCCTAAAAACTATATATGCTAATAGCATATCAAATAATTCCCATATTTAGATATTGCTGTCCCTAGCAATAAAATAAAATAAAACTGAATTGTAATGGAAATCATATTCAACAGTCAAGCATATTATCGCATACACAATCTCAGAACTATTCTGTTAAATGCAATTGAATTTCATGTGAAAATAACAAGAATACTCTTTAAGTCCATCAATCATAGAATCTTAACTTGATTACCCCTTCACTAGAGATATAAATCACTCATCACTCAAGTGTTTTGGGTAATTATAATCTCTCAATTCCTCCAAAGCTATAATACTACCATAAGTTTGACTATATTCTCAAATTCCTGAAAATAAGAAATGTGAATAAATGCAGAGTTAATCAAAAGGTCTTTTCAAGGTTGTAACTTGGCCTGGCTTCAGGTAGGAAGAATTTGGATAGTAGCTAGGTATTGAGATTGGATTTTGTCAGAAGTATTCAAGTCTACTTATCTAATCCACCTTTCTTATTCTTTTGCCTATCTTTATTCTTGTGATCTTCCTGTTTCTTTATTTCTTCTATCTTCTCTTTTCTCTTATTTTTCCTTTTTCAACAACTGTGACAGAAAGAATGAGGGAAATATATTGAGATCCCCCAGCTGGTATTTCAGACTTGTTACTTTCCAACTAGATTTAGATCCTCCAGCTGGTATTTCAGACTTGTTACTTCCCCAACTGGACTTTTTACTAAATTTGATTTTTCCAACTCTTTTCTGTTGACACTTCAACCTTACACAAAAATTGTCTTCTTGGGTAACATCTTTCTTCTTTCCCTTTTCTATGGACATTCATCTTTCTATATTTTTCATATCTAGTAGACTTAGCGAGTGGCTCTTCTAGGCGGGCAGCTGTGTGAGCTTTTTGATTGATTCAGGGCGCAGCGAAACCATCCCAGCCAGGCCTTGGTCCTATTGCTACTGCTTCTGATTCACTTGCTAACAGCACTAGTCACCTCTTGACTTAGTAAACTACCCAATTCGTAGTGTCAAGCCTTCCCTCCAATAATACCACCCACTGGTAAATAGCGCAATACTGGAATAGAAGGAAATGGTAGAGAGATTCGGCATGGTGCTCACGATACCTGTCAGATTCCATAACTGATGAATCTCTTTCTTTTTTAACTCTTTCCCTTGATCGTGACGCAAGACACGAAAAAAAGGCCTTGCATACTCGAGAAGTCAATAGCAACCACTCTTACTGATGATATTCTTTACTTTCTAAGGTCCCGCAGTAAAGTAAAAAAAAGCTAAAAGTAGGCTCGCTATTGCGAGCTATACAGGCTGTTTGCCTTTATACGGCTTCGCTATCGCTCCTATGAAGTGGTGGGCCTTCTAGAAGCTTCACCAGAAGCAAGCAAGATGAGGTCGCTCTCCTTCATGTACAGAATAGTCTGGCAACCTCAATACAGGTTCCTCCGTCACGGCCCTCTTCAAGTCCTCAAAGGCTCGCTGACACTTGCCCTATCCCCTTAACTTAAAGCCAATGCCAAGGCTGGAAGTGTTAGCCTATTGTAGGAGATTAGTTTCCTTCAGCTGACAGCTCTGACAGACTGCTTTGCACAAATTCTACTTGGAGAAGTCTTAGGCTGTATAATAGGACTTATTATACCATGAACGGACTAGTAGTAGGCACTTCTAGGCCCCTTCCCGGCTACTGGACCACTCCAGTGCTTTGGGTACTATGGACCCTCTGCCATCCATTGCAGCAGAGCCGTTTCATGAGCGGGGGGGCCTAATCCCCTTGTCAAGCTGGGCTAGGCTAGCTCTCTTATTCTGGATTGGCCATTATTAGAATACCGGTACAAGTCGTTAGGAGAGGCAGATCAGTAAAAGTCTCTTGCTAGAAAGTAACTGCTACCTGATTCAGTCTATCCCGGCAGTGCCTGAATGGGAGTCTAGGCTAGCCAGTGCATCAAACTTTTGAGTATGGCTTGCCCTCAAAGCTTAGAATGCCATCATGATGAACATGTCCCTTCCATGGCTCCTAGCTGGAGATTGGAATGCTACTATAACTTCTGAGGACTGTGACATGGACGCCCAACAAAACTCGATCAGTCCTGCGAGACATTTCTAACACAAGGCCGAAGATGGATGCGAAGAATATTGGAAACCACTCTCGAACCATCACACGGATTCCAACCCAACTGCCCATGATATAGTAAGAACGGAATGGAAAGGCAAAAAAATGATTATTTCATAAGGATTTGTTACGTGCGATATGCCGACGACTTACTACTGGGAAGAAGAGCTAGCAGCGAAGAAGATCCCAACAACGGCTATTTGAACACCGCTTACTGTACCAGCGATTGTTGATTCAATTGGCTTAGATTCCATAGCTGCCGAGTCGATAATCGGATTCTTCAATATGGATACAAAAGCTCACTCATTCCGGAATTGTCGAGTAGATTCATGAGAGGCAAGAGCAGAACCACTGCTTGACTGGAAAGACGAAATGGATAAAAAAAGGGGGGACTTCTGCAACGGGCTATACCACCCAAACCAACTGAGGGAAGTCGCATCCGCCCCATCGCAAGCACCTATAATGTCATGATCTGACTCCTGCGGATTTTACCCTATCTACACCCGGAGCCAATCTCCTATCGGTCCTGCCACCATGCCGCAGAACGGGAGCTCGTGTGGAACCTTTTATTTCTGGCGTAACAGCGGTTTAGTTCCTCGGCTTCGACATCTTAAGATGCAGTGCTCATCATTCCCATCAGTACGGGTGAGGGGTTCATCGGGCTTTGATCCCATTCCGTTTTGAAGCGTTCTGCTCTCAAAGATCCACCCGATCGATGAAGACTTGAACCGAATAGTGATCAAATCGACTTTGGAGAGTCAACCCTCAGGGCAAGCCAAAGTCAGCATCGTCACTTGAGTCATCCTAGAACAACCCTGCCTATTCAAAAGAAGTACCTCACCTCACTTACGAAGAAGTAGTGGGAACTGGGCTCTCGATTCAGTTGGATAGCCAGTCTACCTAGGTAAGAGTTACGTCGACCCTGCTGGGTATCCGAGAGGGGCACAATGCAGGCTGGAGATCATCTGGTAAGGAGAATCCCCAGGCTTTAGATAGTTTAGAGGGACTAGGCAATGAGCCCGGATAATCAGCCAAGGGCACACCATATTCGAAAGAGATCCCTCAGACTCCAGTCCTACCCCGTCTTCTTAGGATTAAGGTTGCAGCACAGTTTTATGTAGAAGTGGCTATGATAGCAAAGAGCAGAAGAGAAGAAAGATATGTATTATATATAATAAGATAATAGTTGAGAGCACTGTCTTCCTAGTTGATCCTTTTTCAGTCCGGGATGCCAGCCTTTAAAATAAAGAAAGTAATTGGTTCAGTTCCTCGGCTTCGGCATCTTAAGATGCAGTGCCCGTCATTCCCATCAGTACGGGTGAGGGGTTCGTCGGGCTTTGATCCCATTCCGTTTTGAAGCGTTCTGCTCATTGAGTTTTGTAAAAGGTTCCGGTCTTTCTTCGGTGAATCTCGAGATCTCAATGAATAAAAAATAGTATTTATGGCTACGCAAACCGTTGAGGATAATTCTAGATCCTTCGTAATTAAGCAGCATCCTTTAAGTGAGTAGGGGTGCGCCGGACCGCCGATGAATGAATAATAGGTAGCCCCACACCTCGGGCAGAGTTAGTGAGCCGTGTAATAGGCGACCATTTCGGGCGGTTCGGGGGGCACTTGAGTCAGCTGCCGACGCCCGACTGCGTCTTGACCCCTATCCAATTTTTGGGCCAATTCCCCCTTCGTACTACCAAAAAATGAGATTCTTGCCGAATCCGAGTTTACTGCTCCAACCATTACCAAACTAATATCGCGCTAGTGCGCTAAGTCTGTTGCTTGTTCCGGTCGAGTGTCTTCAAACCTTGCATGCCTTGCTTCTTTGGGATAAAGGCCAGACAGTAATCAAGCTACTTACAATTGGATAGTACCCCTTCCATCGGAGGACTGGGTGGAGAGTGACAAATATGAGAAAAGCCTACTTACTAGCCTCCGTGAGAGGATACCACTTTGGTAGATGCTAGGGATTGGTGAGTTAGGGCAGCGAGGGATGGTGTGACATGTCTGGTCATCGCATCGATGAGAACGATGGCCAATGATATCCGAGGAGATTAGGCACCGTCGGCCGCGTTCACCCATCATGTTTTGGTGTGGTGGGCTGCGGAACAGGTTAGACCTGGGATCCTGTTCGACAGGTATGCTATATTAGGTGATGATGTTCTCATCACCGATCCACTTGTGGCGGAACAGCAGGAAACTTCCTAAAGTTCCTAAAAATGCCCCATCGTGCGACTGCCTCTTGAACGTCCGATGGCGCGTTGCTCCGACCTGAGCTATGCAACAACGAGATCCCCCCATCTTTCCGGCTCACTAGTAGGTGACGAGGGGTTTGAATTCTCAGAACCTCCTTTGAATTACAGAACTGGAGGGGGTCTCACAGGCATCTATCTTCGAGCCATGCTTCAACCAGCAGCTGCTTTGCGGATTGCTCTTGCTCTTACTGCTACTTCTTATGCTTCCTGCTTCTGACTACCTGCCTTTCCCTCACTGTCACTGTCTTCCCTACCAGATAAGCTTTTCCCAAACGCGAGTCGAGTCATTCATCTTCTTCATCAGGGTAATTTTCAATGCTTGTTCTCATTCCTACTTGCTTCTTTCTTGGTCACTAAACTGTCGATACTTATTTACGTAAACTAGATGTTAAGGCAATGTCAATTGTATGATGAGATACCATAGTTGGCTCATGTTAGCTGAATAGCTTAGCTAAAGGCATCTTCCCACTGGAAGTTACTGACGATCGGGCTTCAAGCAGCTAAAGCACCTGAACTCCTGAGCTTGCTTGGGTGAGTGGTGAGCTTTGGCAACCACCGTAGGAGGTGTGATGTACATGCACTCATTTCAAGGGGGTGCAACACTTCTCAGTTTGGGACCCTTCTCCAAAAGCTCCACGGGACCACCTACCACTAGTCTTCGGCCGGAGCTAAAACTATGGCGAATGCATCTATCGTCATTAATGCATAAATTAAGATACCAATTAGTAGTGATTGAATTCCTTCTATGGTTCCACATGGGAAACCAGTACGAATATAACCTACATGGCCAATTGAACTATGAGCTAGAGTCTCTCTCCTTACTCAGGATTTCTTGATCTTCGAGCTATTGACTCTACCTAACTAATTCTCTCTAAGTAAGAGCTCGCCCTGACTTAGTCGAACTGCACTCATGCCTCTCCCGCATCAAGTTGACTGACCCCTACCTCCAAGTTGTTGATCGGAATTGGATGTGTGGTTGGTTTCCCGAAGGGCTATCTGATCCGATCAACTGCGTAAGCCGTAGCGCGCTAGCGCACGTACTCTTCCTCTATGAGCGAGACTCCATCCAAATCTGCCACTCGTTGGGCGACGCCCCTTTTCAAAAAAATAAGGTAAGCATCAAAGCCCAGCAAACCCAACCTATACAAAGAGTTTTTTTCAGCCCCTATTCTTATATATAATTAGCCTGAAGGGTAGCTAAGACGCCCCCTTCCCATTCATTTTCCCTTGGGATGAGAAAATTCATCTTTAAGGATAAATGAAAAGGACGACCCTGCTAACTCTTCTTTATGATTGGACCGTGGGATAACCTACCGGGAGGCCCTAGTGAACCATCATAATTAGTTAACAAGTGTAAGCTTCGCTGCCCGACAGTATGGAGTACTGACCACACCGAGGGACAGGCCCTGAAGCATTTGTTAGAGTAGTTTGATCCTATTGAACATAAGCTATATCACAGGGAGTAAGTAGATCATGATCGGAGAGCGATCCCAGTTCGCGGCAGAGAACAAGACAGCAAGCGAGTGTACCTTTGTCCGCTTCTTCTCCACCAAGCACGGAAGTTTAAGGATAACTGTAGGTCGGTGGCTACCTAAGGAAACTCTGATTCGATCCGCCCAAGTGAAGTGACTAGAGGGTTAGGGTGCGGTGCCAATTCTTAAGAGTGGTGTGAGGCAGTCACTTCGTCATGACAGCCAGATGAGTACCACAAGGGATCAAAGGTGCCATCATCGATCGATTTAATTCCTGCGTATGCCGGCGTAGCTAAGAATGGTGAAGACATTCGCTAGGGAGCTAACATATTAGATGGTTCATTCCTCTCTCCCTTACACCCTGAAACTAGGGCTTTAAGAAGGGCCCCTCCTACTAGCTTCAATCAGCCCCCCGACGGTGCCTAATCTCCTCGGATATCATCGGCCATCGTTCTCATTGATGCGATGACCAGACATTGTTGGTCTGGCTGCTGGTCTAGTGATCCCTACTAGCCGCTGCCTAGAGTGCAGCCTGCCTGTTGAAGATCGTAATTCCTTTTTTTTAGATTGGGTTGCTGAATACGGGATCCTCGTAGTAGGCTGGACCAACATCCAGCAGAGAGAAGACAGCCTTTAGAAGCAACAAGTTGGGAAACCAATAGAACGCTTCGTGTTTTCTTATCTTATTCCCGCCCTAGGAGTAGGAGTAGCTCCTTAGCGTAAACACGTCATAAGTACCTCTTACCCGGATTGGTTTGAGAGGCGTATAGGTCCTGTCTTACCATCCTGCAACTAGGTATTCCACCGGTTCAATTGGACATGTAGGTTATATTCATACTGGTTTCTCATGTGGAACTTCCGTTCCACTGCGTTCTTGATGCGGATAGCCAAGTGTGAAGCAGACTTAATCATCTCATCTGTTTGCACTGTCTCGTCTGCAAGCTCCTTCTTCTTTCACTCCAGCTCCAGTTCCCGACTTGCTTCCGCTAGTTGGACCCAGAGGTTTTGGAGTTGACAGTAGCTTTTCTTCCTCAAAGCCAGCCTCAAGGCACAAAATGGAGGGCGAAAGCCAAAAGCTCTAGTGCCATCTCTTTCTGTTATGGAATTCGATAGTTACTCATATGAAATAGCAGGGGAATCCGGTTGGATTCGCAAATGTCTTATACTTGAGTATTGACATTTGAGGGCGGTGATCTGGAAGCCATCCCAGTGGAGGTTAGTCCAATGACTTTGTTTCATTTCCGGGTTTATGGATTGGATTCAGTCAGCATCACGACATAATCAAAAGGAAGGAGTGACACTTTGGTTACCAGCAAACGCTTCCAAAGGCAACCCTCTCGAGTTTCCGGTGGCCGGCATGGGCTACGCGGGCCCCTAAGACCGTCCAATATCTTATATCAATCTTGGTTCCGTGTACTCGGACTGGTCGGGCGCTGCTGCTTCTTCGGAACCTGCTCTTTCTTCTAGGATCTGTTTTCTGGACTTCTTCTGCTTTTTGGTTCTTCCTCTGTTAATCTGCCTCAAACACTGGTGAATTTTGTCAATTCCATTCCTTATCGGCTTTTTGGAATGGAAGCTAAGAATGAAGAGGGGTCAAGTACTCTTTGCGCACCATCGAGACGGTATGCAATAAGTAGAAACTCTAAATCGGCGACAGGCCGAAGGAAACTGCGCATTCTCGAACAAGGGATTCGTCGAAAAGACTAGCTGCCCCCAAGCCCTACCCTAGTTTCGAATCTAGTCTCGGCATCAAGTCAAGACCGACCCCAAAGTCCCAAAGTCAGAGTTTGTTAAAACATATAAAAATCGTGTCTTTTCTCTCATTCTTCTAATCTCACTCAAGGTGGTCAAGGATAAGTTTTAAGTTTCAGGTGAATGAATAGAAAAGGCTTAAGCTCAAAGAGATTTAACAATGGAAATTTATTATTAAGGGAAGGTCCTTTGACTCTAGCTTAAAGAATAAACTGCCTTTATCATATCGACCCTGCAATTATTTTAGAGAAACAAGTCAAGTTCTAGAGTATTATTCACAATGGGGTCACTCTGAAAAAATATACTGTATAGGCTCAATCCTCACAAGCTATGGTATCAAGCTAAGTTCATTTGATTTCCTATCAAGCATCTATTCTCTTCATCATGTACTTCAATCACAAAAACTGTAATAATTCTAATCAAGTAATATGCAATTCTATACTCTACCTATCTCATATATCATTCCAAAACAATCATCATAAATTTCACTTATCACTATATTAGCAATTCAATAATCTGAAAATTATTCACAGCTCTTGACATTTTATTCATTTATTTCTAAAGAGAATTCCTAACTTATTATCAAACAATTTTCTAGACTTATCCTCTAACCTCATCTCATCCAAATTTCTTTTCTTTTTAATTTTCTAATTAATTCTATGTAATCTAAAAATCTAAATACTATATTATTCTCTAAATTCTGTCAGATATCAACTATGATTTTTCAAAATAATGCAGAATGCATTCCCCATTCCCAGATTTTAGACATTGCTGTCCCCGGCAATCACTTTTCTATTCAAGGGAAAACACATTTCTGCAAAAGAAAAATC
Source organism: Glycine latifolia (assembly GCA_013407115.1). Taxonomy (NCBI): domain Eukaryota; kingdom Viridiplantae; phylum Streptophyta; class Magnoliopsida; order Fabales; family Fabaceae; genus Glycine; species Glycine latifolia. The sequence continues at coordinate 19,117,574 of CM023957.1, read as the reverse complement.
ATCTTTATGCATCACATCCATCCAACAAAATTATTTAGTTAAAACCAAATTAAGCAAATTCAACCATGTCCAAAATAAAAGCAAACTAAGTTGTGTTAAACAAACTGAAATTAAAGTACAGAACCATTAAACAAAAAGCAAATAAAATGATTGTCCTTTTAAATTGTAATGTTACTCCTAATCCTCTATAGTATCATCAGCAGCAGCTGATGGCTGTGAAGGTTCAGGAGAAACCCTTGGTGTTGCTGAATCATGCGGCTGGTAAGGGGTGAACTCAATGGAGAAATGTCTGAACAGGTCCTCCATCATCCTGTTTTGATGTTCCAGCAGTCTGTTTTGAGCTCTCAAATCAGACTAAATCTGCTGGTAGCTTGGAGAATCCTCATAGATCAGTTCATGACGTGGCCCTCTAGTAGCAGTAGAATAAGATGCTCGTGGTGGTGGTGTCACTGCTCTAACTTCAGGTTGAGGAATGTCCGCACGAGGACTCCTCTCAGCAATCTCCTCAGGTGATAGTTTTGAAGCTCTGATCAACTGTTCCTACCACTGAGTCTCTACTGCAGTCAGATATGTCTTGTGTGTCATGACAGATGCAGTTTTTACATCCATGGGTTCCTCATCAGGAATCTCTAAACCTGCTTTCATACAAAGATGAGAAATTAGGGAAGAATGAGCAAGGAGAGACTTACTGCTACCATCATGTATCATATGCAATATCCTATCAGACAGGATACTTGCAATATCCAAGTTGTCATCGCCTAGCAACACATATAGAAGGATTGCCCTCTCAACATTCACATCTGTAAGATTAGTTGATGGAATAATGGTGTGATTGTTGAACTGGTGCCAAAATTCTTCCTCCCCAGTCAAGTCTTGCTTCCTTAACTTCTCAGGAACATAGTCCATTCCTGACTTGGTCTTCCATGCAGTATACAGCCCTGTAATGCCTCTTCTTATCTCATCTGCAATTTGAGGCATGTCATCTCTACAGATATTTTTGCTGCTAACAGGCTGCATCTTATAAAAATTGTTCCTGAAGGCACAAGCTTGAAATGGATAATATGCAGTTGCTAAAAATTCCTCAATAGTGTTATGATTAAATGGAACCTCTACTCCTCGAACCCAGCTGACTCTGTCTCTGTCTACATTTTCTCTATTGACATTAGCCAAGAACTCTTTTAAAATGGCACTGGAACTTGGTTCAGGAAAGCTAACCAAAGTCTGCCACTCCCTCCTGTTAATTACCTCCAAGATTGGTGAATCTTCAGGAAAAAATTCCCAATCTATCATCTTCTCCGGAATGACTTTCTTCGGAGCATACCAGTTCTCGTACCTCTGCTGACATTCGATTGTTCTGAATCTAAACTCATCAAAGTCAGTAGTTCTTGCTCTCTTGCTGCCAGATGCAGCACCCTTCCTCTTGTCCTTCTCTACTTGCTTTCCCTGAAACTCAGAAAAGTTCCATAACTATATGCAATAATTCCCAGATTGCTTGCAATCATATATCAAATATTTCTTAATTTCAGATTAACAACAAAGATCATCATCATATAGAATCATTATGTTTAAATGAAACCAGCATTTGACAATCAATCTCCAAATAAATCCTTCACAATAATTCCCAGATTTATTTGGTTCTATATGAATTAATGATAAATTCAGAAGGTGTACTAAGCATTCTTTTATCATTATAAGTGGAAATAAAATCCTTAAATAATTAACAACCATTCCCAGATTTTATTTCCCATTCAGGTTTAAATTAGCAATTGTGTCAAATCTCAGACACCAATCTAATCTATAAATGGCATGCATATATCAAAGATTCTCAAAGAGTTGAACAATCCCCTAGCCATCTTACAACAACACATGGATATGCAGCTGGCACGGATGGCGCCAGTCCTCGCGCGAGTCGCGTGGGCTGCATATCATGGATATTCATCAATTACCAGGTGGCGCGGATGGCGCCAGCCCTTACGCGAGTCACGTGGGCTGCAAAACCTGGGTATTTAGACTGTTCCTAATGTTCTTGCATCAACTTCTATCAATCAATCTCACTAATACTCCTAACCACATGCTTTCTAATCTAAACATTAAAGAATAAACAATACAAAGATTAAGGTAAGTGGTGCTTTGTATTTATAGACTATTTAGAATGAGAAGATTTAGGGTGGTTATTATTGTGGAAGCAGTTTCTTGCAATTCAAATGCTTAAACTTCCTTGAATGGAACTGCCAAATCGTGGCTGCTGAGTTAAAGATAAGAGGTTATCTTTAGGGTTCAGTTATTTTTCAAATTTTAAAAGGCAGTTGCAAGTTTTCACGCGACTCGCGCCACAACTCATGCGAGTCGCACCACAGTCCAATGTACATGGCGCGAATGGCGCCAGTACCACGCAATTCGCGTGGTTGTCCAGTGTAGTTGGCGCGATCAGCGCCAGTCTCTGAATTTGCTTTTCAATTTTTCCTAAGTTTATAACCTACTTCTACCTAAAACTTCTAAAATTAACTAAGCTGAATTAAAAACATCTCAATTAATAATGTAAAAATTAATTTCAAACAAAACCTATACTTAACTATCCAAAACTTAAATACTAATTCTACTGTAAAACAGCTATAACTATAAAATTTCTTGGATTGCCTTCCAATTAGCGCTTTATTTAACGTCATTTAGCTTGACGCATCAAACCTTTTTAATCCTCATGTGAATTTAGTGGAATAGAAACAGTGTGTCTTTCCACTTTACCTCCATAATAATGCTTCAATCGACATCCATTTACCTTGAAAGGACGATGACTATCCAATGGAGAAATTCCAATCGTTCCATATGGATAAACTTCACGTACAATGAATGGACCAGACCATCGAGACTTCAGTTTTCCTGGAAACAATCTTAAACGAGAATTATAAAGCAATACCTGTTGTCCAGGCTCGAATTCTTTTGGCCGGATCTTGTTGTCATGCCACTTCTTTGTCTTTTCCTTATATAATCTAGCATTCTCATAAGCATTTAACCTGAACTCATCAAGCTCATTTAATTGTAATAATCTCTTATCATTGGCTTTAGAAAGTTCAAAGTTAAGAAACTTAGTGGCCCATCTAGCCTTATGTTCCAATTCAATAGGAAGGTGACAAGACTTACCATATAACATCTGAAACGGCGACATACCTATTGGGGTCTTGAAAGCTGTTTTGTATGCCCAAAGCACGCATCATCGAGCTTCTTTGCCCAATCTTTCCTAGAACTTCCAACAGTCTTCTCCAAAATTCGCTTTAATTCTCTGTTGGAAATTTCAACCTGTCCACTGGTTTGCAGATGATAAGGTGTAGCCACTCTATGGGTAACTCCATATTTTGCAAGCAAATTTGAGAATTGTTTGTTGCAAAAATGAGCACCTCCATCACTTATGATTGCTCTTGGCACTCCAAAGCGAGTGAATATATTCTTCCTTAAGAATTCAACAACTACTTTTGCATCGTTAGTAGGTAAAGCAACTACTTCTACCCACTTAGAGACATAATCTACTGCTACTAGGATATATTGGTTAAAATGTGACTTAGGGAATGGTTCCATGAAATCAATTCCCCACACATCAAACAGCTCTACCTCTAATATGTTATTGAGAGGCACCTCATCTCTCCGAGATATATTACCGGTCCGCTGACAACTATCACATTTTTCTACATAATCTCTTGCATCTTTGAAAAGTGTAGGCCAATAATATCCACGTTGCAATACCTTCTGTGCTGTCCTATTTCCTCCAAAATGTCCTCCATAATCTGAAGAATGACAATGCCAAAGAATCTTTGGCACTTCTGGGCTAGTGATGGAGTGCCTTTAGTTAAATATTTTTATATCATTCTTAGCCTATTTGACTTCTCTTGGACCTTTATTTTTCTATTCTAATTCAGTTTTTGTCTTAGGCTAGTAAGTGAGCTTAATTGCTATTTGTTGCGCATTTTCGGATTTTTGCTCACTTTACGTATCTGGCTTGTTCAAGACCTGCAGAGCTCTACAGAACTCCGAATGGAGCGTTCTAGGAGTCCCTGCAAAGATAACAAAAAGATCTACAAGTTTTCCAGAAATAGCCTGAGGCCAATTCTGTTATTTGGAGGGTCATTTTAAGCTTCGAAATCAGAACCTCTGCACTTGTAATTTTAGGCTGCGAATTTGATTTTATGGTTGTAAATAGCAAATAATTAGAATTGATGGGTTTTGTTCATGGCCCATTCTTTTCTTCAGACTTAGTCACTATATATTAGTGACTTTAGTGAAACATGGACAGCACTTTACATTTTGCACAAACAAGTTTATTATTTCTTTTCTTTAGTTTTTAGAATCAAAAGCTTGTTCCTCATTTTCTCTCATTTGTTCTTCATTGTTCTTCATCTTCTTCATTTTCATTTTGCTATTCTTCCATTTTTCTGCACTTATTTCATGGGGCTTTCCTTGGTGATCATCATGGAAGGCTAAATAATCACTCAATCCAAGGATCTAATCCAAGCAAGAGGAGAATTTGAGTTCTGGTTTAGTATTTTGAATTCTGTGTGAATGTTCACTTTCTTCTTCAATTGCTATTCTGTTTTCATGATTATGAATGCGTTTAGAATTGAAAGTGGATTAGGTTATGGATTCATTGCCTAATTTCGAATATAAATCACACATTAATTGGATGATATTTCAATTAGGGTTTGTGGTTTCAATTAATTTAGGGGTTAATTCGATTGAACTGCTTCTATTGAGATTGAATGAATGTTCATGATAGAATCAACTTATGAGAATGATGATGATTCAAATAGCTTGGGTTGGTGAATTGGATTGATGCTTTCTAATCTGTTTTACTTTACTCCTTGATAATCTTGTTAATTTCTGCATTGTTCTTTAATTTTAGTTTGTGTTCTTGCATGTTTTACTTTGCGCATACCAACTGTTTGACAAAATTCCCCCTTATTATTACCAATGATTTGAAGCTAGAACCATATTGATCGTGTCTCTGAGTCGACCTAGGTTAACCCTGTGCTGCAGAATTAGCTTAGTTAAATTGTTTTGAAGCCACACGACAAACGCTTATTAGCTAGCTACACATCTGCGGATAACACCATTAGTACATATAAAATAAAGGAAAGGGTTATCCCAAACATACCTCTTTGCATCATGAAGGAATCTTTTCTTCTGCTGCCAATTAAGATCTCCAGGTAAGATACCTACAGATTTAAAGTTAGCCATATCGGCAAACCAAGGACCCATATCAATTACCATCATTACTTTCTCATCAGGAAAATATTCATTAATAACCAATTCTGGTCCATCCTGTAACTCCTTCTCCTGAATCCTTGAAAGAAGATCAGCTACTTTGTTTTCTAGTCCAATCTTGTCCTTGATTTCCAAGTCAAATTCCTGAAACAAGAGCATCCAACGCAATAGTCTTGGTTTTGCATCCTGTTTAGTCATCAAATACTTGAGAGCAGCATGATTAGTGTAAATAATAACTTTAGAACCTATCAAATAGGATCTAAATTTATCTAAAGCATAAACTATAGCTAGCATTTCTTTTTCAGTAGTTGCATAATTAATCTATGCTTCATTTAAAACCTTACTAGCATAATATATAACATGCAATAACTTGTTTTTCCGTTGACCAAGAACAACACCAATGGCATATGCACTTGCATCACACATTAATTCAAAAGGCAAATTCCAATCAGGTGATGTTAAAATAGGTGCAGTAGTAAGTTTTTCTTTTAATACATTAAATGCATTAAGGCAAACTTCATCAAAATTAAAATCACTCTCTTTAGTTAAAAGTTGACTAAGAGGTTTAGCAATTTTAGAAAAAACTTTAATGAACCTCCTATAAAAACCTGCATGACCTAAAAAACTTTTTACCCCAGTAGCATTAACTGGAGGAGGAAGTTTTTCAATCAACATCAATTTAGCCTTGTCAACTTCTATTCCTTTTTTTGAAATTTTGTGACATAAAACAATGCCTTCACGAACCATAAAATGGCATTTTTCCCAATTCAAAATGAGGTTTGTTTCCTGACACCCTTTTAAAACTCTAGATAAATTAAGTAGACATGATTCAAAACTAAATCCAAAGACAGAAAAATCATCCATAAAAACCTCTAAGCATTTTTCTACCATATCAGAAAAAATAGAAAATATACACCTTTGAAATGTCGCTGGTGCATTGCAAAGGCCAAATGGCATTCTCCTGTATGCAAATACTCCAAATGGGCATGTGAAAGCAGTCTTCTCTTGATCTTCAGGTGCTACTGGAATTTGGTTATAGCCGAAATATCCATCAAGAAAACAATAATAATCATGACCAACTAACCTCTCCAGCATCTGATCAATGAATGGAAGCGGAAAATGATCCTTCCTGGTGGCATCATTGAGTCTTCTGTAGTCTGCACACATTCTCCAACCAGTGATAGTTCTAGTGGGAATCAATTCATTGTTGCCATTTTGAATTACGGTCATCCCACCTTTCTTAGGAACTGTTTGAACAGGACTCACCCATGCAGTGTCTGATATAGGATAAATCATCCCTGCATCTAATAACTTAACCACTTCTTTCCTTATCACTTCTTTCATAATAGGATTCAATCTCCTTTGAGGCTGTCTCACAGGCTTCACATCATCCTCCATCAAAATATTGTGGGTACAGAAAGAAGGATTAATTCCTTTTAAGTCAGATATGGACCACCTAATTGCGGTCTTGTGCTCCTTAAGAACTTTTAACAGCTTCTCTTCTTCTTCGAACTTCAGCTCTTTGTTGATAATGACTAGAAATTTCTCATTCTCTTCCAAGAATGCATACTTCAAATTTCTGGGTAGTTCCTTAAGCTTCATCTTTGGTGTCTCTTTTACTGTGTCCGCTTCTGTTTTCTCTAACACTTCCATAATTGCCTCCACTTCCTCTGGTACTTCATTTGTACCTAATAATTCAAGATCCTCTTTTAACTTTTGGTCATCTGTTTTATCTATATGACTTAATGTATCTAAAATATTCAATCTAAAACAATCATGTTTGTCAGTAGGATGTTTCATCACGTCAAAAACATTAAAAACAACAGATTCATTATCCATTCTAAGCTCTAATTTTCCTTGCTCTACATCAATCAATGCTCTAGCAGTAGCTAAAAATGATCTATTTAATAACAAAGGTATTTCACTCTCACCGTCCATATCTAAAACAAAAAAATCTGCAGGAAAAATAAATTTATCAGCTTTTACCAAAACGTCTTCAATAACTCCAGTTGGCTTCCTCATTGAACAATCTGCAAGCTGTAATGAAACTCTAGTAGGCTTTAGCTTGGTAATTCCTAATGACTTGCATAACGATAATGGCATCAGGTTTGTGCTAGCTCCTAGATCACATAATGCTCTTCCCACATCAACATTTCCTATAGCGATAGGAATGTTAAAACTCCCTGGATCCTTCCTCTTTGGTGGAAGTTTCCTCTGGATAATCACGCAGCATTCTTCAGTAAGTGCTATCATTTCACATTCCTGCAATTTATGCTTCCTAGACAATAATTCTTTCATAAACTTTGCATAGTTAGGCATATTAGCTAAAGCTTCAATAAATGGAATGTTAATCTGTAATTTTTTAAACATATCTAGAAATTTTGCATACTGTTGCCTCTAAGCTTGTTGCTTCAGCCTCATAGGATATGGTGGTTTCTCAAAACGATAAAAATCCATTGGTTTCTTCTCTAGCTAACTTGAAGGTGCTTTAACTACCTGTTCATCAGCCACTTTAGTAATCTTCTCTTCAACTTCTTTTTGAATCATATCAGGCTTTTCTGGAGATTTGGTGAAAAGTCCACTTCTGGTTGTGACTGTGTTTGCTTGTTCCCTTGGGTTGACAATAGTGTCACTAGGAAATTGTCCTTGAGACCTTTCAGTCAATCGCTTAGCCAACTGACCAATTTGATTTTCAAGATTTCTGATAGAAGCATCCTGATTTTTGTGATGAGCTCGAGTCTCACTAATGAGAGCATTAGTCTCCTTGATGAAAGAATTAGTAACCTGAATATGCTCAGTAGTAGTCTTGGACAGTTGCAACAGAGCCTTCTCTAATTCTGATGGCTCCTTAGGTGGAATGGGTGGAGGCTACAAATAATTGTTGGATTTGTAATCCAAGCCTCCTCCCTGAATTCTTCTTTGGAAATTATTATTACCTGGAGCATAATTTGAATTCCTCTGGAAGTTGGAATGATTTCTCTGATCATACCATACTTCATTAACTTGTACTGGATCAGCTCCTACTAAAGTAGGGCACTCATTGGATTCATTCTCTCCTTGGCAGTATTCACAAGTAGGTAGCTGTGATCTAATAGTTGAAGCTTGGGCTGCTGAACCTTGCATCCTGTCAATTTTCTCATTTAATCTTAATAATTGTTGTGACAAAATTTTTTGTTCAGCCAACATTGCATCACTGCTTCCTAGTTGTATAACTTCCCGCTTTGGTTGAACTTTGATACTCTCATTTTCAT
>CM023957.1:19078911-19108973 GCA_013407115.1 Glycine latifolia | reverse complement strand
ATTCGCAGCCTAAAATTACAAGTGCAGAGGTTCTGATTTCAAAGCTTAAAATGACCCTCCAAATGATAGAATTGGCCTCGGGCTATTTCTAGTAAACTTGTAGATCTTTTTGTTATCTTTCCAGGGACTCCTAGAACGTTTCATTCAGAGTTCCGTAGAGCTCTGTAGGTCCTGTACAAGCCAGATACGTCAAGTGAGCTTAAAATCCGAAAATACGCAACAATTAGCAATTAAGCCCACTAACTTGCCTAAGACAAAAACTGAATTAGAATAGGAAAATAAAAGTCCAAGAGAAGTCAAATAAGCTAAGAATGATAGAAAAATATTTAACTAAAGGCACTCCATCATGCATGCAATGCAAGGATCAATCAGTGTCTTCTCTGAACACTTCATTTGATTTACATTCTTCCAAGGCATTCCAAGGCATGTGAAAAGCACAAAACAATCCTTCAAGTTCCAAGCTTCAATGCTTCAAGATGCTCCCCCTATATCCAACACTAGACTTAACAAGTCTAAAGGTCTATGGAAGGAAGAGCTCCCTAGTATACTCTGGGTTTATCATTGCTCACCTCAGACAACTACACATGAAACCACTTTTCTACCCACATATGGCACCAACGCCACGATCCCTATCGAAATCGGGGAACCATCAACAAGAAGGTTGCTATTTCAAGATTAGCACAACGAATAAAACATAAAAATGGAACTAGAAACTGCAAAGGAAATATAAGACATGGCTACAATTAGAGAAAAAGTTAACAAGCTTCAGATATCAAGAAGATATAACACTAAGGTTCAGCCATGAACCTTCCAGCCAGGCGACCTAGTCTGGCGTGTCCGGGGTGAAGCAAGAAAAGATCCCCGAGCAGAAAAGCTTAGACCCAAATAGGATGGCTCATTCATGATTGTCATTAGCCTGGACAATGGATCTTACAAGCTACAAGAACTGGGTGGTAAATCCATTCCAAGAACATGGAATGTTACCCACCTAAAGTTCTATTACAGTTAACATCTCGAAGCCCGAATCGTGTACTTTTTTTTCCTACTCGAATTTTTTTATCCCAACAAAAAAATAGGGTTTTGGTTTAAGAGGTTTTAACGAGGAAAATCCAAAGAACAAACAGGAGAATATGTAATTAAATGTCATATTAAATAAAATTTATCTATCTTTCAATTTCATATACTTGTGTCAACCTTGCAGGATCACAACAAAACTCAAGACCCACACCTGACTACTCTCCAAGGTCAGCCATTGGAGAACCTCATCAAAATCCAAGGCGGACGCGTCCTGGTAATCTCCAAAGGTTCTTAAAATCCTAGGGCTAGCCTTCGGTGGAATCCTAGGTGGACCTCCAGCAAAACCCAGGATCAACAATCAATACTTTACATGTTCGTAAATCCAAGGGTCGTCCTTTGGTAGCACCTTAGGTGGACCTCCAGAAAAACCCAAGATCAACTCCCAGTACTTTATAGGTTCGTAAGTCCTAGGTCCAGCCTTTGATAGCACCCTAGGTGGACCTCCAGCAAAACCCAGGATCAAGTCCTGGTACTTTACAGGTTCGTAAATCCTAGGGCTCGCCTTTGGTAGCACCTTAGGTGGACCTCTAGCAAAACCCAGGATCAACTCCAGGTATTTTACAGGTTCATAAATCCTAGGGCCAACCTTTGGTAACACCCTAGATAGACCTCGAGCAAAACTCAGAATCAAGTCCAGGTACTTTACAGGTTCGTAAATCCTAGGGTCGGCCTTTGATAACACCCTATGTGGACCTCCAGCAAAACCCAGGATCAAGTCCTAGTACTTTACAAGTTTGTAAATCCTAGGGCCAGCCTTTGGTAGCACCCTAGGTGGACCTCCAACAAAACCCAAGATCAACTCTTAGTACTTTACAGGTTTGTAAATTCTATGGCCGACCTTTAGTAGCACCCCAGTTGGACCTCCAACAAAACCAAGAATCAACTCCTCGTACTTTATAGGTTCGTAAATCCTAGGGCTAGCCTTGGGTAGCACCCTAGGTGGACCTCTAGCAAAACCCAGGATCAATTCCCGGTACTTTAAAGGTTCGTAAATCCTAGCACTAGCCTTTGGTAGCACTCTAGGTGGACCTCCGGTAAAACCTAGTATCAACTCCCGGTACTTTACATGTTTGTAAATCCTAGGGTCGGCCTTTGGTAGCACCTTAGGTAGACCTCCTACAAAACCCAGGATCAACTCCTGGTACTTTGCAGGTTCCTAGGTGAACCTCCAGCAAACCCAAGATCATGTCCTGGTACCTTATAGGCTCGTAAATCCTAGGGTTGGCCTTTGGTAGCACCCTACGTGAACCTCTAGCAAAACCCAGGATCATGTCCTGGTACCTTACAGGTTCGTAAATCCTAGGGCCGGGCTTTGGTAGCACCCTAGGTGGACCTCCAGCAAAACCTAGGATCAAGTCCTGGTACTTTACAGGTTCGTAAATCCTAGGGTCAGCCTTTGGTAGCACCCTAGGTGGACCTGTTGGTTGATTACGGCAAGTGCACCGGTCGTTTACAAGTAATAAAGTTTAGGTAAGTAGAGTATCGTCTCCACAGGGATTGGAGTGATTTCCACGGTAATAGTAAATGAGTGTGATTGAAAGGAAAAACAGTAAATATGCAGAAAAGTGTTGTTGAGAAGTTTGGTTGATTGTATGAAATTCAAAGACAAGAATTGAAGAAATATGCAGTAAATTGTTTTAGAGAAATTACCAATGGACGAGTAATTGTGGTCAGGCGCAATCCCTTCTGATTTCTCCTCTTTCACTTGACTAGTTTGTTAAGTTAATGTATACATACGATAAATCTCTACTTTATTCGTGAAACCTAGATAACTAGCGAATCAACCCTTTAATTTGATCAAGAACCCTAAACCTTTGTGAATTCTGTCAGATTAAGCATTTAGAGAATATATCATATGGGTTCCTGTTGTGATAGCTCGGAGAATAAGTCTTTTCTATAATAGTCAATCCCTAATTCCTTAGTGAACCAACCCTTTAGACTGAATCGAAAACCTAATTCCTTAGTGAAATCTATCAGTTTAAGCATGTAAAGAACATATTATAGACTCCGCACTCACGCATCCCTATTCCTAGGCGAAGAATGAATGTTATTCTTAACAGGTCAGAAAGTAGAACCCCAACGTTCCCATTGCGAATCCTACCCCTCAGTACTTAATTGAAGTGATCAATTCCAATCAAGATAAAATAAAGAACAGAAAAGAATTGAAACAAACAAAACATATATTTCAATACCAGTCAAATTACAGAGGTTAACTCATCCGTTCATGGCCTTCCCACAATATAAGAATTAGCCAACCATGGGCTTCAAATACATCAAAGTTGTGATGGGATTCATGGTTATGCAATAGCTCTGGCTTTGATGTTGATTTCTAGGGTTGGGTGAGAGAAAGATGAAGAATGATAACAGGCTGCGGGAAGATGCCCTAATTCTGTTCAGAAGCTTAATATTTATACTAAAGTTTAAGTGAAGTAAGAAAGCCAAAAGATAAGCCCAATTACGAAATCAATCTTTTAAAACAGGCAACAGGATCAACTTCACGCGATCAGCGCGCGACTCCACGCTAATAGCGTGGATCTTTCGAAAGTGTAACGCTGATAGCGCGGGTTGTCACGCTAATAGCGTGAAGTGGTCGAGGCTTCTAGCTTTGTTTCGTCTTGTTGACGCTACCAGCGTGAGATACCACGCTGATAGCGTGAGTTAGTCGAGAGTGTTAGCCTCCTTTCCCTGCATGTGGCGCTGATAGCGTGAGTTCCCACGCTGATAGCGTGGGACTTCAAACTTGGTTTTCTCTTTGTGCTTGAGTTCTCTTCCTTTTACCTGTAAAATGCTCAAATGGTATTGAAATTAGTTCAAAGTAATTAAAATACTAAACTAGCCTAATTTTATTCTATTTCTTACATATTTAATTAAAATCTAACATTAAACTATACTAAAAACTAGATGTGTTTGCAACACATCAGGACCTCCAACAAAACCCAGGATCAATTGTTAATACTTTATAGGTTTGTAAATCCTAAAACCTAAGATTAACTCTTGGTACTTTACAGGTTTGTAAATCCTTGGATCGACCTTTGGTAGCACCCTAAGTGGACCTCCAGCAAAACCTGAGATCAACTCCCGATACTTTACATGTTCATAAATCCTAGGGTCGACCTTTGGTAGCACCTAGGTGGACCTCCACAAAATCCAGGATCAACTCCTGGTACTCTACAGGTTCACAAACCCTAGGGCCGGCCTTCGGTAGCACCCTAAGTGGACCTCCAGCAGTATCCAGGATGGACACGTCACTTGTCGATCTCCAATGGTTCGCAAAACCCAAGATCAATCTTTCATGAACCTCGTTCTCCCAAGGCTTGTAGAAACCAAGGTCCACCCTTGGTGAGCCCCAATAAAACCTAGGATGGACAACTCCTCTGGTATTAGACTTGACAAACTCAAGGTCACAAGGTCTACCCTTGGCATACTTTACTATCACTAAATCTTTTTCTTGTAGGAATAGGAGTTTGCAGGAACATAAAGTCCAAGGTCTACCCCTGGCACACAAAATCCAAGACACGTTCTTGGTACACTTACTCCTTTAAAATATCGACAAGCAGGGACATAGGATTGATTATTTGTAGGAACATGCATCTAAGGTTCACCCTTAACGTTCAAAACCTAAGTCATACTCTTGGTCATTTTATTCCTTCGGAACTTCAACAAACAAGGCCCAAATATCAACTACTCACCCTCAAACAAAAAGAAGACAACAACATATAAAAAATAATCATAGAAGATTGGAGGCAATGAAAAAAACAACAACATTTGTATTAAGATTAATTGTTAAAGCTTTACACAGCCTACACGGCCCAAAGTTAAAACAAAAAAACAAAAAGGATAGATGACGACCTAGACATTGGCCCCATCATCCTACTCCTCATCAGCACCTTCCTCAACGGAAGCAATCTCCTCTTCATCAAGCAGGACACCACTCTTCACATCCTTGAATGGGTTGAAGAGACCCAAGTCAAGGTCTCTAGAAAAAAAGTCGACCTGCCTGACAACCTTGAGAAAACCTTTTTCATGTTGCTCCGCCGCCTCACGCTTGTAGATGGAGAGCTCTTCTTCAAGCTCTTGGTGGGAAACCTTCTCCTCATTCAACTGAGCCTCCAAGGTAGCCACCTTCTTGGCAAGCTTATCCCTCCTGGCAGCAGTCCTGTTGACCGTGGCAGCCAAATCCCTATTTTTCTCCCAGCAGCACCTCACCACAGTTGGCCAGGTTATAACCATCCAGCCTGGTGTGCAGTAACTTTGACAAGACACTTCTTGTCTTGGCAAACAGTTGGAGGCTGGACCTGACCACCTCAGCAGATTCCACAATAGCCTTATTCAGCTTAGAATGCTCCACCTACCAGACATTGCGGATGGCGTACTTCAACGTGGCTATCCCATTCTCTTCCAAGATCGTAAGACTCCTCTAAAGAAAGATCTTTGCAGAGTTTGTAGAATGTTAAAGGCCAATCGATCGTATCAAATTTTTGTCAAAGGAGGTTGGAGTCTTTTGTTCAAGCTTGTGCCCCACACTCCACAGAGAGTCGATCTCCCTTGCAGCATGAACGAAATCGAGAGAGGTGACTGGACGGGTAGAAGAGGAAGGTAGAGCAGACAATAGCATAACAGAAGCTGGTGGAGTAGGAGATACAGGAACACCAGGTGCAACAGGATTAGCAGAAATAAAAGGAGAATGAGAAGCCGGAATAGCAGCAGGGGCCACTGCTGAAGTAGGAGTAGCAGTGGTCAAAGCAGAAGTTACAGTAGCAGTGGAGGCCACAATTGGAGCTGGAGCAGAAGCAGGAGCTCAGACAGTTGGCGGTGCCATAGTTGAACTGGGAAGAAGCCCAGCGGCCTCCCTCATTGCATGTAGACTATGAGGGGGCCTCGACTTCTTATGGCCTGATGTCTTAACACCATCATCTTGTTTCCTCTTAGCTAAAACAAAGGGGGAGATGTTAAGGAAGCAACAAAAACATCAACAGGGTCAACCCTAACAGTGGGTCGACCTTCACCTCCAGCTTGAGGATTGACAGAGGTAGGCGGTACAGTCTCGCCTCGAAACCCGACAGACTTCACCAAAGGTCTCCATGGGAAGCTACCCATTATACCTGCAAAGCACATCAAAAAATCACAAGTGTCAAGTCAAAATAAATACAAAAGAAAATAAGAAAGACAACAAAAGAATAAGGCAGAAGGGTTCACAGTCAAGAGCAGCAAAGGGTTCATCCGCCAAAAGCAAGGACAAGATATATCGCGCATCTAGAGAAGCTGGCAGCTGCTCCAAGATCGCATTGTCCTCCCTCTCCACCAAGGTCAAGAAGTCTTCATCAAACAACTTGAACCTAGTGGGATCGGATTTCTTGTAGAACAGGAAGCAACTGTTCATCAATGGTAGCTCATCTGCCATGACACCACTATCTTGGACCTTAAAGAAACGGTCCTTAAAGTGACGGAAGATGTTTGAGTCAAACTCGAATAGTTTCTTGGACACACTGATCAAGGAACAATCGTTCCTGTCAGTTTTACCTAAAAAAAAAGAATAAGAAAACCGACACACTTGGTCGGATATTGAAGAAAGGGTGGAGAATTTCAAACGCTCTCACCACTGCCCAACTATTGGGATGAAGTTGGGAGGATGCTACATTCAAGAACTCAAGAAGAGCATACTGGAAGGGAGAAAAGGGAAGAAGAAAACCCAGTACCTCGAAGAGGCACCGGTACATGAAAAAGAAAGGCGGAGCACTTGGTGTCACCTTAGAGAAGGGGAGGTCATCACTTCCGCAAGCTTCAATAATCATCTTGCGAGAGTCCTCAAGAGTCGTCAACTGCAGTTGATGGCACAAGGCATTCATGTACACCATCAAAGTAACTGAAGACTTATATTTAAGAACGTCATCCCTCACCCATTCATAGCCAGACACAATAGGGATGGATGACGGTGACCCAATGCTACGGCTATGCTGCACACGTGGGGAAGCCCTAGCATTCCCAGTGCCACTCTTCTTCGCCCTTCCACAAGCAGAAAGGAGAAGAATCGTAAGTGGCAAAGGTTCCTCGGCCCGAGGGGCAATAAAAGGCCTCGCTCTCTGGCGAATGTGAGAGGTACCCTCATCGACAGATGCGAGTCAGCCTTCCTCCCTGAAGAGGAGGACTCGCCATCAGAAGTTCCATGGTGGGTCTTCTCCTCTAAGGAGTCACCAATGGAAATGACTTCACGCATTAGGGGTTGCTCGATTGAGCCCACTAAATCGCTACCACTAAGACCCAAAGCAAAGTCAGAGATGGGAGACACAGACATTATCGAAGCAACAAAGTATGCCTTGAACTGAGAGAAAGGGAAGCAAGAAGAAGACCAAGAAAGCAAAGAAGGTTCTGGAAAGAAGAAAGTCATGAAGGCAAGAAGGAAAGTATGGCGGTGACAAAAACGTCAAACATCCACTCCATTTAAATGGAGGTGTGACATTTCAGTTATTGGCGACAGGATTTGAAATGATTTCCTAGGAATTCACACCATGATCAGACTTCACTCACCCACTACCGCACATCTCTAGTACGTGCCCACTCCATGAGTGACACGTATGCATGAGTACTGCGTGTGTGCTGCACACAACTGTGGCAAAAGACAAATGTAATGCTTGTTTTCAATACACTCTGCAACGGTTAGATAAAAGCCAAATGTTCGACCTAGACACGTCACTTGCCTATAATGTTCAACTTTGTCTGCAGGAACAAGACATGTCCTTCCTAGTCAATTCAACAGTAATAGCCCCGAAAACACATGTCTAGGCTGGGGGCTTGACAAGTTCTATACTTACATTTCTTACATTTGTCGAGGTTATCACCATCGACACCGGACAACACTTGTCTACGTTTGAGGGCTCCATGATCTCACGACTCTCATACATGTCAAGGTTACTACCTTTAACATCAGGCAATCTCTCTCGACATCATAATCTCTTACAACCTCTTTTCACCCGCAAGCTAGCTTAGAGGCTAAGGGGCTTATGTATTGTTCAGAATATGGAAAATACACATGGCCACTTATATGGGACCTTCCATACACATGTCAACCCTCCACGTCAACCTTACTACAGGAGCACTGACATCTACCCTCAGTAATCGAGTCATTCAGGCCAACAGGTTATCTGTTATGTTTTATTATTCGAATATTGTAACCACCTTATCTCTTAACAAGTACCTAATTATCCATAAGCATTAGATCATTTATAATATACCTGATTATCCTTAAGGGATTATCTATAAGCTTCAGATTATCTATAAGATATTATCTACAAGTTGTTACTTATCTACAAGGTACACATTATCTGTAACATTACTTATCTATAACCTGCAATTATCTTTTAGCCTTTATCTACAGGTTAATTATCTACAAACGCCCAATTCCCATGCTCATCCTATAAATACGGGTTCCATTTAACCCTTCAACACACCTTCTACACTTGGAAACACACTTAGCCATATTTTTCTCTCAATAATTGATATATTTACTTGAGCGTCGGAGTCCTTTTCTTTATTTTGCAGGTCCCTTCTTAACAATGTTGACTCATCGTTCGATGTGCAGAGTCTAGAACTCACCTGGACCACGTCCACCCTTGCACGTGGCACTTCCAGATTTTGGTAAGAACAAAACTTTACTTTGTTTTCGTTTTTATAATCTATTCTCATTATAATTAATTTAATAAATCTTTTGTTTTTGCAATTTTTTAGTTACTCCAAACTTATTTTAAAATTTTCCTTTTTGTTTGGTTGATAAAAAAAAAAAAAACTTCGCCTATGTAAAATTTAAATTCACTTAAAATTTTAAAAAAAAAAAGTATACTTATACAGATATACTTATACTATATAGAAAGTATTTAATTGAGAAAATCTAATTGAGAGAAGAGAAATTGTTTTCACCTTTACTTCTAATTTATGACATAGACACTACTATAATCGCTACATTTGATGACGGCAAATTAAAGTCTTGTCGCGAAACCGTCGTAGAAGGGAGTACGGTGGCATTTTTGTAATTAAAATCAACATTTCAAAGACGGCCATAGCAAAACCGTCTTAGAAGGTTGAAAACGATGACGATTTTGGTTTAACCATCTTCGTTTTGATGTATTCAAAGACGTTTTGGGTGTGCAAGCATTTTTAATGTTGAATAAAAAAACTAGAACGACGCCGTTTTGGTAGAAAATCGTGGTTGTCTCCATTTCATCCCACAAAATTGTGACCACCTCTTCTCGTGCCCTAGTATAGTCCTTGAAACTCATGGTGCTCTCCATCTCCCACTGTCTGTCAACCGCACCCTCTCACTCCTTGACAGTTCCATTTTCGTCACCTTAGTCTTTCTGGTGAAGTGAGCCTCCCGCGTCATGGCCTCCATCTCACCCTCATTGGGTAAATTCATGAGTAAATTCATCCTCTAGGAATGCTCTTTGTAGTCAAACTTTTTGTGAGATATCATGCAATTACTTAAGGACAATATTATGAAATTTTATAAATCATCAATACAAATTTACAAAAACATAAAGAAGTTGTGGTAATAGATTGAAATTGGACTTACAATTCGTAAATGTTAAACGAACACCCCAACAATGTCACACCTCCAATAGACACGTGTGAGTTGTCATTAAAATATAATATCCTTTTATTTAATATAACAATTATTTTATAATATAATAATATATTTTATTTCACGTAGACAGTGGTTGGATGGATGGTTATCACTATAAAGTAGTAAGTGTATCACTAATTCTTACATAAATAGTATCTTCACAGGTTATGGCAAACCAAATCATCGGAATGAGGACTACACTACAAGAAAACTTAGAAAAAAGGGGTCTACTTTGCCATGGCAGCATATAACCAATCAGGTTTAGTTGAATTGTTTCATGCTCGACTGTTTTA
Source organism: Glycine latifolia (assembly GCA_013407115.1). Taxonomy (NCBI): domain Eukaryota; kingdom Viridiplantae; phylum Streptophyta; class Magnoliopsida; order Fabales; family Fabaceae; genus Glycine; species Glycine latifolia. Next base: position 19,098,989 of record CM023957.1, on the reverse strand, counting down.
GCCACTATTCAATTGCCTTTTATTTTCTTCTTTACTTATATTAGTAGCCTGAGGTTTTCTTTTACCTTTTTTGCTCTCTCATTACACCGGTGTGCAAGCAAGTGGTATAGGATAAAGAGGTAGATAGCCTGGTGAAGTATTTAGGATTTAACATCCAACATCATCATCAATTCATCATACCAACATATTGGTTCCATTTGAACTACAAGTTGGTTAGCTAGTTGCTTTTCTAACCCTTTTTTTACTATCTATGCAGATTGGTATGTGTTGCTACAGTGGATTGACATCTGAACAGGTTGATCGTATGACAAACGAGTTCCATATTTACATGACCTATAACGGTCGTATCAGGTAATTATACACCCAATCTTCAGTTTATTTCCACTATCATTTTCCTTATATTGCAAGATCTTGAGAGACGAAGATAGGACCTTACTGTTTTCTTACATATATGTGATTATGTTACAAAATCATCCTACATTATTATTCAATGACACAACAGGTGACCAATTTAATATACTTTCAAGACAAACACCTCAAAAGTAGTAGTAATCTTATCCAAGGGAACAAAATAAATTTAATAAAGTTTGACAAAGAAGCAACTTGTTTGGGGTTAGATAGTGATACTCTATGGGGTTTACCTTGCATATTGTAGGGCATATGGCATTATATCCATTTTTAAAGACATTTTTTTATCACTATAATGAGCATCACTCCATATCATTTTTTTTATAAAATAATTTGAGTATTAGATTGAATAAGAGGACTATATATAAGATCGTGTTCAGCCAGTAACTTCTTTCTTACTACACTATGACATGTATTATTCCTGTTAGTGAAACTTTGCGATTGTTAAAGCTAGAATGGATATTGAAATGCTAATTAATTTTATACCCTTTGTAAGATCGATTGAGATTGATGATATGACCGTAGCTAATTTAGTGTGTTTTGAGTTTATTATGCAGTTATAGTTAGGCTTGAACTTGTGCATTTTTTTAGATACCACAGTGTACATGTTCTCTAATCATTGTTTTTTTTTGTTGTATACAGGTTTTTAGTATTCTAGTGATGTTATTCCGGGGTGAGAGTGGATATGAATACAGGTTTTCAATTTGCTATATGGTACAGATTTTCAAATTAAACCTTTTATTAATTTTGTATGCAGGTTAGAGAATCTGGTTAAGAACATGGATAGCTGGTTCATATGTTTATATTTATGTGCTTAATTGTGAGTGCTGGAAATTGCATGTTGTGCAAAGCATACTTGATAAAACATAGATGAAAGTTAAGTTTACATATTTCATGCAATGTTGTAAAAAGTATAAAGGATTTTCATCATGGACAAAATAGTAGTTATACAATTTCATTTTTGTAACTTTCCACTAGTACAATTATGTTTGAATGCCTAATACTTAGTAGTGGAATAATGAATACTTATGTGGTATATTAAAAGGTTTATGTGTGTTGGACTTTCTGGTAATTGTATATAGTTATAAAAAATTGAAAATTTTAGGAAAAGGGGTTTCTAAGACTTTTCATATGCAAAACTGTCTTAAAATGGTTACAAATGTAATACATTTTTACGTCAAAAACTGTAACGACCTAAATATTTACTTATTTTTATTATTACTTAAGGTTAAATTTCTAAGGAACGTATAATAGTAAAATTTTTAAAACGTAAAATTTGCAATAGATTTGTTACTCATATACATAGCCAATGTCTCTGATACAAAAGTTCATATAATACAAGTACACTATTTTTCTCAAAAATCCAGCGTAATTCATAACTTCTTTTATATATCTTCACTACTCCAAGGCCTCATGGAACCTGTCCATCATTGTCATCTAAAAAAAACAGGAAACAAATAGGGTGAGAAATAAATTTCTCAGTAGGCAAAACTAAATCCCGATCCTATTATTAGGTTAGTAAAATCTTTCAAATAATCAAACACATCCACAAGTAATATGCAACTATATGAATGCATGAGATGAACTATCCCAGGGCAAATGGCCTCCACATATCGTACTGTATGTGGCCACACTGAGTGTGGACGCTGCTATAGTCTTACGCAAACATGCATGAATTTTTGCCATATATCCTTGCACCTGGGTACTACATATCGTACTGTATGTAGCATCAGATTCTGTTTCCCCAAAGCCTCGTACTGGACTTGGAACATGGAAACATGAATCCACATATCTTATTCACATCAACATCCATCCATAATAAAAATCAAATCTATAAGCAAAATACATATTATCTTATGGAAAAATATTTTCATCATATAAGTATCATAAGTATGGTTACACCACCATAATATGTATCTTAAGTATGGTTACACCACCATACCTTAATCAAGTAACATTGTTACCAATTTTTATACATAACCGGAGAATAGTTTTTAATTATAGAAAAATTATGTTAGTAATCTAACTAATAATCCTCAATATAAATAATATATATTCCTTTAAAACTTTACAAGAAAAGATTCAAACCTAGTATGCATCTTGATTCTCCTTTCACTTACCATCTTTACTAATTAATCCTCAAGATTGAATCATTCAAGTATTTAAACCATTTAACTACATACCATTCATCCTCTACTTCTAAAATTTAAATCAAAACATTTCCATAAAAATGACAACAGACAGCCCAAAATATCATCAAAATCACCTTTAAAAGATCATCAATTGGGCTTCCATACATCACTAATCTTTATGCGTATAAAATCAACACCTATCTTATGGTTTAAATCAACATATTCTCATAAAAAAAAACAACCTTCAATATCACGAAATTTCAAGCCTAAATGTTAACCATAAATCATCCTACTAAATCATGCAAATTAACCAAACCATTGATTAACTAGAGATTTAAGTTTAACCTACCTCAAGTGAGTTTGATTCTTGAAATTGAATGGATAAATGGCTTCCTTCCTTCCTTCCTTCCTTGGAAGAATCCTCTAAGAGATGAAGCCTTGATATCCTTTCACTAAGCTTGTCAAAAGTTCTTCCTAAGGTTGCTAGGTTTTTCACGAAATTTCTTTAAGGTGATGGGTTTGTTTTTCTTACTTGATTCAAGCTTTAATAGAGAAAGAGGAAATGAAATGAAGATGGTTTAGGGAGAGAGTGGTCACGTGAATGAGCTAGGAGGGATGGCTTGGAATGGTTTGCACTTAGGTTCCTCCTCCTCCCTTTATATAGTGTTGAAGAAATGATTACTTAGAGAAAAATCTCATAAGTCATCATTATTCCTTTACAAGTGTCCCTACACTTGTTATAATCTTAAGGCTTATTCCTTTCTTTCTTCCAAGTGTCCTACCACTTGGCATGATCTTAGAACTTCTTCTCCTTTGCTTCCAAGTGTCCAAAATCATGAAGTTTCTCCATTTTTCTTGCATTTTCGTGAAGTAGCTCATTCTTGAGTTTATCCCAAACCTGTTTTAGTAAAATTCTAATTCTGGATTCGTTAACCGTTGGATTTCTTTAAAATTTTAAAGTTACACTACTATCTCACATATATAACTTGTGACCGTTGGGATTGTTGAAATAATGTTTATAACTGTCCCCGTGCAAGATGGAAGAGTGTAGAGAAATCTTGGCTTGATTTTTATGTTATCTTGCATCCAAGCCATACAAGTGTCATGTCACTTGTTTCTATCATGTGGCTTGCTTTCCAAGTGGCTTATCATGAAGTTTCTGGCCTCTTCTACATATTTTCTCACGTGAAGGACCAATCTAAAGGGAAGGAATACCAATTTTTCTTCCTTTTATGCCACATGTGGTCATTTTTTATGATGAATAAAAATCTAGTTTCAATATGGTATTTTTCTTTAAAAAGAAATCCAATTTAATTTGAATTATTTTATCTAAAGAAAATGTTGAATATTGAAATTCTAAATGTTCCTAAGAATTGATCCCAATGATAGTTTAAATTAATCCCAAGCAGTCTTATACAGGGAAATACATAAACCTTTCATTCTAGACTATATCTTTATCTTACTTTTGATTTCTTCTGACCATCAAAATTACTAAACCATTTTATTAAATTGGTTTATACATTCTATAATTAAGAGAAAATTCCTTAGATTATATGTATCATCTTTCCATATTTTTCTTATGCTTGAATTTTCTTAAATAAAATCTCAAAGTTGTTATCTTGAAAAATTCCTAGAAATTTTATTCTAAAGTTTTGTGTCTCAAAATATTTTGATACTTAGTTAGCTAAGTGTATTCTATAATTCCATTAGGTTTCTACAAAATTTTTAAAGTTATTTGAGCATTTTTGGCCTAGGGGCATATTGGTAATTTTGTCATGCTTCCTAGGGGCATTTTGGTCATTTTTCAAAAATATACAAGGGTATTTTTTTTGTAATTTTCATCCTAAGGGTATTCTAGTAATTTCTACTTTATGGAAAGAGTAATTTAGTCATTTCTCTTCAAATATACTTGTATCCAAACATCATCACATTTTCACAAGTGTTTAATAAAATCTTTAGGATGTTACAAAAACCATCTAATAAGGATATAAAAAAAATCAAAGACATATTCTAAGACAGTTCTAGGCTAAGAATCATCTTAGAATAGGACTTTCTAAGACGGTTGTTACACACAACCGTCTTAGAATGATGTAAAAAAAATCAAATACGTATTGTAAGACGGTTATGTGCAAGAACCGTCTTAGAATAGGACTTTCTAAGACGGTTGTTACATACAACCGTCTTAGAATGATGTTAAAAAAAATCAAAGACATATTCTAAGACGGTTATGTGTAACAACCGTCTTAAAAAGTCCTATTCTAAGACGGTTGTTACACACAACTATCTTAGAATGATGTAAAAAAAAATCGAATACATATTTTAAGACAGTTCTTGGCTAAGAACCGTCTTAGAATAGGACTTTCTAAGACACGCGCTACAAAGACGGTTGTTGAACATACATCGAATGGAGTAAATAACCAACGTAGAAAGCGTTGTTTGTAGTAGTGAGAAGTAATTAATTTTAAAAGTATAAATGTTAAAAATAATATTTTGATAAATAATTTGATTCAAATGATAAACTATTACCACTTTTGAAGTGTCACACTAGAACCAATTCTCATTAACAAATGGAAAATATTTTAATCATTTTAAGATTAATTTTATTCATTGTAACCTTTTTCTATGCGTGTGTTAAAAAGAAGAGTCTTCTACTTTCTTTTTTTTTTACAAAAGGAAGCGCCTTCTACCTAATAATGGGAATTTATTTCATCAAGAATTTAAATTATTGAAATAAATTTTATATCCCTTAAAAATATTTTTCACATATATAAAAAAATAATTAAAATTTCATGTATAAAGAACTTATTATTTACTAATTATATTTTTATTGGTTAAATTATATCATTATCAAGCATCAAAATTACCAAAAACAATAATTATCACTATTGTAATCAATTTCATTGCCTGAAAACATGCTTTAACTTGCACCAAAACAAATAGCTATATGTATGTAACTAGTGTAGGCTTATTTTTTATTACATGTAGATATATAATTTTAAACACTTGGAATTATTTTGGAAAAAAATAAAAAAATATTCTTAAAATAATAATTCATTCAATAAAAGGTTATTGACTTAAATCTACAATATTACCATCTAAATATTTAAATAATTTTATATTATATTGTTATTTTGTTTAATATATATAATTTTAAAGTGATTAAAATAGTTTACTTGAAAATTAAATTTTGTTTTATATCATAATAATTTTTACTATATTTTAAATATAAAGATCAAAATGTCCCCAGCATAGCGAGATAGGATACTAGTTACATTGATAAACTTGACATTTATTTTAGTCTAAAATTATAAATAATGATAATGAATTTTTGAACTTAGCAATTATGTAATTTGTGAATATTTTTTATACTAAGTGTGATATTCCCAAATTAACTGATGATAATCATAAGAAAATAATTTTTCTCCATCTAGACTGGAATGGACATAAATTATGCTATTAGGAATGCGCTTTACTAAATATCAAGTAAAGGCTCTAAGCTCCTTCATAAAGATCAAGATATTTGTCTAATTGCTTCTCCGTGATGTTTATAAAGGTCAAGATATTTGTCGGTATCTAAGATTTTGTCGAACATGACAATGTCCAGATCTTTTGAAGGTTACTAATAATAAGAAATTCACTACAATTGACAAGTCCATTGCCATGGCCTTTATAATGCCATTGTCATCCATAAAGCTCACTAGGATAAAAGGTATACGTGATCACATTATCACATAAGGGATATAGTGGCTCAACTAAAAGGCTCAGATGTTACCATGTTGGAATCTTTCCCGGTACACTACATTTTGTGGACCCTACCTCATCAGTATGCCCCTTTCAAGATCTCTTACAACACTCATAAAGATAAGGAATCAATTAATGAGTTATTGACCATGTGTGTTCAACAAGAGGAGAGATCGATAATGAAAAAGGGCGAGATGGTGAACTTGACTACTGTTGGAAATAACAAGAAGAATCAAGCCAATAATAAGAGTAAGATTAATGCTCAACCAATCATAAAGAAATTGTCAAAGTGTTTTTTTTTTGCAAAAACAAGAGACATATGAAGAAAGACAGCATAATTAAGAACTAACTCAATAAGAAAGGTATTCCTTTTGCTTTTGTTTGTTATGAATTTATTATGATTAATGTTAATCGTGACACATGGTGGATTGATTCTGGTTCTGTAATCCATGTTCTAATATTTTATAGGGTATGAAAAACTTAAGCAAACCAAGTGGAAAGACGAGTTAATATGTCGAAGCCAATAGGATGTGAAATTTGATTTTAAAAAGTGATTTTATATTAAGTTAAGAAAAATACTTTTTACATTTCTAGTTTTCTAATAATTTAATTTATTTTTCAAGTTTTTTTCCTTTTAAGACTCTTAAGTATTTATAGTGATAGTGATTGAGACTCCTACTAATCTTCAAGGATGCACAAGCTTAGGTATAGTCCAAAGACTTTAAGAAGTAAGTGTTAGTGAAAGAAGATTAAGGAAATTAAAGAAAATAAAATAAATAAAGAAAAGAAAAATGATATTTACGAGAATATTTTTCAAAATAGAAATAAAATTAATAAATGATTAAACAAAGACTAAGTGGGTAGAACAAATAGGTTGAAAGTTATTTAACAAATTTAATAAAAAATTAAATAAAATATTTGTTATTGCCTTATTGGTATCAATAAATAATTTGAAATGCTTCGATTTTTTTATAATATATATAGGTTTGATTTAAATAGCAACTATTCAAAGCACTTTACACTATTTTGGAAATTGAAGGACTCAATCATATCAATTTGTATTATTTTGGAAATTGAAGGAATCAATCATATCAATATGTAAAATACAAGATTTTCAATCCTAACATAAATATGAGAGGAAACAATATTCAATGTCAAGTAACTAAATAAAGTTACATACTCAATAACATAGATACATATAGAATTTTGTTAGAAGTCATGTATAATAGGGGACCAAAAGGCCAAATTAACTTATTTTGACCGTTGTATAATTTATAATAAGAATCCATTTATTCCTTTGACATTCATGTCACAGTGAGGTACAACAAAAAGAAAAAAACTAACAAGTCCTTATAAAATTCATAATATAAAATGGATTCCTTCTTTCATGCTTAGGTCACAACTAGATGTATTGTAGAAGAAGAATAAAAAATACAAAAATTGATAAACCCTTATAAAATTTATAATAGAAAAAGGATTTCTCCTTTCACACTCATGGCAAGATACTATAGAAGAAAAAACTGACAAACTCTTATAAAAATAATGATAAAAAGTATATTTAATCCAAATTATCATAATGAATTCGTCAATATGTTTATCGGTAGACAATACTATTTTTTATTATTATTTCAATGATTTGGTACACTTAAACAAATAAGTCAACAAGGATAAATGCGCTCTAGAAATCAAATCCTTCCTTTGCCTCCTGCTTTTGCATCCAAGTTCAAAGAGAATGGAGAAAGGAAGACAAATGATGGATAATTAAAGAGAGACAAAAGTTGGAGAGAATTCAAATCCTACATCCTGTAGATAGAGTTTAAAAATCCAGACCTATCCGACCGGTCCAACCTGTCGAACCGCGACCTAGTAGTTGGATCGGGTCGAGTCATAAGTTCGATTGGCTATGCTTGTGACCTGGATTGACCCGACCGGGTTTGTGGTCAAACTGATGACCTATTGACCCGAACTGGGTCACTTATCTTTTTTTTATATAGCTTTTTTCATTTTGTTTTATTTTAGTTTTATTATGATTTTGAGTTAAATTAATCTTTTCATTCATTGTTGAATATTTTTGTGGCCGCAATTGCAATTTTTGTTGAGTTAAATTGATTTAGAAGTGACTGCAATTATGATTGAGTTGCAAGTGAAATTGTGATCCTGAATAATTTTTTATAACTGTGGTTTGAACTTTGGATTATTTTTTATATTTTATAATCTACATTGATGTGATATGTTTATGTTTCATTTTTGTATGAATATTGATATATACTGTCATTGATACCTTTGATGTTAAATGTTAGAGATAATAGTTATTTTTTAACTTGTGTTCTTTATATTTTATTTGTGTTTTTAAAACTTTTGAATTTCAATGCACCAAAAGAAAGATTTTAAGATCTGTATAAATTTTTTTATATTTTTTATTACATACTGAATCATACAGATTAATTAGTGATCCACCAGTTCAACCACTGACCCAATAACTCAGTATCAATGACTGAGTCAGTCACGAGTTCTATTTTTAAAATTATTCCTGTGAGTGTAAAGAAAACTCTATTCTCAACGTGATTCTCCTTTTATTTCTTTGTCAACTATATGGTTCGGTTAGATGATTGTATACCAGCTCCTCATGTGTATCCTTCTTGTTGGGATTACAATTTTTTTAATATTATTATTATGATATTATTTTTTGATTTGCAAAACCATATCCTATTTATCAAGTATTGAGTATCATTTTATTATGTTTTGCCGAAAATCTGATTGTTGGGAATAACGTATTAAAGCCAAAAAAAATTTTCAACATTATCAGTATCTCTTGTACTATTATAAGTATTCTACTTCTTACAAAATTTTGATTTATTAATCAAAATGACGACACATTTGGCTTTTCTAGAACGAATTTAATAATTCTCTTCTTCATTTTTTCCCTCCAATTGTTCCAATTCGTCAACAAATTTGTATGACCATCGAGGAACTTTTTTACGGATTTCGTTTCTCTAATACACTTTGTTCTATTTCCAACTACTATTGCTTTTTCATTCAAATCAGTTCTAATTGCATCAAATAATATTTTTATTATATGTGTTTTTTCTTCTTCATAATTAATTTTGACTTGTTCATGTTCTGGAAATAAATAAAGTGCTTCAAAACTCAAGCTTGATACTAATTCTTTTGAAAATTTACTAATTAGATTAAAAAAATGTAGTTAATAAAGATTTTCTATCAAATATATTTATTTTTTTCTCTAATTCTGGATAATTACTATTATTTTTTTATAAGTATTATTTGAAATAAGGATACCATGAATTTTATTTATAAAAATGATATTTTTTTTGTAAGTTTTTTCATATTGGATTGAGGTTGAAAAATCATTTTTGATTTCTCCGCGAAAGCATCCGTTCAAGAAAGGATCATATATTTTAGTTAAATATTTTGTTTTAGTTTCATCATTAGACAATCGAATTCTGTTTTCTAATATATCCAAGAAATAAATTCCTTATCCATAACTTTTGCCCTATTTAGAAATTCATTGCTCAATTTGTTTCTTTTTTCTTCATTAGTATAGCTCCAATAATTAGACAATTTATCATAGGAAATTTTATCTCTTGTGAAGAGATAAAATGGGGTTTCCATCATTTTATGAAAAGTTGATAAATTTAGTGGATACATAAAAGATATTCTTTCTTTTCCATCACTTTGACATGTATAAAAAAAAAATTTCTAAAATTTCATTTTTTACGATATTTTCAAATCGATTATTTTTTATATATCGAAATGGACGACTTCATCGTTTATAATTGAAAAGAATGTTTACAAAAGAAAAACCTAATTTATATTTATCTTCGTCAATTTTGTATAAATTCTTCACTTTTTTCCAAAAAGTAGAAGGAAACACTATTTATTGTTGGATCTTTTTTTATGTTTGTTTAGTTCGTACTCTTTGCAAATTTCTTTCAACATCTATTTTTTTTCGTTTTTGATAAATTTCATTGGTTTCTTGAATTTCTGACAATTTCTTAGTAAAAAAGGGGGAGGGGGTATTCTTCCTAAATAATATAAACAAGTAATAAATAAGAAAACTAGAAAGATTTTCAACATAGAATTTCTAATTCTAACATAATGTATTTATTTGATTGAATACATATGTTAGATTTAATTAAATTAGTTTGCTTTATGCGGATTAATAGAAATTCAATCCATTTCATAAAAAAAGTGTGACCAATTATCCAACCAACAAAATTACTTATTAAAAATATAAATTTATTGTTGCATCGAAACAAATAAATATTTACTAATCTTATTAATATTGAACTTGGTAAAAAAAAAAATGGGTTTAATAACTGAAAAATAAAATTCTGAAAGAAGATTATTTGAATACTAAAATTACGTATTGAATTTAGATTATTGTATCTATAATTCAAAAAAAATTTGTAATTATTGCCAAAGAACTAAAATAAAAGATAGGATAGAATTATGACAATTATTATACGGGGTGTTACATAAAATTAACAAATTATGGATGATATTATGTAATTAGGTTACAATGTAAAATAATATCACAAATCTAGTTGAATTGAAACAATTGGTTTACATATCATTCTATCTATTTTATTCCTTCTCAAACATGTTACCTTACTCTTTTTTCTACTTGGTTCTCCATTTGACAATTTGACTCTTCGTCAATTCCTCTCATTCTTCACATTTTTCTTCACTCTCCGTAAAATCTCGATTCCTCTATGTTTTGCTTAGTATGGATCTCTAGTGCCGCTAAATTATAGTTTTGTCATTCGATTATATTATATTACTTTTAATTAAAGTGAATAAAAATCCAAAATGCATACCATACTTTCATTCTTTTAGGTTTTGAGGAAAGAATAGTAGAAAGCAAGTAAAACCCAAAATGAATAAAATCAAGAAAAAAATTGCAAACTCGTAAACAAATTGTAGTGGTTGGTTTAAAAGCTTTAACTTAGTTGAGAAACAATGATAAATTTAAATGGGGCGAGTACCTTTTGTACTCAATCCAATTATATATACTCAACAAAAAAAATGTGCATATATTATGTATGTTTTCATTACTAAATTCTATTTTTGTCTTGGCCACCTTAAATTTCTTTCTAGCTCCACCTTGGATTTTATATACTCTAGAAATTTCGTATTTTGTCAAAATGAGTTACAACCATCCGCTATATAATCAACAAACCATTAACTATTACAGGAGATGAAGATAATTGAATGAATAAGATGAATATAATAAAGCATAAATAGAAAGCTATCTGAACTCTGATTTACAATTCTGTTTCAGCGAAAAAAACTAAGATAAAATATATTGTTGCTTCTAAAAAGGAAAAAAAGAATAAGATAGCACTTGATTTGGTTTGAGTGTTTGTTTTATGTTTTTTATTTTTATTTTTTTGAAAAAATTTTATTTTTAAATTTCTAAGATTTAAAAAATATGTAACAAAAAGAAAACAATATAAAATGTCATCCCATTTTCACTTGTCATAAAAGATCATAAATTTTAATTTATTATTTTTAGTTTTAGGCTTGTTTTTAAAAAAAAAATCAGAGAAAAAATATTTTTAAAATTTTAAAGAAATGTATTTTTACTCATTCCTTTAAAAATGAAAACAAAAATTACTCAAACCACTCGCCACCCAAAATGTTTTCCAATATCTGTTTTTAAAATGTGAGCACCTTGAAAACCTTCTTTACAGCCAAAGAAAATGAACTGAAGGATGATCAATCTCACATATACGGTTCACTGTTCGGGCTCTCTATCCGTCTATCCATCGGAATCAACCAGCAACATGCAGGAAGCTGCAGCCAAAAACAAAAACTGCAGTAGATGGCCAAACATAATGTCATTGATTACATAGCAATTTCAATATAAAGGAATTAAATAGTGGCTGAAATATATTAGAGAAAACTTATATACCATTCTTTACAGGTGTTGTTTCTACTATTCTTCCATTAGAAATGAAGTTTCACTTCGATAATTAATACAAATCTTTATTATAATGATCACCAAGATATTCTTATCGAAGAAGAACAAACAAAATCTATAGAACTGTTTCTAACCTTTTTTTATATATGTAACCCACTTAGTGATATGGCAATTTCAGACATGTTCATCCTTTAAATAAATAGAAATTAAAGAATATTGTGTTTTTCAATTACATAGTTAAAACAATTCAACATATTCGAGTGCAGTAAAAAAATTGAAACCATCAAAATTGTGCATATATGTCATCAACAAACATCCTTCTACTAGACAAAGCCTTTTTCTATGAGAGAAAACATAAACTTATTTGAAAGAGAAAAAGTTATGCCAAATCAAGATTATAGCAGCAGTGTCTTATAACTGTATGAGTTTCATTAAACAGAGAAAAAGACTGTATGTTGGGAGTCCAATTTATGGATGCCACAACGGACAAAACTTGTCGAACCGACACTGAATATTGCATTTTATCATAACTTTCCGTTGGCACGTTGTTTTTCTCAAATTCTCTCAAAACATATATGTAATTTCATTGATATATGAATTATTTATAATTTTATACATTCTATTAATATTTTCATATTTCTTTATGTTTCTATTACATTATAAATTATATCATATTTATATCATTTTTTCTATTTTTACTCTCTTTGTAAGTGTTGGATAATATATTAGATGTACACCAAATATTTTCCTAATTTCATTAGGTGAATGAGTACGACTATATTACAATTGACGCTAATAGTATTAATAAGAAATAAAAACTGAAATTTGAGTTTAATCCTCTCCTTTTTTATCATAAGAAAATTTAGCGGCACTCTTATCAATAAATGTTTTAAGAATACCGGTTAGAAGTTAATAAATGAAAAGTTTTCACTGAAGTTCACGATAAGTACTTGGTGACACGCATTAATATTATTTTACACCAGTTAGTACGGCCTAAAATGTATTGTAACTTACTAAATTATGACTCATGAGTTACAAGTAAGTCTATCTCTTACTTCGTAAGCTCTAATAAATGTCAATTAATTCACAAGTTTCAATAAATTTCAATTAATAATAAACAATCTATTAAAAAAAACGTCTATTAGCTAGCTTTGTCTGAATTCTTCTTAGCGTAAAAATTGGGTGTGAAATGAAAGTGCAGCCAAAAAAAATGTAAAAATGTTAAAGAAAAAGATTAATGTACACCCATGGGGTTTAAAATTAGAAAGAGACAAGTCCATAAAATTGATAAGTTATTAATATGATCAGTAATATAATGCGATGAAAGGAGAAAAACATTGAAAAGTGATTTAAAACATAGGAGTATTACTAGAAAATAGGTTTTTAACATTTGTTATTTTTTACTTTTAACATTAGTTTTTAATCAATGTTAAAACAACCAATGTTAAAAGTATCAATGTTAATATTGGTTTTCAAAAATTGATGTTAACATAAATTACACAACATCAATTTTTTAGAAAATCGACGTTGTATAATAAGAAATAAACCAAAAAATGTAAAATATGCAAAAATCAACATTGGTTCTCAAGAAAATTGGTGTTGTCAGGCGTACCACAATATCAATTTTAGATAAAATCAATGATGTGGTGCATTCACAACATCAATTTTTAGGAAAAAAACCAATTTTGTGAGTGCACACAACATCAGTTTTTAGGAAAATTAATGTTGTCAGGTATACCACAACATTGGTTTTTAGAGGTGTACCACAATATCAATTTTTAGAAAAGTTGATGTTATTTTTTCTATAAAAAAATTAATATCCTGTCTGTTTTTTTAATATTACTAAAAGCTGCAAATTAACAAATAGATCAATCCAGTCAATTTCACAATAGAAATTTTTATATTATTATTGAATAATGACTATCAATTAAAAGAAATAGTTAAAGAAAACAATAATGTCAATACATAAAATCATCTACTATAACTTATTTTAATTAAACTATCTATATCATTGTAAAAATCCTTAAACACCTGGTGTTTCATTTTTAACTCTGATATAACATCTTGCCCACTCTTTATTCTCTCTATTCTAATGGTTTTGGATCAGTAAAATACTACATGATATAATAAAACATAACTTAATCAATGTAAATAATAACAAGTATAAGAAATGAAATTAGTTTTGAAGTAAACAATTATCATTTCCTAATTATCCTTGAAACCTCCTAGGACTATCCTTGACATCCAATGCATCACATAATAGTCGCACTCAGTGTTTCCTCTTTTCTGATTACACTAAATTCAATAAGATATTCAAAGTTAACCGAAAATTAGTGTACATAGTAATAAAATGTAATTTTTAAAACATCATACATTGTTTAAATTACTTACTTTAATTGAAATCCATTTAGCAGCAGCCTTGGATTTACTTCCTTGACTATCGTTGAATCCCTTCAAAGCACTGATTAAGAGAAACATGCATGCATATTATACAATTAAAATATTGATGTCACATACTAATGATAAAGTAAATGTATTACAAAATACAACTGACATGTTAATAATTCCTTTCAAGTAGTTGTTGGGCTTATTGTACAAGGAACAGACCTAGGCGACAACATTGTCCTTAGGACATATAACGATCACTTGTCAATGTACACTGCATTGGAAAACATTAAGTTATTATAGTGCATACATTATTTTAATTGATTTGTTCAATTTTACTTACCCATTCAAGTAGACTCCTAGATAGACATCTCTCTGTGAATTCTGCATCCATTTCTTAATATAATCCTCATATTCAAATTATGATTTCTCATATCTCTACATGGACTGTGGCTCAAGGAATCCATACACAGAGGTGTTCCCTAATCGTAGACTTAACTCATTCATATGCCAATTGTTGTTAAAATAAAGTAAATTCTACATCAATTTAAAACAAGAGGTTATGTAATGGACTGTAATGTAAAGTGAGTTACATAATCCACATTTGTATATTAGAGATGTTGAGACATTGACCATCGTGTGCTTTTTCATAAATATCTTCATGCTTTTTGTACAAAGGGACGTCATCATTATACACCTCAAACATGGTTGAATCCCATGGCACCTGCATAGGCTTGAGGAAAAGATGTGGGATCGCCAATGTCATCTAGTATAGGGGATTGTCATCAGGTGTCAGCCTATCTATAGGTTTCGCCAGTCCCTCAAGTCCGTATTTATCCTACACAATTAATAAACAGAAGTCAATGGTAGTCAACACTTTGTTTGTAACAATTATTTTTTAATAATAACAAACACAACAAAAGGAAATACATGTTTTGAAAAAGGTTGTACAAGACGTGTCGGCCAAGCAAGGAAGGTGTTACAGGCATGCCCCACTGAGTGAACCTCTTAAGTGTGTATAGGAACATGAGCATCAACATCTTGAAATTCCTCGATCAACATCGACCTTCACTTTATCATTGCCCAAAGGGAATTGTGAACAGTTGTAGACCCCTCATAAACTCTTCCAAGGGCAACCAAGCGGGGAGGATTGTCATCAACATACAACTTTGAGAAATTCTTACTTGTCAACCCCCTAATTGTATGAAATCTTGAATGAATGGTTCACAATTTACACACATGCACCCTATTTATGGGTCTCATTTATGAAATCACAAGTCATTGCCTTACATTTACACAAATATATGTCAATTCAAAAGAAACTCATGAACTGAAGGCAACTTCTAGTTGACTACTTGACTAAAAACAATCCCCCCCAATACATGCACATTGGTAAAGAGCCCAGGCAGTGAGATTAATCGAGTTAGAAGGCAAAGGATGTCCCAAAATTAAAAATAGTTTCAAAAGTCATGGATTTTAAAACTATTTTTTTCTCCAAAATCAGTTTTTAACATTGGTTTTAAAAGCATAAAAGTGGAAATAATGTGCCTTGTATTTAATTTTTACAAACCAGAATACTATAGCAAATAAAAATCAATTGTTCAAATTAGGCCACACAACATATAGACCCGCCAATTCAATATATTCAAATCCAAGGAAACTAAGCACACAACTCAAAGCACCGTATTTAGAATTTCTTATCCTTTTATACTATTTATTGGAAATTATAAATCAAAATGTGTGTCATATACCGATACAGATAGTTCCATTCATTTATCAATCCTAAATAAATAAATAAAAATAGACCAAAACCCATCTAAGTTTGTCGTTGTGGATGCATATTACTTGCAAGATTAAGAGAAAAGGAAGAATACAAATAAGATGGTAAAGAGTTCATAAAACTATGGAGTGGAACATACCAAAATAGTGAATGAAAGTATCTAAAAGTAATATACATGGTAAAAATATGAAAAGTGCACGAACTCACACTCACAATAGATTGAAAAAACATGTAATAAAAGGTTCCAATCAAAGTCCACATTAATTTCATATGTACTATGTACATGGTCTTCAAATCTTAAGAAGCTAATTAACAAAACATATTTGGCTTCCTTCTCAAGTTGCCCAACAACAGGAAAGCTTATTAAATCGCACTACAACAATACAATCAACTTCGTGAATGCTCTTCTAGAACTTACAACAATCTAGGGAAAAAAGGCATTATAAATAGCAAACTTATATATTTAAGAGTAAAATTAACAATAAGGAGATGATAGAAAGCAACCAAAAGGCGAACACATGTTCTAATTTGTATATAAAATTAATGGCTAATTCAGGAGGCTAACCTTTTGTGACTAACGGTGTAGATGCCCTTGTCACCGTCGTGGAGAGTGAGACTTGAGAAATGTCACCGCGAAGAGTTGAACAGCCACCGCGGAGAGTGACAATGAGAATCCAAGCGAGAGTAACAATTTGAGATGAGGGAAAACAGATTTTAAATAGGACAAACACAACATTGGTTTTTTATGAAAATTGACGTTAACATCAAAGCACAACATCAATTTTGAAAAATCAATGTTAACAATCCTAAAATAACATCGGTTTCTTAAAAACCAATGTTAACAAACTTTGTTGTTTACAAATATGCCACCTCATTTTTGTTAACATCGATTTTGAAAAAATAGATGTTAACGTAGCGATGTTAAAATCATTCTTTCTAGTACTGGAGTTTCCATGCTATAAAAGAAATCTAAGAATTTAATGAAGTTATTTTTACCAATATTTAAAAGGATAAAACTTACATGTAGTTTTATAGGAGTTGTATATATTGTTGCTCAGTTATACTTAGAGTATTTTACCTCGATATTAATGCAAATCTTTTTTTTTTTGCCTCATCATTAAAGTAAAATTCTAATTCTAATTTAAGAACAACACATATCTATAAAACTGTAAGCAATCCTTGTCATACTTATAAAGAGGGAGAGAAAAAACTTGTTAAATGCAAACCTATATACTCAAACCATTAATTTGTGTTCACTCTAAGGTGAGAGAGATATAAACTCAAAATGTATCAAAGAAACTATGTACCTAGCTTGTTTGAATAGTGTTAAACGCAAGTGAGAAATGGACATTATAGCTACTTGATTGAGAAATCAAGCAGGAACGACATTCCTCTCATCCTCACTTTCACACTGTTGTTGCTAATGTTGTCCATGTGACTTATGCTACAGCGAAAGGAGTAGTTGCGCCTTGACGGGATGATGTTAGTCCTTTTGCTACTGCATCTAATAAGAATCAATATTCTCAAAATTTCCAAGAGCCAAGGAAAGAGACAATAACTCTGCTTGGTTCCCAAACCCTTCACCATCGTTAGGTTTAAACCAGCTATTAAACTTCACAAATTCTTGTTATTCGTAGTTTTGAAGCATAAAATGTTGTTGTTGCTATTGTTGCTGTTGATGTTGATGATCCCTATCTAAGAGAAACATTTGTTGAGCTTCTAGAAACTCCTGTTGTTGTGGGTCCTGAACCACCATCTATCCAATGTCGTGTGCAACTAGAACATGGTTGTGCACGACATTGAACATTGGTTGATCCAAAATTAACACCACCATGTTGCAACATTCCAGGATTAGCTAAAAGAACCTACATGGCCGAGGGTTGAGGTAGGTTGATAACTCATTCTTTGCATTGTGAAGCTTTGTCATCATTTGGCATAGTCGTTGTTGTAGGAGCGAGATGAAGCCCACACAGTCGTACATGGGGTCGCTCAGACGCGCCTCCACCTAGTACACCAACTACTTGATGGTGTCATCACACTACGCCATGCTAAGCTCGCTCAGCATCTTCGATATGTTGTTGAGGCTGAACACGTGTTGCACACACGCGAATAGCTGCGGGTTGTCCTACAGAAAGTACGGCGCAAACAAACACTCCTGTGTGCACTTTTGTCATAGGAGCTTGTTGTCTGCCCACGGTGAATTTGACAACAACAAAGACATCTTCTTCCACAACCTCCCTTCCTCTTCCTTCACCATCACCTGAATCAATCAATCAAGTCAATTCACAATTTATCCATTTAATAATAATAATAATAATAATAATAATAATAATAATAATTATTATTATTATTATTATTATTATTATTATTATTATTATTATTGTGATTGTTATTAATTATTACTTAAAATAGACTATCTGACTAATGATTATTTAATTCATTGTTTATGGAAATAATACCGATGACATGAATCATAGGTTATCAAATTAACGAGAATCCATGTAATTATAAATTTGGATAAATAGTAATTTTTGTCCATGAATGTATAGATCACTAACAAATTCATACCTGAAAGATAGAAATTCAAATTTTAGTCCCCAAAAGTGAAAAAAGTGCAACAAATCTATCAATTTGTTAACTTCCGTTTGTTACCATCAATGAAAGAGCCTACATGGTACAAAGGGACGAAAATATCACAAAAATATTAAGTCTTCTATGTAATATAATTTTAAAACTATGAATAAAAACCCAAATCAGAAAAGGTACGTATGAAAGTACATCCTCCACAACACAATACACCCCCCAAAATGCGTAGCATCATCATCAGACCATCTTTTGATCTCTCTTTCATCCATCATCTGCCTTCTTTACTTTCATCACTCTCCCTCTCTCTCTTTCTCTCTCACTCACTCTCACTCCACTATCCTTTCTTCCCTCTCCACCCCCTTTAACTATGTCTTCACACCCTTCTCTTTTTTCCCTCTTCTTCTTCCTACTTCTCGCCCTCCCACATTATTCCTCCACCTCAACAACAAAGCACCTCAAATTACCCTTACTTCCTCGCGCCCCCTCCCCTTCCCCTCCCACCTCCTTGTCGTTGACCTCTGCCTCGACTCCCCTCCCCAGCACCTCCTCCTCCTCGTCGACACCGGTAGCGACCTCCTTTGGGTCACATGCTTCTCCTGCCACCCTAACTACTCCTCCATCTTTGCCTTCCTCCCTATCCACTCCACCTCCTTTTTCCCCCATCACTGTTATGACTCGCCGTGTCAAGTCGTCCCCCACCCCTCGAGTTACAAAATTGTCTCTGCCACAATCGCACCAAATTCCACACCCCATGTCGCCACCAACACTCCCACGCCATTCAACAGCCACATTGGCAATTGTTTTTGTAACATTTTCGTCCCTCTATGCCATGTAGGCTAGTAACGGATGGATAATTTGTCACACCTTTTTCACTTTCTGACACTAAAATTTGAATTTTCATCTTTCGATGACAAATTTCTCAGTGCTCTACACATTCAGGGACAGAAATGACTATTTACCCAATAAATTTTCAGCACTACTTCCACAAGCAACCCTTCTTCATTGATGCTATATATTATTCTTCTTCTTGTCATTTTTTCATATATATATATATGTATGTATGTATGTATGTATGTATGTATGTATGTATGTATGTATGTAT
>CM023957.1:19048455-19078901 GCA_013407115.1 Glycine latifolia | reverse complement strand
ATATTGTGTGTGATGGGAAGATTTCTCAGTGTATATGGTATGAAACTATTTTCAAAAACTATGCATATTATTTATTAATTTGATACATATTAAAAATTATGTATTTATTAACTTAAATTATAAACAAAATTATTCTGGACCTAACCAGACTCATTTCGGCCCACTAAGCAAAGAAACTAAACATGTTGACCCAATTATCTAGGTTTATGCTAGTTTCACTCCCCTTTTCATTTTTTCTCCAAACTATCTTGCTAATTATACTCATCTAATCTCTTTGGCTATGTTCAACAAAACTAATTGAAAATGTAGTTGGAAGCTGAAAAGGTAAATAGTTGAAAGTTGAAAACTAGTTTATTAAATTGTGAGTGTTCGATAAAATCAATTGTTGAAGTAGTTGAAAAGCTAGCTAGAAGCTGAAAGCTAACTAATAGTTGAAAGCTGGAAGCTGAAAAATTAGCTTATTAAATTATAAGTGTTCAAGAAAACTAATCATTGAAATGGCTTAAAAGTGTAAAATGACATAAAAATAATAAAACCATGATTTATTTGAAAAAATTGATAAATATATTAAGGATAAAAAATATAAAAAACTAAAAGCTAGCATTTTGAGAAACATTACTCAAAAAATGTTAGAAGCTACAAAAAAACTTGTTTATTGAATAGTCAAATAAGTTTGTCAATTAGTAAAAAAAACTAAAAATAAGCTGAAATGTCTTGCGAAACATAATCATTTTATCTTTGATTTAATTCTCTTCCAAAAAAAATAATAAATACATTGTCCTCCCGATTCACGGCTTCCATCTCATTGAGTACCATGTTCCACAATGTTACAACTAAAATGCATATTGCAGAACTAATTGTTGTTTAATCTATTATTTTACTTCTCTTCATAAATCTCCTTGATATGTTGCTCATGATGGAGTCTTATTCTATTGTGAGGTACACTTTTCAGTCTTCACTGTATTCACAACCTTGTATCATGGACACTTTAATATGTAAAGCATTTTTAGGAACTCAAGAAAAAAGGCCAAGCCATTAAGGGTTGTTCATGGTGTGGTTTTTGCTTAAAATTAGTCTGAATCAAATAAGAAAATTAAGAGTCATGCGATTTGGTTCAATTTAGATTATTTATGAAATTCAAACCAATCTTTTGTAGTTTGGTTCAGTTCAATTTTTACGGTTTGAAAATTCTACTAGTGAATATTAAAAAAATGATTCAAAAGTTTGTTATAATTGGACAAAACTTGAATAATAGTTAGTTCAACAATCAATTGTATAAATGATCAACTAAGGTTTTAACTTGAATAATATTTGAATAATAATCATTCTGTTTAAAAGTAATCATTCAACTTAAATAATAAACCATTAAACTTAAAAGTAAACACAATACTTAATATTTGCTTTCAAGTTCTAATGGCTAAACTTGAAAAAAAATAGTAAGTGTTGTCGCCAGAGAGAGTCACTTCCGCAAACGCATAGAGAGTCACATGAAAGCGATTTTAAGATTCATATTTAAGGTTCCATGAGAGAGGAGAGATTGAGTGTTAAGCGTTGAGTGTAAGTGTTGTTTTTCACATAAACTTAAAGTTACATTATTGTATACGTATAAGACTAATATGAGCCATATATTAAACTAATGATTACAGTTCGGTTTGGTTTGGTTTGGTTTTTGTGTGTCAAATCGAAAACCAAATCAAATTGCATGGTTTGGGGAAAACAAAAACCAAACCAAACTGATCCCCTTTGGTTTTTAGTGGTTTGCGATTTTTTGGGTCGTTTTTGGTTTTATGCTTTGTTTGATTCGATTCTAAACACCCCTACAAGCCACTGAGTAACTATGTGAGTGATTAATGGATGGGCCTTGGCTCAATTAACAAACAAACTGCAACAACTACAATGCAACAACAAAAAATATGGTTATTGCTTCCTACATCTCTTTTATGGCTTCCGAAATGGTCGATTTGAAATATAAAATTACATTCTGGAATTACACCCCTTTTTTGGCTTCCAGATTTTCCAATCCAAAAGGTAATAACAACATTCTGAAAAGGGTGCAAGAAGAAACTTGGAGGTGCAGGAAGTAATAGCCCAAAAGTATTGGATGGCCTCTCATGACGAAGGCATGTCTTTCAAAGCAGTAGAAAAAGAGTTCGGTTAGAAACTAAAAATATGCATATAGATTCTACACTATTAGCATGTGGTATCATGATAGTAATATTGTCCACCTAGTCCTTCACGAGCACGATAGTATTTCTGATATCTATGTGTTACGGTGTGTTTTCTTTTTCTAGATGAGTTATATATACAGGAGGGAGAAGGAGATGAGGGGAGTGTGTTTTAATGGGGTAGTTTGATGGTAAAAAAAGAAGGGGAGTGAGTTAGTATAAGGGAGAGTGAATATAGTAACAGCCTATTATCTATTATTAAGCCCAATCGTCTTTTCAGTTTGAGAACTTTCTTGATTTTGCAAAAGAACTCACGCATATGCAAAGCACTAGATTAATTGTGACTATAATTCGTTAGTAACAATCTAACAGATAATGTTAATCAAGAGATTAGCACAAAGTTACCCTTTCACATTGGATCACATGAGAAACACCACTTTGACACGTATACTATGATTATTATAAAAAAGCATAAGAACAAACTCTAATTCTATACATTTTATCATCTCTTATATATAAGTACCGTACAAGAGCCATTACTTTGAGATGAAAATTTTGAACATAAGAACTGAGACAGACTTTTGAATATTTTGGATGTTAAGATCAAGGTGGTTCTTTCCATATACAAGAGCTATTTCATTTTATCATCTCTTATATTTAGTAATTATGTATTATATAAACTAGTATATGTATCCACGTGAGGTACAAGCATCGGGTGATTTCATTTGTGTGGTACACAAAATATATGACATAGTTTCCCAAACTTAACTTATGTTTAGAAATCAATCATACACATTAAAATAATCACTTAAATACTCTAACAAATCAAATAAAAAAATAGGAATAACATAACCAAAATTAATATTGAACTATTATATTCAATGCATAGTGTTGCTCAACTACATAATTAAATTATTAGAAATATCAATTGTTACATAATTCATTATAGAATACAAAGTACGCACATGATTTTCTTTCCATGAGCAATGCATGAAGTTTTGAAAAATTACGTTGTTGATTATTAACTTGCATGATTGTATTTCCATGTCTTAATTCATTGCTAGAGAATAATCAATTTCATTCAATCAAGTTGTTCTTCTGGAACTTCTTAACTTTAAAACACAAACAATTTTTCGTCAAACACCATCCTCGATAAAATAAAATAAAAAGTTTTAGAGGTCATTACAACTAGGATAAGGATTTTGTGAATTGACCACTAGTATGGATAAACCCTCTCAATATGACCAATCCACTAAACTAAATACTAATTTGAGTGGTGAATATTCAACCAATGACAAATGAATAATAAAGCCCTCGATTACCAGTGGTAGAGACTCCTACTAATCTTCAAGCTTGCATAAGCATAGATATAGTCCACAAAGACTTTGTGAAGTGTTAGCGAAAGAAGATGAAGGAAATTAAAGAAATAAAGAAAAGAACAATATTTACGAGAAGATTTATTAAATTAGAAATAAAATTAATGAATAATTAAACAAAGAGTAAGAGGGTAGAACAAATAGGTTAAAGGTTTCTTAACAAATTTTTTTAAAAAAAGTTAAATAAAATATTTGATAAAGTTTAATGTTTATGCACTAATGGTGTAAAATAATCATACACGATTATTCAATTACAAATCGTCATTTAAATTATTTTAAAATAATTATCTTAATAGTGAATAAATTTAGCATACATAATAAATTATAATTGAATAATTATATAAAATTTTTTATTGTCAATACATAATCATTTTCTCCTATCTGATATTGGTATTAGTAGATAATCTGAAATGTTGCACTTTTTAGTTATAAATTAAGTTTGATTTAATTCAAAGCACTTTTAACTGATTTGGAAATTCGGACTCAATCACAAGAATATATGTAAAATATTGGATTTTCAATACTAGTAGAAAAATGAGAGGTAACAAATACCCAATTTTAAGTAAACTAAACCAAATTATATACCTAAACTCATAGATACACATAAAATTTAGAATTTTTTTAGAAGTTGAAAGTCGTGTATAACTTAGAGTAACATCTTTCATATATCTTTTGAGATCTACCTTATAATACAAGACCAAAAATATAAACTATATATCATAATTTTAAATTCGTTTTAATTATAATCAATATAAAAAATTAATTTTTTTACATTATTTATAATTATAATTAATGTAGAAAATTAGCTTTTCATGTCAATTATAATTATAATTGATATAAAAAATTACTCTTCTATAACAATTATAAGTATAATCGATATCAAAAGTTAAAATGATTCATTACTAATGTTGAATAGTTTTTAAAACCACCTAATCTAATATATAATTTTATATTTCGTTTGATAATTAAAAAAAAATCAAATTATTTTGGCTGCTCTAAAATTTATAACAAAAAACGTCTTACTTCTTCCACACTCATATAAAACTGTAAAATCCAATAAGCCCTTACAAAATTCATAACAAAAAATGGGTTCCTTCTTTCACGCTCACGTCACATTGAGGTAGAAAAAAACCTCAAAATTTGATAAACCTTTACAAAGTTTATAACACAAAAACGAATTCAACCTTTCACATAATAATAGTTCATTTGTTTAAATTTATTTCTTGAAATAAACACTTATTTCAATGAAAATAATTTTTTTTATTTTTAGTACATTTTTTAAACTATTTATATTTAAAAAAAGATATTTTTATGCTTATTTTAAAAAAGAAAATCTTATATACTTCTCAAAAAAGGGCTTATATAAAAGATATTTATTTTAAAGGTTTTTTTTTTAAGTTTAAACATACTCATCCAATATGTCTGATTTTGCCTTTCGGATGAAAAAATAATAATAAATGTATTTTTTGTCCTTACAATTTAGCATTTTATTCATTTTTGTCTTTGTAAATTTATTTTTCTTGTTTTAATTATTATAAAACATGTTTATTTTATTTTTCATCCTTATTAACACATTTTAGATAGTATTTTATCTAAAGTTTTTTAAGAAAAGAAATAAAATAAATATACTTTTTGAAATAATTAAAATAAATATAAAAAATTACCAAAACAAAAATGAAAAAAATGTTAATTTACATAAATGAAAAAATATTTAAATTAGATAAAAACTGACCAAGGTGCTAAACAAAACTAAGGCCCAGATCCATTTAACGCAGCAAATCAAAAAGCCCAAACAGGCCCAGGCCGGAACCTAAAACCCCTAACCTCAAAACCCCCTATTTCGCATTACACGGAGGAGGGACAGACAAAAAACAATCATGGCGGCGCAGTGGTGGCGCTCCGCCGCCGGCTACCTTCGAACAGTGGCGGCGAGCTGTGGCTCCTTGTCTGGTTTCCAGCGCAGCAATTATTACCACACGATCCAAGCCATCCCAAGGGATTGCAGCGGCAGAAAAGTCTCGGCGAGAGACCGAACGCAAGGTCGAATACCTTGCGTCGTTTTCCTCCAGAACCTTCTGGAGAAAAGCCCCGACGCTCGTTCGGAATCGAAGAAGCACTTGCTCACCGTCGAGAAGAAGCAGATTAAGGCCATTCTCGACTCCGCCGACGCGCCTTTCTTCTGCTCCACGCGCTTCCCGCTCCAGATCCGCGCCGGTTCCGGATCCTCGCATTTGCTCGAATCCGGAACCGTGTTACCTATCAAGGTTTTTTTCTTTTCTTTCTTATAATGATTTAATCACCGGTCATATCCTATAGTTATACAAACTTTATCTTTTAGTCGTCATTACTTAAAAATCATCTTGGAGTTATAAGATTGGCTTGGTGGTTGGTTGAAAGGAGAAGGATGGTTTAACAACATTTGCAAATAAAAAAATTACTTAAAAATCATCTTTTTTAGTTTTAATCCTTGTGAACTTAGATGATAAGGACTAAAAGGATAAAAATGATATATATATATATATATATATATATATATATATATTAAGTACTAAAATGGATTAAAAATTGTATGTGTAATTGTGTAGGAATTGAAACGGATAATTTTGAAGTATAGGGACTATAAAAGATAAAGTATGTGCAACTATAGGAACTACAGGGACTAAATGGGTAATTAAAGTTTTTTTTATATATGATTTGATTTTTTGAGTTGTGGTTTTCGGTTATGTAGATTCATAGGGACGAAGAGAGTGGGAATATTCTGAATTTGGTGTTTGTTTGGGCTGAGGATGGAATGAAATTGAAGGTGGATGTCCCTGTTGTTTTCAAAGGGGAAGATGCCTGTCCTGGTTTTCAGAAAGGTAACTCGATTGATTTGATTTGATTTTCTGGAATTTAATGTATAGGTATCTGACTGTGTATGTTTGGGTTTAGGAGTTAATGAAATGAAATATGCAATGCATGAAAACATGGTCCTTATGTGGTGCTCTCTATGCTTAAATAATCAATACTGATAATCCTTTGTATGCCTTATTTAGAGATTTCCTAGCAGAGGACTCTGGCTTTACTGAAATATTTTTTTTAGTTTAATTTCTATCTACTGTTAGGTTAATTTTTTTTTAAAGTGACTTTTAGGTCCTGTTTGGTGGAGAGAAAAGAAACAAGATGGATGGGAATAAAAAGGATGAGTGCAAATAAGTGAGAAATATAGTGGAAATTAAAGGTGTTTTGTTGAAGAAAAATAGAGAAGAGATGAGGAGAGAGATGTGAGTGGAAATTGGTGAAAAATAGTACTGTGACCGTGAGGTGAGTCCCACCTTTTTTAATATTATTTTCACCTTATTTCTCCTCTTCCAAACACACCAAATTATTTGCAGCCACCCTTCCACCCTAATTTCTCATCTACCAAACAAGGGGTTAAAGTAGTTTTTAGGAAAGTCATCAATCTTACTATACGTGGTGACAGATGATTGGATGACAGTGTATCCTTTGCACACGGCGAGAATTGAACACGGGTTCTCCTGCTAATCGTTTACGCTGTCTGTATGTTTAAATTAAATTATTAAATTATTTTGTCTTTCCTGGAAAAGAAAAAAAAGAATAGCAATTATGGGTGAAAATATTGCCAAGCATGAAACTGTTTGTCAATGTTTGTAGTTTTTCAATTGTAACGAACTGTTTCTGTTTGAGATACTATAACCGGAAGTTTTGTGCTCATACTCATCAAATCAATCAAATAAATTACTAATTTGAAAGTTTTTATGCAATTAACCAAATGACAGATTTCTTTGATAGCTACATAAGTCTTTACCTTTTATATCTTTGAAATTTTGGCTTCAAAAGTAGAAAACTAGGGATCCTTTTTTATTTTTCTGGTCCCCATCAAGAAATTCCAAATGCTTGCCTTTAGGAATTAACTTCCCTAGTCAAGCATTAAAGGACTTTTGTGTTTGCTTGCTTCCAAGTAATAATAGGGGCCAGATAGACATAACTGGTTTGATATTGCTTAATAATTCTGACATATATAACCATACATGGGGCTGGTTTGTTATAATTTTTAAGATTGTATGAAATGCTTTTGTCTAGGAATATCCCGTTGATAGACTTTCATTGCTTCTATTCTCTTGCAGTTACAGGGCAGTTATATGTATTATTGCTAATTGTTTTTGTTGTTTGTGGGCATTTCTGTCTTCTCAAACATTGTAGTTGAAGATCATTCATCATTCTCAAAACATTTTTGATTAAAATACAGTAGTAGGATGTCCTATGAAGTGTGTATATGTTTTATTAACTTTTTTTTTCCTTTTGTTCTCATGCTCTTCTGTTTTTCCTGTGGTAGGCTGAGTAAAAGTAATAACCTAGAGGCTATGTGATAGTTATAGGTTAAACACACTGTCTCATCAGCATTTAAAGTTTCTTCATTGAATGGTCAACCTTTCCCGAGAAATAATGTCAATTTTGAAAACAAGGAAAAACTGGTGGAAGGATGGTGAAGACCAGTGTAAACTGGGCATTTTGACATGCTTAATGTCAATTTTGAAAACAAGGAAAATTTGAGACATTTGGACTATGCAAACTTACTATTAATTACAACTCTTTAAATTATATTTTCTGACAGTGTATGTTGAAAATCAGTGTTCAGCCCTCCAACTTTCAATGGTTGATGACTTTTGCTTGTTATGCCTTGGGAAGACTGTTGTTATGTTGGGTCAATTGACTTACATTCCATGCTTTGCTAAAATGTGCCGATGTCTAATTTCTGACATCAACATTCATAGTTCATGAATGCTCTGAATATCATTATTTTTGGAGGGGGGCGGTTGCCAATTGTTGCAAATTCAATTTAATATGATGGGGATTTTTGTGGTTCTAATGTTAATATGGTTGAAACTTTTATGCCATTACAGGAGGAATTTTGAATAAGATCAGACCTAGTCTAAGATTTCTTTGTCCATCTGAGCACATTCCTTCAAATATTGTTGTGGATGTGAGCAATCTAGATATTGAAGATAGAATATTCATGCGTGATATCGAGGTTCATCCGTCTTTGAAGCTTCTCAGTAAGAATGAAAACATGCCCGTATGTAAAATAGTTCCAACAAGTTTGGGAAACAAAGAACCTATTGAGGCGTGATCACTGAAACAACATGCTAGATTCGAAAAAAGAACGTTCGTTTGGGAAAAATGCAGAAGCAGACATGCAATTTCCAAATAAGCAGGGCTAACACCTTAATTTGGTGATGTTTTGTAGCATTAATGAGTACAAGAACCTAAAATGTTTCCAACTGTTTTTTCTGTTAAGACTTTAGTTGACTTTCAGTATAGGTGATTGTTGATTTTTAATGGATTATTGATTTCATTGCATGGGTTAGATATTTAAGTTATTGAACATGACTAGGGATAATGGGATATAGTAATGTAAACACTTATCGAAGGCACCGTTTGAAAGTGGGACAAAACTTAGATTCACTGAATTTGCTTCTATAAGTATTTCTTTATTAAATAATCTCAGAAGTTAAGTTACTTAGTAATATTATAAACACTTTTAGAGGCAACGTTGGAAGTGGAACGTCTCTACGGATTAATTTTTGGAAGAACAAACTTAGATTCATTGAATTTACCTTAATGAGTATTTCTTTCTTAAATGTTATAAAACAATTATCAGAAGTTACTTTGTCAAGAAAGATATCAATCTGTGTCGACGCGGTTTAGATAAAGGATGAATCCTTGAATATTCATATTCGGTCTGCATGAGAATTGGTCTCGTTAAATTCTGACATATCTCTGTTCTTTTTAAGGATTCATCTGTGTTGAAGAGTTTGATTATGTTTTTTCGTTCACCCTTTAGTCTGAAATATAAATTGTTCTGGTCAGCTGTATAACCATTGATTTCTTGGTTACTTAAAACACTTGGCTGATGTCAGTGACAGTTGGCACTGGACTTCGCCACTAGTCTTTGATAAGGTACAAAACAAAATTGACAAAGTCTTGGAGGATATATTTAATTTAGGAAAGTGAAAGTAGAAAGCGAAATGTTTCTCAAGTTAATTGGTTGAAAATAATGAAAGAAAATACATATTTTTCTATTTTATATTTAACATGTCAAATTACATAAAGGGTAAAAAAAAATATGTATGTAAAATGATATAAAATATTTTGTATTTTAAAGATTTAAATGTTTTTTAGTGCCTCGAATTTTGGATAAATTTATTTATCCTTCAAATTTAAAATGGATTTTTGTTAGCCTTTGTAATTTAATGGAGCTAATTTTAGTTCCTCTGTTCAAATATTCTTTGCTTTTTTTTAAGGAAAAACATTATTTGCCTAAACACAATCAAAATGAATATTTTAAGAGAAAAACGCACTTGATGTGGTGTGATATTTGAAAATAAAAGTGAATTATCATGTAAATGATTTGTAATTTATTAGTTATGAAAGTAAAATCTCTAATGAAAATTGGACATAAGAATTGTCATGTAAATGATTCGTAATTTATTAGTTATATGAATACAAAGATCAATTTTAAATATGGGAGACTAAAAATAAACATATTCTAAATTTTTTACTTTGTATAAAAGAAGAATAAATATCGATAATAGTTGACATAAATGATGATGATGACCAGTTGATTCTTTAGATATAGAACTCTTGACGAAAATTAATAGATACTATTTGGTATTAATACCATCCTATAAAAGCTTATATAAAAAAAATAGAAAGTTTCTTTCTCTTTTTTCATCCAAATTTAGACGAATAGCAATAGTGCATGAGATCCACTTCGAAAACTCTCCTTTCCTTTGATAGACTTATCCTAATGAAGGAAGTTTGTCATTCTTGCCCCTTTCCAACCTTCTATGATTAATCCATCGTTTATCCACGTAGCATCCATCCCTCCATGATTATTCACGAAACAAACAAAGCATTAGCATTATGTCCCTTTTTTGTATTTTCTTTTAAGAACCCACACTACAAAAACATTTCATAAGAGAAATAAAATAGAATAAATATTTTTATTTTAAAATATTTGCATGCTTCCAACATTTAAATTAAAGGAAAATAAAAAAGAAGAATGAAACAAGTTGAGTAGGCCTACACTTTTGGAGTGAACTGGTAGAGTGTGAACTAAATAGAAATTATTTTTTCAAAGAGAGAAGTTGAACTCCAAAAATAGAAAATTTATAAAAACTTACGCACTGATTAAATCAAGTTAGACTTTCTTAATAATTAAAAATTATATTGATATTATTTTTAAGGTGATTATTAAAAAAGCTTTTAAACTTATCTGTGATTAGAGAATATTATGAAAAATCTTTATATTGTCTGTCTATATATTATTTATTTATAAAACATGTTATCATGTTCTATCTTATTTTAAATAAGACAATAAATTTAATATCATTTGAGAAATTTTAACATTATCTTTAAAGTATTAGTTATAAATAGAATTTTTTATTAAAAAAACATGATAATGTATTTTATCGTATTTTTAATATATATTTGTCGTGATCTATGATAAATATTTTTATTTATTAATTTACGAACCATCATTACTAGAATATTTGTGAGCATGTTTGAGTTGTTTCATTCTTTTTGCCAATCAATTCAATCACCCAAGGCCAAAACCATGAAAAGGTCGATAAGATAAACAATTAAAATTTAAAGGTTTAAATTTTTAGTCCATATAATTTAAAGTTTTTTGTTTTGTTTTTGTAAATAAATTTTAATTATTATAAAATATATTTATTTTATTTCTGATTAAATCTTCTTAGATAGCGCTTTGAATTTGAATAGTAATAAAAGTGCTATAAAATATTTTAAGAATAAAAAATAAAACAAATACATGAATAAATATAATAATTGCAAGGACAAAGATAAATTAAAATACTAAATTATAGAAACGTAAAAAATAGTTAAATCAAATTTAAAAGCAATGTTTCTAAAACCTCATCGGACCATATCGTTGGTTCAACTGGAAATTGGTCTGGAGACCGGTCCAAAGATTCTAAAAAATCAAAGTATCAAAAAAATTGCTCAAATTAATATAGAGAACCAGGGTTAATCCAGTCTTTTTAATTTTTAATTTTTTTAATTTTATTATTTAATCTAAAATATTTTTAAGATAAATAAAATATATTCTTAAATATTTCACATAATTATCAACTATTTTCTCAACTATAAGTTGTTTTTATGTTATAAAACATATAATTTAATCATTTATACTAATATATAGTTTTTTAATCTTATTTTTTAATTATATATTATTTTATTACTTAAAATATTATATAATATTAAAAAATATAAAATCGATTCAACCACAATATAACTACCATTCATCCATTAAATCTTGAATTAATATCTTCTGTTAATTTAATCACCGGTTTTTTTAAGCTTTGTGAAATTGAGGACGGAAATAGGGTATTTGTCAAGTTGGGTGACTTTTGACCAAGTCTACCTTGGACACGTTTGTACTTCGAGTAATTGAGATGTTAAATTGTCTGTTATGGTTTATACTACTTCATCCTCTCTTTCCTCGCGCTTGAATTATGAAAAAAGCTAATATGCTCACTTTATGGAGTGTTGTTGTAGCAATCATGCCTTTTGACCATTTTGGTTGACACGGTGGCCCAATAATAGTCAAAAACAATGTTTTATAACTTCAAAAAGAAATAAAGAACTAGTAAAACACATAACAATTATTAAATTCTAAGAAAAGTTTATTTGAAACAAATAATCTATTGTTTTATTTGAATTTTTCAAAGAACGAAAGTAGATTCCACACAACAAAATATATTTTACTCACCTAAATAATTACTTATTGCATTCCAATAAATAATAGATTATTTGTAACAACATAATGCACTTAAAAATATTAGGAATGAAAAAATAAATTATTCAAAGGAAACAATAATTTATGAAACCGAAAACTTGAACTTATAATCAGATAATATACAAAATACTTCAAATCAATTCCAACACTTTTCAATTCTTATATCAGATTTGATGTACATTTCTTTTGAAAAAAATAATTTAAAGTCTTATTTTTTAAACTTAATTATACATTTTATCATTCAAATTTTATTATTTTATAAATTTTACTAACAAAGTTTATTTCTTACGAATTTTATCACTCAAGTTTTAAATTGTATATTTTATCATTATGTTAATAATAAAATGACATTGGTTTGCAAAAATTGGTAACTTTTTTTAGCGGCACATCAATATTAGTAAAATGCACATAAAATAAAAACTGGAGTAGTAACAAGTAATAATCGCTTAGTCAAAAAAACAAGTGGTAATTGTGGCAACAATGGTTAATTGATGCACTACTACAAAGAATGTTTTCAACATCAGTACTTTAACATCGATTTTTGATAAAAATCGATGTTAACAAAAGGGCGGTGACATTTTTGTAAATAAATTAATTTTGTTAATATCGATTTTTAAAAAATCGATGTTGTTGTGTGATTGTTAACATCGATTTTTTAAAAAATCGATGTTGTTCTTATGAATGTTAACAACGGTTTTTTGAAAAAACGATGTTAAATGCTTGACTTTCAAGTTTGAACTTTGGACCTGTCTTACCCTCAGCGACATCGTTCTATTGTTCTTTCAAATCTTTCTCTGTCTCACTTTTTGTTTCTAAACCAAAACCATAATCGAGATCACAATCAAAGCGTAAACAAACAGAGACCAGCCATGGACAGTGATTCCTCTTGGAGTGCTCGTATCTCTTCCGCTTCTAGGCACTATCAACAAACCTCACTCTCTCATTTCAAACACAGTGCCAAAACTAGAACACTGAAATTGAAAAAATACGAATACAAATTCGAAAGTGCCAGATTGAACTTTGCTTTCGTCTTCTTATATCAGTGTTGCGATTCGATTCGGTTTGTTTCGTTTTGATTTGAGGAGCATGGACCTTTAGAACACTGTGAAGGAAGCCCTAAATGCACTGTACCATCACCCTAATGATGCAGTGCGCAAGCAAGTCGATTGCCATCTCCAGGATATCTAGCGAACTTTGGATGTGTGGCAGGTTCTTCCATTAATTTGTTCTCTTATACTCGATTAGTTTTGTTTCATTTCAGATTTGTCTCTCTCGTCGCGCACCGATTTGATTTTCACTAAATCACTACATAATTGTGTTTTTTGTCGATGCAATCTTTTTCTTTGGTACTTGATTTGACAACCACTAGAGCTGTGAACTTTGTTGACAGTTATTTACCTAGCTGTGTGATTGAGCGATTTTAGTTTAATATTTTTATATTCTTTTTAGCTTATTTGACTTCTCTTGGAATTTTATTTTCTTACTCTAACTTAGTTTTTGTCTTAGGCAAACAAGTTGGCTTAATTGATAATTGTTGTTTATTTTCAGATTTTTTGCTTACTTGACCTATCTTCCTTTTGCAGAACCTAGAGAGTTCTACAAAATTCGAAATGGTGCATATAAGTAGTCCTCGGATAGATAAGGAAAAGAGCTACAATTTTGTTAGAGATAAGATGAGACCAATTCTGTCATTTTGAGGGTCATTTTAGGCTTGAAATTCAAAACCTCTGCACTTGAGTTTTGGGCTGTGAATTGGTGTACTTAGTAATTAGTTAGATTAGATGGGCCTAAGCATGGCTCATCCTTTCCTACTGACTCAGTCACTATATATTAGTGCAATGTGTTACTTAGAGAGGAGAATTTCATTGGGTACAAACACAATTTGTAGTTTCTTTTAGAAGTTTTCAAAATTAAAATTTCTCTCTCTTTTTGTCTCAGTTATTCTTCATTGTTCTTTATTGTTCTTCAGTTTTCTTCTTTATATTCATTTTTGTTCTTCTATTTTGTTGCACAAATCTCATGGCTCTTCCACTGATGATGATCATGGAAGGCTAAACAATAAATCAATCCAAGGATCCAATCCAAGAAAGGAGAATTTGAGTTCTGATTTGGTATTTCAATTTCTGTGATAATGTTCATTTTCTTCTTCAATCCTCTATTCATTTTTCATGATTATGAATGTGTTTAGGATTAAAAATGAATTAGGTTATGAATTCCTTTCCTAATTTCAAATTTTAATCACAAAATTGGTTGGATGATATTTCAATTAATTTTGTGATTTCAATTAATTTAGGAGTTAATTCGATTGAGCTGCTTCTAATGACATTGAAAGAACGTTCATAATAAGATCATTATCTAAGAACTATGATAATTTGCATTGCATGGTTTGGTGAATTTGATTGATATTCTTGAATCTGTTTACAACATCTTTTTATTAATTCTGTCAGTTTCTACATTTTTTCTTAAATTTTAGTTTATGTTTTCACAATTTTTGTTCATTGCCTGCAAACTACTCGATTAAAATCCCCCAGTTGTTTATTAGTGAATTAAAGTTGGAACCAAATTGATAGTATCTCTGAGTCGACCTAGGTTAATCATGTGCTGCATGATTTGCATAGTTTTATTTTTTTTGAAGCGATGTAACATCGGTTATCACTGTGTTTTGTGAATGTTTCTATTTTTTTGTCTTCTTGATTTCAAGGACACTTAGGGATTTTTTTTAACTATGTGAGCTCTGTAATTTGGTGCAGAAACAAAGTTTCAAACGGGCTTGCATACTGTACATATGTTTCTTACTTTTGTTTTCTGCACGTGGCTAATAATTTGCTTCATGATCCTAGTAGCAATCTAGAAACCTTGATATTTTGTTCTCAGACCTTAAGAAGCAAGGTAACTCTGTTGTTTTTCTACTTCATGTTGATATGTAGTTAACGCTTATGCGTGTTTAAGAATGTTGGATGTTAGTTTCTGAATGCAAAATACTTGCACGACTCTTTATGTTTGTTTTTAGACCTTGAGATTTGTAAAGCCCATATTATAACCATTACTGGTGATTTTCTCAAGTAGTCTCATACATTTGACTATTCCCTATTTATAGCTGCTTCAATCATTAGGCTCCTTCATTGTTGTTGAAAGAGAAGGACAAGTAATTGTTTGTGCTGCACTTTTTCCTTTCTTTGAGGAGAAGTGTGGAGAGGTTGTTGCAATTGCAATATCCCCTGATTGCAGAGGCTAAGGACAGGGAGACAAATTATTTGGTATGTTAATGCTATTTATTCCCACTGTGGATTGACAATTAATTGACAAAGAAGCAGTGATCAATAATTTGTGGAATATATTGGAATTCCATGGTGACTTTTGTTGTTTATTTGGACTCATATTGAGTATTAAATGACTTGAAATTGATGTTTATTGCAAAGAACTTTTTAAAGAGTAGCATTAGCATTAGTAAAAGGGTTTGAAACTTTAAATTATGACTTCAATTTCGTCAAGTCTACCCGCCATTTCAAATTCATTTAATAGGGGTTCTACAGAAGTTCCAAACATGGCATAAATTATTGGGGGATTAAAGGACTCTCCCAAAGCTTTTTCATAGTCTTGTCATTTCTGATACTCAAAAAGGATCATATTATTGCACTAGACTTGTAGGGACTGATTTTGTACTACTATTTCAAATACTTCTGCTATCATATTTTAGCACCATAGTTAAACCCAGACTGCCCAATTAGACCAAGTTAAATATGAGTTGATCCGATTAAACCTCTAAAATTGGCATTCTAAAAATGCTTATTGACCAAATCAACTGTCAAGACCATGCAACTACATGGTTTAACAGGTTCAACTAGCCATAGGTTAATATTATTGTCTTGAAACCAAAAGACAGGAAATGAAAATTCAAGCACTGGGTACTGTCAAGAGTATGCAGTGCATAATAAAATGAATTTTTTAGCAGTTGTTTGATTATAATCTTTGGGTATTGTTGCTTTACAATAGTGTTTATCTTATGTTTTGAATGTATCTATTTAATTTTATGATAAAATGTAACATTATTTAGAGAAGAAAGCATTATCTCTTGGATTTGAAATGCTTTACTTGCTTACAACTCAGACATCAAATTGGTAAATACCCCCATCAATACACATCAACATATGTCAATATATTTATCTAGAGTCAATTTCATTTTGTGCTTTCAGTGGATTGTTGCTTCATACTCTATATCTATTCTTTATTGCTGCATATGGTTTGTTAACTCCATAAATGTTTTTCTAAAAACATGAGATATTGCAATATTTAGATCATCCTTTTCTACCCATATTGTATACACACTTTGAGACAGAGACATTTTCTTGCTTGGTAATGGAGTTCTGCCTTGGTGGGGACCTGCATGCACTCAGGCAAAGACAACTAGGGAAGTATTTTTCGGAGCATATTATCATGTTAGAAATTTCCTTTCCTACTTAACTCTTGAAATTGTATCTATATATAATAATATAACAAGTAGACACATGTACAACTAGCAAGGGTCAGTGAATTTGATTTTAATTAACTATATATTCCTTGGATTTATGAACACAACTATTCCATGGCAGCAAGAGGCTCGAAGAAAACCATGAAGGAAAACTTCACCCTTTCTTTGGGAATAAGTACCAGTTGAGGTTTTCATAATATAAATGACAAAAGATGGACTGGCAAATTGTAATTTATATCCACTTTCATGGTTTTTCAACCTTATTTGAGGATGTCAGCTAAATTATACAATATACCATTTGTTCTTGCTACCTTTTCTTTCTCTGCCTTTATGATTAGTTAATTACCATGGTTCTTTGCTTACTCCTTTTCCACCATATTGACAGTCTAGTTCTCTGAGTTTAATTTTAATCCATTGTCATTTGTGACTTAGTAAAAATCTTAACGCTATATTTCTATCACGTGTTACTACAACAATAAAACTGAAAAGATGTTAATTTAAAGCTCTTCCAATAATGTGGACAATAGATGATTGGACAAGTGTTAAAAAAAAGTTTTATATTAGCAACATAATGAAATTAAACTTTCTATAAACTATGTTATGCCTAGTGATCTTACAAAGAGCTATTTTCTTGCTTCTTTTCACTCTAAGCTTCGTGAATGCCATAAATATGAAGCATGTGTAAACGCCTGGAATTCGAGCACTAGACATAAGTGGTGGACACCTTGCAGCTGTTATGGCTTCTCTCTTCAAAGATGGAGCATGTTGTGGTGCCTGATTTCATGTGTGTATACACTTATCAGGAGGACCACGTCCAACCATATTTTATTTCATTAATTATTATATTATTGTCATGACTAATTAGCAATGTAATTAATGAATAATGTTACAGATAAGAAGCAAGAACCTAACTTTATGCAGCAAAGAAGGTACCATAGTGGTATTGACTAATCTTAATCACAATCATCAAACTGATTTTGTTTTAAGTAGTAGAGCCTTTGCGGGCATGCTTAGAAGGGTATGGGCAAACAAATATTGAAGCTTGGCATTGCTGACATTGAATACAATAGGTAGGCATAAATCACTTTAGCTATAGATAAGTTGGTATTTTGATGATGGCTTACTCCTTTTACATCAAAGTGTCAAGAAAACAATTCCAACTTTCCACCTTGTAGAGTTGCCTTGTGCTTTTAAGCAAATCCAATGAGTGGCATAGTCATAACATAATAACTTCAATTTTCTTCTAACTTTTCCTTTTTTTTCTTTTGTGGTTTGCTGACAATTATTTTAATTACAACAATAAATAAAGAAATAAAAATCGACCGTAAAAAAATTGATATTTTTATGTCATGAACCTTTATGATATTTCATTATGGCGTACCCTTCATAGTGACGCGTTACATCAGGTCCCCGGTGTAGCGAAAAATGGGCTAGAGTCCTTGCCATAAGGCAAGGCGCTACATCGGTCCTAGGATGTAGTGATAAGTGAGCTAGGGTCCATGCAGAAAGGCAAGGCACCAAGTCTTCACCCGGATTTGGTGACAAATAGGCAAGGGTTCCAACACGCAGATGAGCGAACGGGGCGAGCAAACACCACCCATGAGTTAAGGATGCAATTGGGAAGCTGGAACATAGGAACATTAACGAGTAAACTGAGGGAGTTATCAAATGTGTTTGCCAAAAGGAAAGTGAATATTGCTTGCTTGCAATAAACTAATTGGGTTGGAGAAAAGGCCAAGGAAGTGGAGGGTACCGATTTCAAGTTGTGGTATACAAGTACAACCAAGAGTCGAAATGAGGTTGGAATTATGATCGATAGTAGTTTCAGAGATAAAGTCGTTGGCATCAAAAGGAAAGGCAACATGATTATGATGATTAAGCTTGCAATTGAGGATCTAATTTTAAATATCCTTAGTGCGTATGCACCCCAAGTTGGACTACAATCAAATGAAAATAACCATTTTTGGGAAGACTTAGAGGAGGTTTTGAGAGGGATACCACGAGAGGAGAAGATTTTCCTAGGAGGAGATCTAAATGGTTATGTTGGTAAAAACAGTGAAGGTTTTGATAGAATTCATGGATTTTTGGCTATGGGACGGGAAATGAGACTGAAGAAGATGTCTTGAACGTTGCATTAGCCTATAATTTGATGCTAGCGAACACATTTTTCAAAAAAGGGAGTCTCATCTTATCACTTGTCATAGTGGCCAAAACTAGAGTCAAATTGATTTCCTTATGGCTAGAAGGTAAGATAGAAATTCTTGTATTGACTGCAAGGTCTACCTTGGAGAATGTGTTATGGCTAAACATAAGTTGGTAGTTCTAAAGATTTGGTTCAACAAAGTTCTTAATTTGAGGAAGAAGACTCAAAACCCAAGGATAAGATGGTGGAAACTAAAGGAGGCAAAACAAATAGAGTTTAAGGAAAACATGTTGTGTGAAGGACTATGGGAGTTTATTGGAGAAGTTAATGAAATATGGAATAAGATGGCTATGTGTGTCCAAAATGTGGGAAGGAGGGTGCCGGGTGAAAGCAAAGGAAACATAGTTCTTACAAATGAAACATGATGGTGGAATGGAGAGGTGTAAGAGGCTATTAAATAGAAGAAGGAATGATTTAGATATTTGCATAAATATCACAATGATGAAAATTTGCAAAAATTTAGAGTAGCGAGAAAAAATGCAAAAAAAGTGGTGCGAGAAGCTAGAGGCAAGGTTTTTGACGATTTGTATAAAAATCTTAGGAGCAAGGATGGTGAAAAAGGTATCTACATACTTGTATAAATGAGGGATAAGAAGAGTAAAGACCTCACCCAAGTCAGATGTATTTAGGATGAAAATCAAAAACTTTTGGTAAGAGATGAAGATGTAAGTGAAAGATGGCTAAACTGCTTTAACAAACTTTTTAATGGAGATGACGATAAAAGTGAGGTGGATTTGGATGCCGTTTTTTATGATCTGAATAAAAGATTTGTGCACATAATTAATACACATGAAGTTAAGGAGGCTTTAAAAAGGATGAAGAATAATAAAGCTTTGAGACTTGATGACGTCCCTATTGAAGCGTGGAGAAGCTTAGAAGATGTGGCAATAAAATGGTTGATCAGTCTTTTCAATAAGATCTTTCAAACAAATAAGATGTCTAATGTTTGGAGGAAGAGTATGTTTGAGCCTATTTACAAAAACAAGGGAGATATCCAGAATTTTTCTAACTATAGAGGCATCAAACTCATGAGTCATACTATGAAGTTATGGGAAAGAGTTATTGAACATCGCCTAAGGAGGGAGACCAAGGTTTCCGTAAATCAATTTGGATTTATGCTAGGAAGATGTACTATGGAAGCTATTTTCTTGATGCGACAATTAATGGAAAGGTTTTGGGAAAAGAAGAAAGACTTACATATGGTGTTCATAGATTTTGAGAAAGCATACGATATGTTTCCAAGAAAAGTCTTATGGTGGACTTTTGAGAAGAAAAACGTAGCATTAAAGTATGATAATGCAATCGAGGATATGTATGATGGGGCTACGACATGTGTGAAAGCTTGTAATGGAACATCAAGGTATTTCCCTACATGGTAGGTGTTCACTAAGGTTCGGCTCTTAGTCCTTATCTCTTTGCCTTAGTGTTGGATGAACTAATGAAAGATATTCAATAAGAAGTGTCATGGTGTATGCTTTTTGCAGATGATATCGTGCTTATAGATGAGACCCACGATGGTGTGAATAGGAAACTGGAATTGTGGAGAAACACTTTGGAGTCTAAAGGATTCATGATAAGCAAAAGCAAGACAGCGTATATGAAGTGTGAGTTTTTGCGGGTAAGAGATGGTGATCAAGACAAAGTGTATCTACTTGGTCAAGAGGTACCCAAGAAAGATGTCTTTAGATACTTGGGATCAATTTTGCAAAATGGTGGTGAGATTGATGAGGATGTAAATCATAGAACCAGAGCAGGGTGGATGAAATGACGGAGTGCATCTGGGTTTTTGTGTGACTGCAAAATTCCCTTTAAGCTAAAAGGAAAATTCTATAGAACAGCTGTAAAATCGACAATGTTATATGGAGAGGAATGATGACCAGCACATAGGTAACATAACCATAAAACAGGGGTAGCAGATATGAGGATGTTAAGCTGGATGTGTGGTTATACGAAGATAGATAAGATAAGAAATGAGAATATTCAACGAAAGATAGCAATAGTACCGATGTGTGAAAAGATGAGGGAGCATAGATTGAGGTGGTTTAGGCAAGTTATGAGACGACCACTGAATGCTTCCGTAAGAATATGAGTTTGTTATCAAGAGCTCGACACGAAGAGAGGTAGAGGTCGACCGAAACTTACCTAGGGAAAGGTAGTCAAACAAGACTTAATCGAGTGAGATATAGATTGGCGGACGATGTGTCTTAGGACGAAGTGAAGAAAAACTATAAAACTGGTGGAGGGTTAAACTCATTAGTATCTCTATGTTCCAGTCGTTCCCTTTTTTTATTTCTTTTCCTCTTCATTTCTCCCCTCTTCCTTTCACCCTTATTTTATTTTAGCTCTTTTTTAACTTTCTTTTGTCTTATTTCTCCTTTTTTTCTTCCCCTCTCCATTTCTCTTTCTTTGTCTTATTTCTAATTTATCATTGGGTTCATCTACCACAGACCCCTATTAATTTGGATTAAAGGTGTTGTTAATGTTGATATTGATAATATATTTTAAATTGTTTGTCAGACTCGTTTTTATGTAATTTTTATAGTCATTTTAAAAAATATTATTTAGATTCCACAACCTTCATATAAGTCAATCATTTAAAAGAGTTTAAAGTTATGCTCCAAAATCGAAAAAAATAATCATTTCAAAAGAATAATAATAACCCAAATTTAAGAGATTTTAAAGAATTAAAATAAATCTTAAAAGATATATGAAAAATAATTTTAGTAAAAAAAAAAGGATTATGGACTACAAGTATATTTTAACCTTAATTTTGAATATTACTGTTATAAATTTAAGAGTTTAAAACATAAAATAAAAAATTTGAGTAAAATCACAAAGTTAGTAATAGAGGTTTTTGAAATTTTAATTTATTGTTGTTTTCTTTATACTTTTAATGTTACTTGTAATTAATTTTGAACACTTTGTGACTTGTATTACATACTTTATAAGATGGAGTAATTTTTTGCATAAACGTGATGTTTATAGGCACCACTGATTTAAAACTCAAAATAATATTAAAATATTTTACTATAAACTCCATTGTAATTATTATTATAATACATGTCAAACTTTTTGTTGGTTATACCGATAGACTCTATCAATGGCTTTACATGAAACCTTGTCATGTTATATATGTACGCATCGTATGAAAGAAGCCAAATAAAATATTCACAATGAAAAAGGTATGTAATTCAAGGCATCAAGCTATCCCAAGTTCTCCTTTTATGGATTGGCTCAGCTACCTTGGCCATGGTTCATGCATCTAGTATAGTTTAACTCTTATATATCTTGAACACCTTCTAATTTAACATTCTGTTTCAGATATAGCAATATTAAAATCCTTTGTATGTTCTGGAAGGCTAAAAGGAAATTATATATTTGTTCTTTGCAACATATATAATCTTATATGTAGGTTCTAGTTACAGGTCTTTTGTTTCAGCTGAATGAAAAATGTTGTTTTATTCTCATTTCTTGTGTGACAAATTGGGTTTATTGTTTCATTCTGAGATTAAATTGAGTTTATGTTGTTTCCTTTTTTGAACATTCTTTTGGTAAACTCTGATCGAGTTTGCATTTACACCAAAAAGTGAAATTAGGACATGGAAAGGGTTAAGGTAGCTATTGATATAACACCATATTGCTTGCACACACCATATGAAAATATTGTATAGGCATGACTTAATTATAAATCATTTTCAACCAACCAGTGCTTGTTTTCTTTATTTAAAATTATTTTTTTTCCGTTGCAGAATATATATGAAAAATGAACCAATATTTTTTTGGATATATGATTGTATGAGTATTTATATTAATTGTTAATATAAATGTCTTAAAATTATTGTTTAAGCTTTTAATGTGTTTTTCAATATTACAAGGATGGAAATAAGGAGAATAGGCTATATTATTTTTAAAAATGAAATTTCACATCGGTTATATAATAAACGATGTAAAAAGTGATTATACAACATCAGCTATAGGAAAAACTGATGTTGTAATGTGAAGAAAAATCGATATAGAAAGTTCCATTTCTAAATTGATTTTGGAAAAACCAATGTAGAAGGTGCCATTTCTACATTGACTTTTGCAGAATTGATGCTGTTTTGCACCTTACAACATCGGTTTTTAGGAAAATCAATGTTGTTTAATGTCTATCAACATTGGTTTTATGTAAAAATCGATGTTGTTTTATGCATATTTTACATTTTTTTTTTCTTTATTTCTTATTAGGAGACATCAGTTTTTCTTAAAAATTGATGTTGTATACTTTTGTTAACATCGATTTTTGAAAACCAATGTTAATGTTGATACTTTTAACATCGGTGGTTTCAACATCGGGTAAAAATCGATGTTGAAAACCCAAAAAACCTGATGTTAAAAGCCTATTTTCTATTAGTGATGGCAGTAAACAAATAATGATAATATTGTGATCGTAGATTGGATTGAATCAATTTCAAGGAGAAAAATACGGGATACACTCACTTTTGGTTTTTAAATTATTCATCCAATCTATTTGTTTAAAAATTTAATCTGATCTTATTTGATACATGTTACGGTTCCAAACCTGCAACTGATTTACAAAACCAACAAACAGAACAACACAATAACAAGCATACAAAAGCTAATAACATAAAAGAAATTGAATCAAACAAAGATAAGGGATAGAAGATGAACACGATCAATTATGTGGTTCAGTCACAAAGGACCTACATCCACGGGAAGGAAGCAAAACTGATCTATTATGGTGCAAGAGTTACAAAGATCTATGTGTACAAATAGAATCTTGTTTGGTCCTATCACTGTTGAGATAACGGTATCAAGGATCCCTAAGTTTCACTCTATCTCTTTCATACACTCTGATCTTCCTATCATTGTGATTACATGAATGAGACCTTACTGCTACATCTTACCCATAAGGAAATACTCCTATGTTTTTATAGCACTCAAGAAAACAAGCTATCAAAAAGAAACTACCAAAATA
Organism: Glycine latifolia; assembly: GCA_013407115.1. Lineage (NCBI taxonomy): Eukaryota > Viridiplantae > Streptophyta > Magnoliopsida > Fabales > Fabaceae > Glycine > Glycine latifolia. The sequence continues at coordinate 19,054,887 of CM023957.1, read as the reverse complement.
GAAAAACTGAAAAAACAATTAATTGTTGGCCACCAACTACATTATCAGAAAATTGTTTCTAACTAACTTGACAGCTTGCAAACTGATATTAGAGACACATCTTCACAAATCTCCACCTTGTCTCTAGATCACAGTTTACTTCTTCCCACAAAACTTCTACTCTTCAAAAAATCCAATCAAGTTCAAGCAATGCTTGAACTTTGATTGTGGTATAGACTTGGAAAGAGCATCAGCAGGATTTTCTTCAGTTGGAATCTTCTCAACCAAAACCTCTTTGGTTTCAATAACATGTTGAATGAAATGTAGCCGAACATCAATGTGCTTGGATTTTTCATGGTAAACTTGATGTTTTGAAAACTCAATTCCATTCTGACTATCACAGAAAACAGTAGCAATGTCTTGAGTTATCTCAAGTTCACCTACCAACCCTTTGATCCACCTAGCTTCTTTGATAGCTTCTGTAATAGCAATGAACACATCCTCAATTATAGATAATGCCACAATTGATTGAATGATAGATCTCCAGCTAACAGTAGTGCCAAAATGGCTGAAGACATATGCAGATAAAGATTTCCTAGTATCAATGTTTCTAGCAAAATCATAATTTGTGTAACCTTTGATAGGTTCTTCACTTTTCATCTTCCTTTGAACTTTAAACCAGAAGATAATGAACCATTTAGATATCTAAACCCATTTCAAAGCTCCCCAATGTGTTAGTCCTGGATCTATCATGAACCTGCTAACCATGTTGACAGCAAAAGCTAAATCGGGTCTGCTACAAACCATGCCATAAATAATGTTTCCCACTCCATTTGAGTAAGGAATTAATGCCATCCTTTCCCTTTATTCATTTGAGTTAGGTGCATCCTTGGTTGACAGCTTGTCATGTTGTCCCAAAGGAGTTGAGACGGGTTTGGACTCATGCATTCTAAACTTTTCAACAACTTTCTTCATATAGCTTTGCTGAGATAGAAAAAGTTCTCCTTTTGATCTATTTATGTTGATTTCCATTCCTAGTAACCTCTTAGCCTTCCAAAGTTCCTTCATTTAAAATTTAGAGCTCAACATGGCCTTGAGTCTGTCAATTTGATCCATGCTAGAACTTGCCAATAAGGTATCATCAACATACAACAACAAATACAAAAACACTTATTCTTCTCTTTTCAAAATGTACACACAATTATTCATAGTTGGATCTTTGAAAATTCATCCTCATCTTGAAGTCATCAAACCTCTTATACCATTGCCTAAGACTTAACTTTAGGCCATATAGAGATTTTTTCAACAAGTATACCTTCTCATTCTCCTTAGCAAAACCTTCAAGCTCTTGCATGTAGATGGTTTTTTCAAGGTGTCCATGGAGGAAAGCAGTTTTGACATCTAACTGCTCCAATTCAAGGTCAAACTGAGTCACTATGGCCAACAATATTCTAATGGAACAATACTTCACTACAGGTGAGAAAAATTCTTTGAAATCAACCCTTTCAACTTGAGGGAACCCTCTTACAACAAGTCTTGCTTTGAATCCAGCCTTTTCACCACCTTGAACACTTTTTTTCCTTTTGAATAGACATTTGTACCCTACCACTCTCTGATTTCTTGGTAGATCAACTAGAATCTAGGTTTTGTTCTTTTTAAGAGAAAGTATTTCTTCTTCCATGGCTATGATCTATTCTTCACTTTCCTTGTTGTTCAAGGCTTCCCTGAAGTTTCTAGGTTTAGTAGCTTGAATCTCTTCAGCAATTGTCAAAGCAAAGTGGATTAGATCAACTTGTCCATATCTTCTAGGAGGCAAAATGTTTCTTCTAACTTTGTCTCTAGCTAAGTTGTAATCAATAACTACAGGTTTAGGTTTTTGAATCATTATATGTTCCCTCGACTTGAACACTTTATGTTGGTAGCTCCACCTCAACTTCAGTAATGTCTAAGTTGTTGCCTTGACTTCTAGCTTGTTGTTGATCCTTAGCCTTTATAGCCATTATGGTTTCATTAAAGATTACATCTATGTTGATGATACACTTTGATTCACCCGGTTTCATCCTCCAAAGCTTATACCCCTTGATTTCAGGTGGATATCCTATAAAGGCACATTTGATAGCTCTAGCGCCAAGCCTATCTTGCTTGATATATGCAAAAGCTAAAGCCCAAAACACTATCAAATTTGAGTAATATGTTGGTTTTCCACTCCTAAGTTCCATAGGGGTTTTATAACCTAATGCAGAAAAAGGACATCTGTTGATTAGGTAGGCAAAAATTGTAACAGCTTCTCCCCAAAATATTTTTGGTAAACTAGCACTCAGTAACATGCATCTGACCTTTTCCAGGATGGTTCTGTTCATCCTTCCTATCAAGCCATTCTGTTGAGGGGTGTTAGCCACTTTTTATGCCTTTGGATTCCTAATTTCCTGGAAAAATCATTGAATTGCACTGAAACAAACTCCAAGCCATTATCAGTTCTCAAACATTTAACCTTGGTTTCCATTTTAGTTTGTATCTGAGTATACCATTTCTTAAATTTTCCAAAAGTGTCACTTTTTTTTTAAGAACAAAGATCTAAACTCTTTTGGAATAATCATCAATGATAGACAAAAAATAAGAGCAACCACCATGAATCATGGTTCTTGCAGGAACCCAGAGATCAAAATGAACATATTCAAAAGGTCTACATGTAACATGCAAGCTTATTCCAAAACTATCCCTTTTAGCTTTTCCTAAAATGCAATAATCACATAAATGTATTTTTTTCTATTTTATCACCATTTAGAAGATTTTGTTTTGCTAGTTCAAGTAAACCTTTTTCACTAACATGTCCTAACCTCATATGCCATAAAATGGTTTTATCCTGTTGGTTTTGACTAGCAACAACAACTTGTGCTATAATAGTATAACCATCTGGGATATACAAACCATTCATTTTAATTCCCTTAGCAATCATCACAAATTTTTTAAAGATTTTCATCATGTCATGTTCAATTTGTGTAGTGTATCCTAAAGCATCAAACATACTGATAGAAATCAAGTTTCTTTTAAGTTCAGGTACATACCTTACACCTGTCAAAGTGTTTCTTGACCATTGAACATTTTCAGTTGAATTGAACCCATACCTTGGACTTTACATGTTTTTTTGTTTCCTAGCAGCACTACTCCACCCTCATTCAAAATTAGAGATTCAAAGTAGTCACACCTTGGACATACATGGAAGATACAACTGGAATCCATAACCCAATCCTTCTCAATCTCAGAGTTTGAGACAGCCAGAACATCAACAGTTTCATAACCTACTTGAGCAATGTCCATATCTCCTAGTTCTTGAGGTTTCTTTGAATCTTTGCCTCTTCTTTCAGGGCAATCCTTCTTGTAATGTCCTTCTTCTGATAGTGAAAACATTTGAACTTGATTTGAGTTTGACTTCTGGATTTTGATATGTGCTTGTTTGACTTTGAGCTCCTCTTCTCTAATCTACCTCTCATCATATTCAATCCTTTCGCATCGTTGTCAGTCTTGGATTCCTGTTTCCTTTGCATTTCCTTGGTTCAAATTGATGACTATACTTCTTTAAGGGTAATGGTTTGATCCCTTCTAAACAACATAGCATCCTTAAAATGCTCATAGTTGCTTAGAAGTCCATCGAGCAGCATTAGAGCTTTCTCTTCATCCTCCATCTTCACTTCAAGATTCTAAAGATCATTAAGAATCTTCTTAAAGTCACAATTTGATATGAAAACATTCTTTCATCTATCATCTTGAAAGAATAGAGTTGTTGTAACACCCTGGAATTTTAAGTTGCTAAGTTGGATGTTTGATGTGTGTTATGTTGCTTGATTATTTGATTTATTTTATAATTTGCTATTTTGAGTGCTTTTGTCTTGGGATGTGTGTTTGGTGGATGTTAAGTCAACTTTGTTGGCTGTTGTTGCTGTGCATGCACGCATGTTGGACATGTCTTGTCAACAGTGTTTATAAGCAGTATAGTGTGTAGCGGAAGCGTGTTTCCTTTTTTCTTCTTTGCGCTTTTCTCCTCCTTTCTCTCTAAACTCATTCATACCCAAAAACCTTTCTTTCTAAACCCCTCTGCATCACCTTTAACCTTCGAGGACCACCGTAACTGCCACAAAATCCTTACGTCAAGAAAAACCTCGTGGCCGGAGCAGAAGTCTTGGACAACCTGTCATGAAGCTCGAAGAAGAACTTCTGATTAGGTAAGAGGAGTTTATTATGTTAATAACAATTTTAGATACCATGGTTGGGGACCAGGGAGTCCGATTATGAAGATGACTACATGTCCTTGTTTGTGTGTTGTTCTCCTAGTGGAACTATCCTTTAGTGAATGGGATGTGGTGTGTTGATGTTTGATGATGTTCTTGTGTGTTGATGTTTGATGATGTTCTTGTGTGTGGATGTTTGATGGTGTTCTGGTATGAAGAGTTTGATGGTGTTTTTGTGGGGGAGTTGACGTCGTAAGAACTCCCCGGGCATGCGTGTGAAGTTGGTATTTTGATGCTAAAAACTCCTAAGACATTTTCTAGTGGTGTTTGTGGAGGTGCTGGATACCGGATTAGGTATGCCGAGCTGAGCTCTTTACGTAGCATGTATATGTATATGCGGGATGTGACTCTTAGTCCTTGTTGGCGTATGTCGATATCCCGGGTTCCTCACTCGGGGTTGTTTTCCTGGGAGCTATTGGGCTCATTTCCTTTTCTTTAGATATACCGGGTTCCTTACCCGGGGTTGTAAGAGTCATCAGGTTCCCTAACTCGGATGAGCTCATGCCTTCTCGGGAAAAAAGCCATCGGGTTCCCTAACTCGAATAAGCTCGTGCTTTCTTTGGAAAAGAATCACCGGGGCCTGTGTCTGTTCTTTCTCTAGAGCTGTTGAGCTCGCTTCTCCTTTAGAGCTGTTGGGCTAGTGTCGTCTGTTTTTAATTGATTACAAATGCTTATGCAATTGGTTGCATAGTGTTGAGCCCGTCCTCAATTTTCTTCTATAAGATCCAAGGTCCACCCTTGCCTTCCCTTGTCCAACCTTGACTGACCTTTGACCAATCTTGTCCGCCCTCGTCCGACCTTGTTCGGATTCTCACCCCAAAGTTATTATATCTAGGTGCCAACCCGAACACCTAATACTTCACACCGACTCACTAGTTCATGTGGTGTTTTTGAATGACGTGTAAGGAACATATGTGATTATGTTGATAATAGTTGAGACCTGCCTATGTGATGGCTTGTGATAATGTTGTGTTACTATTGACGTGTATGTAATGAACCTATATGGTAATGTTGGAACCTTGGAAGGTTGGTTCGTGAGATAATGATATGTGCATTGATACCATGGGGGGTGCATGGCAGTATCCTTGCCAGGACAGAGTTGTTCCCAGGCCGGGCCATGCATTGATGGTGCCCATGGTTATCTGAATGCGGGTGGATATACATAGATACCCACGGGGGTGTATGGCAGAATCCTTGCCAGGATGGAGTTGTTCTCGAGCCGGGCCATACATTAATGGAGCCATGGTGATATGCTATGTATAGACACGTGAGATGCCGGGACTGGGTGGTTAACCTTGCAAGGACCGCGGTCAATGCATCAATGAGCCCGTGTTGGGGCGACCCTCGTTTGGGGCGGTACGTATGTGCTTGAGGGGTGCATGACAGTATCCTTGCCAGGACGGATTTGTTCCCGGGCCGGGCCATGCATTGATGGAGCCCATGTGACATACTGCATTTGCATGACAGAAATAGGATGATGGTTGTAGGGTACTGGGGTACTGGGGGGGCACGTCTGTTAGAAACTCCTTCTGACACCCAGGGCTGATCACCACTGGGGGGAGCGACCTGTGCACGACAGAGTGACCCTGACAAGCTACTGCATCATTTGTATACCAAGATGGACTATTTCCTTGATGGTACCACATTGCATGCTGAGAGTTGAGTCAGGAGCATGCATCATGCTAGATATTACAAGTTGACTTGTGGAATGTTTTTGGGTGATTGTCCTTGTTGGCTGGGTGATGAAAAGCCTGGATAGTATGGTGATATCGTGATGTTTGGATTGCCTTTTCTTAACTGATGCTATCTGTTGCTTGTTGTTTTATATGATAAACTCACATTTACTTTGTTGTACCGTGTGATTTGGTACCTGTGATGATCGCGAACCGTGTTCGTGTGAGTAGACGAGCAGCAGTAGGACTTGGAAGATAACCACCTTTTTGGGTTGGAGCCGCCGAGTTGTCGGAATGTCGATGGATTAGATCCCGGACAAGAGTTGTGTTTTGCTGGTTACACCCCATTGTTTAAATTCTTGTCTCCTTTGTAAAACACTTATATCTTTTTTTAGACATGGTCAACTGTACTTACAATTACACTACGTTTTGTATGAGTACGCGCACACACACACACACACACACACACACACACACACACACACACACACACA
>CM023957.1:19022065-19048445 GCA_013407115.1 Glycine latifolia | reverse complement strand
TATATATATATATATATATTTGAGTTGTCTTGTACGTGTCTTATTTACATGTTTACTTGATGATGATGGGTATTGTGTGCTTCGCGAAAAATTTACTACTATTTTCATAATCAAATTAAGGTGGGGTTTTCATCTAAACATATTAATGACGTGATTAAGAGGCAGTGATACAGTAGCGACGAGGCGGATCGTTACAGTTGTTGTTTCAAGAAAAGTCTATTTGCCACTGACTTTGTCATGTAGAGTGATTCTAGCTTCAACCATATTGCTGCAGTTGTTAGTTCCTTTGCTACTTCCCTCAAAGTTTTGTCTCCAAGACACTAGATTATTGTGCTCTTTGTCTTTTCAATTAAATTTTTCTTTTCTTTTTTTGACATTGTTGCAGGGAGAGAAGATTCACCTTTCAAAGCATTGTCCAATCCTTAGTGTATCAAGACTACTTGCATCTTGATTCTCCACAAGATAAAATCATTGGACCCAGAGAACTTTTCAATATCAAACTTTGTTGAACACATGGTTGATCTTCTTCTCTTTGTTCTCATAGACGGTGCCAGTTCTTATGGTTCCAAACCTGCAACTGATTTACAAAACCAACAAACAAACAACACACCATCAAGAATACAAAAGCTAATAACAGAAAAGAAATTGAATCAAATAAAGACAAAAGGATAGAAGATGAACACAAGCAATTATATGGTTCAGTCACAAAGGACCTACATACACGGGAAGGAAGTGAAACCGATCTATTATGGTGCAAGAATTACAAAGATCTTTGTGTACAAATAGAATCTTGTATGGTCCTTTCACTGTTAAGATATCAGTATCATGGATTACTTACCCATAAGGAAATACTCTTATGTTTTTATAGCATTCAAGAAAATAAGCTATCAAAAAGAAACTATCAAAATTAAAAAAAACTGAAAAAAAAAATTAGTTATTGACCACCAACTAATTTATCAAAAAACTGTTTCTAACTAAATTGAGAGCTTGCAAACTGATATTAAAGACACGTCTTTACAATACAATTTAAAGTAACTTAGATTAGTTTTTTATTTTCAGTATTAATCTTTATTTTTTAGAAACTATTATATAAATTATAAGATATATATAATAAATATAATTTAAAATATCAAATATTTCATTTATATGTCATTATATAACTAATAAAAGTATAAAATTTTAAATACATACTATATAAAAATATATTTGCACAACTTAATAATTATATTTATATATGTTAACGTAAATAGTTAGTAAAAAATTATGTTTAGTTTGATATATTTTTCATAAATAGGTATAAAATATGAGATAATTTAAAAAATGTATAAATAAATAAATATAAAAAGAGTAATATTATAAATTTATAATAATAAAATATATATATATATATATATATATATATATATGTAAGTTTTGTATTGAATTTGATCGACTTTAAAAATCAATTTTAAAATCCAATTTAATCCAATAAATTTTTTATTTTCCATATTTTTGGTCGATTCAATTTTAGATTTCTTTTTCTTTCTCATTGTACTAAATCCGGTTAATAAAAACCCTTATATACTGATGGCAGTTATAGTTACGGTGATCTTTTTGGGAGATATGAGATAATTTAATTATTTATATTATAACTAAAAACAAAAAAAATAAAAACAGCTTTTAAAAAATGGATTAATAATATTTTTAAAATTAAGTTAAAAATTAGTTTAATGTCATTTTAGCTTAGACGTCATTCGGGGTGATTTTCTATTTTTAATTTTTGAAAAGTTTACAAAGCAAAACTAGTTTTAGTTTTTGAAAAATTGTTACAAATGGAAGATAGATAAAAGGAGTCAATTATTTTATTTTATATTACTCTACTATTAAATAATGCAATATAAATTTTTTTGACACAAATACCTAAACTTGCTGAAAAATAATAAAAATAGTAAAAAGTCAAAAAAATAAATTTTACAATAAAAATAAAAATATTAAAAAATAACACAACCATGACACAACAACAATACTAAAAGAATCTAGATCTTAATTATTTTGTTTTGAAATTTGTATTTAAAAATTGAAAACTTGGAACTACCTTAAATAGATCCTAGAAAACTAAAAAAAGAATCTAGATCTTAATTATAATATAATTTATATAATTAAAAATATTTATTTAAATTATAAATTTTAGTGATATATATTAAACACTTATTTTATGTAATGCACATGCTAAAATACTAATTTTATAATAATTATTTAAGATAATTCTAATTAGTTAACATTATAATTTTTTACAGTAATAATATATTAAAATTAATTCATAATTCAGTTAAGAAAATAATCTATTTGAATTAAATAATTATTTTCTTCAAATTCGGTCTGTGCTAATCTAACATACAACAGTACAAGCACTTTAATAATACATGCCATTAACTTTTAAATTAAACTACATGTTATGACAGGACGTATCTAATGTAAGTTGATTTATTAAATATTGGTGTCTGGAGTCAATGACTCAAAGCCAGTACAGGGAATGAGAATCAATTATTAAATTATTTTATATTAATGTCAATCTGTCTAGAAGGGAATTACTACCAAATAGAAAAACGCGCAATCATCGATAATAAAGTATTATAATCCGATCCTATAATATTGGAATAAAAAATATGGTTTACTTAGTACCCGTCTTCTCATTTCTCATGAATGTCAAACTCCATCATTCCACATAATTCTTCGTTCAAATATCCATATTCCAGAAGTCATCTACACAACAATGTAGAATAAATCAATAGTTACAATGAAAATTAATTAGTGATTCAATTAAAGCATTTCCGATTGATGTAATTTAGGTAATTTATTTCATTTATTTTTATCTCTTGTTAAGTAATGATTCGTCACAATGTTACATCATAATTAAACAATTCATAATATTTTGTTTCAATGATATAATTACAACCCTTAAGTTCAATGGAAATGCAATTTAAGCAACTTGTGTTAAGTTTTTTTTTTTTTTTATCTCCGCTAAATTGATCACCATATTTAGCGGTGGATCTAAAAATTTTCTTTAGTGTAGGGACAAACAAATTATTTATAATATTTTTATGAGAAAAGATTATTACAAATTTTTATAAAATACATAATGGTATGAGAAAAAAAATTTCAAATACCTATATTTATAAATTATAATTATTCTCTATACAATTCATATTTTATAAAATATTGTGATTTTTTTAGTTCCAATACTATAAAAAATTAGAAAGACAAAGTGATAAAATTAATACCAATTTATTTTCTCTTTTATCTTTTATAATTTTGTACATTCATTTTAAAAAATTATTATCTTATTGTGGCAACACTAATTTTTTTATGGAGCCAAAAATAAAAATTCTTATATATAATCATGTAAAAAAAACAAATCTTGTGGGAACAATTGCCCACGTAACGTCTCAAGTGGATCCACCAATGCCCATAGTTGTATATCATAGTTAAGCAACTCAGTGGAACAACTAAGCAATAATATTTTAAAATAAGCAAATTATTAAGCAACGATCATTGAAGATGCTTTAAATAACCAAGTAACCTACACATTTAAATGACTCACCCTTAAAATGACAAGAAAATATTCTTTTTAATCATAAACAATTTTTGCTTATAAGAGCAAGGAAACTTAAATTTAAGCAACCAAACATGACACATAAATCTCCTTCAATAACTAAAAAAACTAAGCACCAATTTCTTAAAATAAACAATGAATATTAGGAATGCTCTTATAAATTATCAAGTATAATAATTTTCTTACAAAACAAGAGTAAAATAAATTTATTCACATTTGTAACATTTATTTAAATTTTATACTAAAGGTGATTTTCTAATATTAGTGTAGAAATTAATATATTTATAGCACATGCTTTAATTTATAATGATATTAAAAAAATTACATTGTCATATATTTACAAATTATCATGTACAGTAATTTTGTTATTTTTTGTGTTAATTGTTTTAAAATTTATATAAGAAAATAAAATCAACACATGTAATAAACTTTTACAATAATAATTATTTTAAAAATCACATTAATAACAATTTCTGATTAATTACTAAGTAATTTTTTATAATGAAAGTAAATTTCATCAAACTTAATTTATATTTGTTACAACTTCTGATTAACTATATTTTTTTTTTACATTCACAATATATTGAGATTAAACTATTAATATTTTTCGGTTAAATATTATTTTCCTTTAATATTTTAATTAACATGTCACATTATTATCCTAATCAACTTTAATAGACATACTATACTTTTCTGTTAATATATTTAATTTTTCAGAAAAATAACTAAAATAACATCCTTTAAAAATATTAAAAAATTAAAATAAACTTTTAAAATTTAATGTATTAAAATAAAATAAAAAAGAAACTTAAATTATAAAAGATCAAAAATAATATTTAACCATATTTTTATGAACAAACAACAACACAAGTAAATGAAGATAGTGGATTAGATTTTAGAATAGATGATAATGCAAATTATACAACATAAATAAGGTAAGAAAGGAAATTGAAAAGATACGTACGTATGAACAACAGTTGACACAATAACTACCCCATCTAAAATTGCACAATTTCACACTCTTTCTGTTGGTAAAAATAATTGTTTTGTTGGGAAAGCAAAAACAAAACGAGCTAAAACTTTTATATTCTCTCTTATTCTCCGTGCCAACAGAGAAAAAAATGAGATGAGTGAGAGATCTTGACTAGGTTATAGGAAGAAAAAAAAAGTTGCAACATTTTGACTTTGTGTAAAAGGGGCTTTTGTTTTTAAGTCTTCCTCTTCGTCTCTAATAAAGCCATCTTCTTCTTCTTCAATCATCGTTGTTGCTGCAAAAAAAAAAAAAAAGTAAAAGCAATTGAAGAAGGGAAAATATAGTTCTCTTTCCTTGCTTAATTTCTAGAACCGCGAAAAAGTGCGAAACGTTTCCAAAACGATGGTTGTGTTGGTTAACGATTTGCATTGCACTCCGAAAACGACGTCGTCTCCGTCGTCGTCTCCGCGAACCACATTGTTATGAAGTGAGAGGGTTTGTTACTTTGTTTTGGTTCGGTTCGGTTCGGTTCGGTTCTGTGGTGGAAAGACAAAAGCCATGAGGTGGTTGCCCACGCTTTCGTTCTCGCCTTCTTCGAATTCTTCTTCTTCGTCTTCGTCGTCGTTGTCTTTGTCTTCTTCTTCTGCCGCCGCTGACCACCGCCGGAAGGCGTGGATCTTCGGAAATTCGGCAAAGAAGCGCACCTGCCACGTCGGGGATCACGACGAAGATGCACTCGTTTCTTCCCCCGGCACTCCTCAGCCGTTGCCCCTACCGGAGCTCGCTGTCTCCGCCGCCGTGCTCCGTCAACGAGACGGCGAGCGCCGTCTTCCCTCGCCCAAGGATGCTGCACCCTCCACCACCACCGGCTTTCGGATGCGGAGGTTGGTTTTCAATTTTGCCTTTGTTTTCTTCAACCAATTGTTTTGTTGAATGTTTTTCAATTGCGTTAGGGAAGTTGCGTAATTAATTCAATTATCATTGATTTTCTTCATTTCTTTAGTTTAGATTTGCAAGTTTTTTATTGTTTCAGATTGGATCATGAGATTGAGATGTTTGTGCGTATAATTGAAAGTTTATGACACTATTTGCATAAACTTTTCTATAAACACTTATATGCGAAGAAGGAAAATAAAAGAAGGTAAAATTAATTGAGTTTCTCTCGTGAGTTAAACTTAACTTATGCATCTGAGTTTTTGGAGAAGTTAGATCAGCGATCTCCTACAAAATTTAAGTGTGCAGAAGTTGATTTTAATTTATGAGAAAAGCTCATTTCGTTTTACATTTCATAGTTTCTTCCCTTATAAATGCTTATGGAGAAGTTTATTCAGACATGATTGATTATGCATGGTGGTTTTGTATTGTGCCTTGCCATGTGTTTGAGGAAGAGATTTCAACGGTGAGTTTGCTAACGTATTTGGCTGAATCTTGTATTGTAACAGTGTTTTTGCTAGCCAAGAGACAAGAAGGAATATGGATCAGGCTGAAACTAGGTCATCGAGAATGGTGCAGCAAGATGCAAGTGGTTGCCGTGAGAGTTCTCGAGATAATAGTAATAATAACTTGGTGAATGTCCCTCGTCGTAGGAGTATTTCGGGTAGTCCTTTTGCAAGTCCTTCAATGAGTCCTCAGAAAACAAGGAATGGTGATTTTGTGCCATATTATTATGCGTGTCCCAAAGGAAATCAGTTCTGGTCCACACCAGAAATGCTTACCTGTGATGCAGGGTTGCTACCTCCTGCCTTCTTTGATTTATCCCCGTTAAGCACAGAAACTTCTCTTTCTCCCAACTCCCATCAAAGTCCACAAAGAAAAAGTCCCCAGAAACACACCAGAACTTTTAGTGGACCTCCTTCCCCCGTACATCCCATGTTATCACTCGAGATCTCAACAGCGCGCCGCGAAAATAATGCTCCTCCTGTCGGTGTTCACCCCTTGCCCCTGCCTCCCGGGGCTGGCTTGGCCTCGCTGCCTGCTGCCGCTACCTTTTCCCACGCCGTGGCTAAATCAGAATCGCTGCCAATGAAAAGCCAATGGAAGAAAGGGAAACTTATTGGGCGTGGGACGTTTGGAAGCGTTTATGTCGCAACCAATAGGTTCCTAAATGTTTCATGAGTATTTTAAGATCGTTTTGTCTCTTTTCTAAGGCTCTGAAACAGATGTTGCTTCTTGACAGGGAAACCGGAGCATTATGTGCAATGAAGGAAGTAGAATTATTTCCTGATGATCCCAAATCTGCAGAGTGTATAAAGCAGTTAGAGCAGGTTGGTTGTCCACTACTTGCTTTTTGCCACTGTCTATTTGGCAACTGTGTAGAGTGTTGTGTGTCTTGTGTTTTTTGTGTTGTTATTACAGTACATATCATATTTGTTAATAGGACTTTTACAGAAGTCAGTGTGTCAAATAATCAATTTCTTTGGAATAGTAATTCTCTTTCCAATCCTGAATGAGAATTGAGAACACATTTTCAGTCACTTTGAATTCTCTTATTATATATGAAAACTGGGAACTGATAGCTGTGTGATTAAGAAAATTGTATAATTCTGCTTAGCAAATTTGCTTCTGAAATGTTTTATCATGAAACTTCTAATAACCATAATGCAGCTACTTTATAATTGTAATTGTAATGAAAATAATTTTCGTGTTGAACAGTTAAGATGCTCAGCTCAGATTAATGAGTCTATTAATTTACCTTTATTTTTTTTCTATGCCTTGGCCGATATCATATATTTTGCTGTGACGCTCCTAAATTTTGTTTTAGTGTCCACTGTAATTGAATACGTGATGAGTTTGTTTGTATTATCAATGGCTTGGGCTGCTTGGCTATATATATTTATCGTTCCGTATTGAAGATATGCTATTTTCTATATCCTCTTTATCCTTCTTATGAGTTTATTCTTTTTCTCCAGGAAATTAATGTTCTTAGAAATCTAAAGCATTCAAACATCGTACAGTATTATGGCAGTGAAATAGTAAGCAATCTCCTACTTCAGAATTAGCTGCTCAAGATTAAAAATCATTATTCTGTAACAGCCTTAAAACCTTAACATCTTTGGGTTATGTGTTTGTAGGTTGAGGACCGGTTTTATATTTATCTGGAATATGTTCATCCTGGTTCAATTAATAAATATGTCCGTGATCATTGTGGTGCCATAACAGAATCTGTCATTCGGAATTTCACTCGCCATATTCTCTCAGGGTTGGCTTATTTACACAGCAAAAAAACAATTCATAGGTACATTCACAAGCTTGAAGTGCTTCACACTAACTTGAACAAAACCTTTAGAATGATACATATGCAACTACTTCGTTTTTGTTGGAAAAATTATTATGTTTTCTAGAATTTTTAATTCATTTTAGATTTGGAACATTTTGTCATATGTTTATTTTTTATTTTTTTTCATGTCTGCATATAGGGACATCAAAGGGGCTAACTTGCTTGTTGACTCTGCTGGAGTTGTTAAGCTAGCCGATTTTGGGATGGCTAAGCATGTGAGTTCCAAGTCTCCCCCTCTCTTTGATTTGCATTTTCTACTCAGTCCTTTTGCATTGCAGAGTATGTTTCTCTTCATCCATTTAGTCTTTGTATATCTACTTGTTAACATGATTATCTATTTATTGTTGAAAATTCCCTAAAAGAAATTGGCATTAGAAAATAGAAACACATGCCTTAAGTTAAAAGCTCAAACTTATTGCTTTAAAAATTCCTTTCTCTTGATTGAGCTCAGCATTTCTATCACCCTTAAAGCAGATTCAGTTGTTTCTGAATAAACTTCTCGCATAATAATCAGGTGCTGCATGAATTCTTTTTCAATTTCATTGCTTGAATAAGTATTTTCAAGCTTTGATTCTTATTCTGTGCTGTTGAATTTTGGTGTTTCATCAAGTTTAATCTGTACCTGAGGTGTTTCATTAAGTTTATAACTTGGGATCTTTATGTTGCACAGCTAACTGGGTTTGAAGCTAATCTTTCTTTGAGGGGAAGTCCATACTGGATGGCTCCAGAGGTACATTCTTACTCTACATTACCCTGTAATGTCTGTCTCACACATTCCTCACTAACACCTCAATTCTCATACAGCTTTTGCAGGCTGTGATACAAAAGGATAACAACCCTGATCTTGCTTTTGCTATTGATATTTGGAGTTTGGGTTGTACCATCATTGAAATGTTCACTGGGAAGCCTCCTTGGAGTGAATATGAAGGAGTAAGCACCTGAAAAAAAAAATCTTGTTTGCCTGTTTTCAAATTTGTTATTCTCAGGTTACTTCAATAACCATATAGTATAAGATTTGTCATTGGTAATAGGATTCCAATGGTATTCAAAACTACTTATTTAGACATGCTTTTATATCTGCTTCTATGAGAATATGAGATTCTGAAATTTGGTAATGGAGGATAATGTGTCAACTTTTTACTTATTTTGGCAAACCTTAATTTAACAACCAGCTAAGGCATCTTTTAGCCAACTTTTTTCTGTTTGCAACTTGTGGATTAGGCAGAGATCCTATCTGTATACGGGTCCTTTATTTTTATCTTGCTAAATAAATTTCTTTTCTAATTATGCAGGCTGCAGCTCTGTTTAAGGTTATGAAGGAGACCCCTCCTATACCTGAAACACTTTCATCTGAGGGTAAAGATTTCTTGAGGTGCTGCTTTAAAAGAAATCCAGCAGAGCGGCCAACAGCTGCAGTTTTACTAGA
Organism: Glycine latifolia; assembly: GCA_013407115.1. Lineage (NCBI taxonomy): Eukaryota > Viridiplantae > Streptophyta > Magnoliopsida > Fabales > Fabaceae > Glycine > Glycine latifolia. The sequence goes on along the minus strand of CM023957.1, from coordinate 19,039,177 downwards.
ACATCGATTTTTGAAAAACTCGCAACAGCTGGACGCTATATCTCCCACCCAGCTTTATAATGGAACAAGCTTCATGGTAAATATAACCGTTGTGCCACTTTTTTATATTTGTCAAACCATGCTATTTATTTGGTATTAAAATTTTCTTTTGTTTGCAGGACAAACCACATACTCCCAGTAGGCAATCTGAAAATAGATATGGTCAGTCGTCAACTCCCTGTGCAAAGATTGCAAAGGGTAAAGCAGCCGAGAGGCGAGGATTTCTCATTTCTTCGTTAGATATTCTCCCAGCATACTTGGACCAATAACAAAATCCTGTTTTGAGTCTATCTTTTTGGCCTGGCTTGATCTATTGCCCACTTTTTATGTGCCATTCTTTTTCTCTGCTGAAGTTGTGAATCATCTCACAATTACTTCCACATAGCAGGGGTGTTACAGTGCTTTTTTTTCTTCCCTCCACTCTTAAAGCAGTTCGTTCCCACATTGTGTATTGGCTTGCAAGGTACCACACACACATTCCACTACCTTTGATTGTCTGCGACTGCCAAAAGAAAAAAAAAATGATATTTTCAAATGACTGTGCTGAGGGATGTTTTCTTCATTATTCCAATGACAGGGCCCCATTGTTGTACTCTAGTTTCAGGGACACTCAAGTAGAGACTTGCAGCTGTTTCCATTATAGATTCTCTTTTGCTTAGGCTTTTTTTTTTTTAGGAAAAAAAAAGTGAAGAGCTTTTTCAGTCTGTAAGTTATGCTGCACGAGAATATGGCAGCAGTTTTAGAATAATATTATTATACTAACTTAGAGCGATGTAGCAATTAACTTCTAAGGTGCACTTTTCTACCTCCATCTATATTAGGATGAAGTGAATATTATGTAGACATTAGTGTGCATCCCTCTTGGTTTCATGGGGATTATGATGTGATTGCTTAAAGATTCTCAAAATCTTGAGTTTTTAATTATAAAATTTGTACTCCCACATGTTAATGCCCCTAGTGTGGAAGAATAAATTGTTGAAACCTTTTCAGAAGTGTATCTGATGCTCCTCTTTCCTTTTACCTCGGGTCAAGAAGGCTATGGACAATGTTCATACAAGAGTAAATAAGGTTTGCTTCTTTCGTTTACCTTTTTGGTAGGATAAGTTTTATGATTGAAATGCACACCCAAAAAATAACTTGGGTGATTTATGTCGAGATACCAGACTACTCATTATAAAAACTTATGGTAATCAACGAGATTTTAATTTAGTCTTCAACTTTGGCACCTCCAAAATATCCATGTCCAAACTATCGCACAAACTTGAAAGTGATATAATGGAAACGAAAACGGTGAATCAAAGAAAAAAGTAACACAGAAAATTGAAAATTTATTTATACACATAATCATATTGTAAAATATGAAAAATTATAAATTAGCTGTTTATTTATCCTTAACTCTCAAGAATATATGCGAAAAATTCATAAGATTTTTTATTTTCTTCTGTCCTTTTGTATCAAACACAGCTTTGTTCGTGACGTAAAAGGATAAGACGTTGAATGCAGAAAGAAATCTATTTAAGCAGTTCAAATAATTTGTATAGTCTCAGTGTTTACATTGTAAAATAATCTTTTGAACTACTAACATGGTTGAGTGAAATTTTTTACCATTTATTTACTATATATTAAAACAATGACCTTTGGCTTCAACTTGTCATCGTTTTTCTTTCACTCATTTTCCCCTACTTTTTTTATTGATTTCCCTCGCGTTTTAGTTCATGTTGCGGTTGTATTATTACCATCATAATACTATTTATGTTATTAATTAAATGCTATTATAATTCATAAAACAACTATGTCTAACCCGTAACAAGATCTTTAATATGAATCGATTAAGTCAACTCTTCAATTGCGCAAACCACCCTCCGCTTGGATTCGGCGACTTAGTGGAGGGAAAGTCATCGTGACTTTATTTGTTGGTTTAGATTTTGTCACTTGTTTTAAAACATTATTTTTTAATTAAATTATAAATTTAATTCTTATATTTTTTATACTTTAAAACAATAAAAATTACTATTAGGCCTGTAGATTAACTATAACAGTTATTTCAGTTTAATTAGTGATCTCCAAGAAAATTTTATAGTCCATAACAATTTTACACAGCTAAAACCGTATTGTCTTTAACGAAAGATACCAATGATGTGTTGAAAAAACTGTCAAATTTTTTGTGGTAGTTTTAAAACAGACAAAATTTCTTTTTTGGTAAAAAAATTCTGACAATTTAATAATTATTTGAAATTTCCAAACAATTTGAATAATATTCAAGACTACTAGTTAATCTGAAATAATTTTATACTAACTAATCTACACATAATAATATTTTTTATAATTTTAAAGTATAAAATAATATTCAAACTAAATTACTAATTAAATTAAAAATGTTTTTAAAAGAAGTGGCAAAGTCTAGACCAAGTTACTAATGGCCTAAAAAAGGGGAAAGTGACGGAGACTTTCCCGCTCTAAAGTCACTGAATCCGTTTAGTAACCATTTTGTTAAATTTGGTATATGCCAAGTTACTATATTATGTTTACATTACAAGGCATTTTAATGCATACACAAACACTAACTCAGACTGATGCATAACTAGTAAAATAATAATACAAGGTACCAATCAATATGGTTTGATAGATAATTTTATCTCTTAAACATATAATCATGAGTTTGATTTTTAATCCGTGGAATATTTCAAGAGTTAATATTTAATTTTCGATCAAGAGATGTCTTAGTTCAAACAAAAAATAATAAAAGTAATACAATGTCTGAACTGAGATAATAATTGGTCCAGCGCTCAAGCACAAATAAAGTAACGCTTAATTGATGATCATCTTAGACTGAGTCAGTTTGAGTTGGCGAATATGAAGATGCACTACTTGTACAGCTGATTGATTTGTGTAATGTTAAGATCAAAGTCATACTAGTTACTCGCACTCGTTTCATTTTGTGGTGAGAAAACGGTATTATATCTGTGCTATAATAAACGATGATGAATACCTTTTGGCATCAGAAATAATGATGGCATTTTCCTCTATTTCTTTTCCACTCAAGAATGCTAGGGATGATGCAGATCACAATCACAGGACAATCATTAAGTGGTAATTTTTATTTAATTTATGTGATTTTTAATAGTATTTTTTTTTCTTTTTAGACTGCAATATTTTCTATTCGAGATAATTTTATTTTAGTTGAGTAGGATTATTTATAATAATTTTTTTCTCCAAGTATTTAACATACTAGAGATATGTAGATCACATTCATAAGACAATCATTAAGTGATCTTTTTTATTTGATTTATGTGATTTTTACATGTTGGCCATTAATAATACTGTTTTTTTTTTCTAAGTCACACTATTTTTTATTTGAAACAATCTTATTTGAATCTAATAAAATTATTATAAGTGATAATACTTTTTTTCTCTAAATATTTAATATATTTACATATCTAAAATTCAAACCGATAAATTAAATTAGAATAATCTCACATTAATTTATATACGCGTTAGACTTTTGGTATATGACAGAATTGTCTGGGCTAAATATTAGTATTCAAATCCAAGTCATTCTCATTCACAAAATAAATAATTCAAGCCATTGTATGACAGATTTTTTTTATAAAAAAATTACTTCTCCATCCCTATTTATAAGACTCAAATTTAAAATATACATATTTCTTTTTATAAGATTCAATTTTAATGATTGTTACATTAATTATTTTTAGATTATAAATATCTCTAATTTAAAGAAGAAATAATATGTTAACAAACAATTGAAAGAGAGAAATATTAATTATAATAATAATTTTTAAAAAAATTATAAATTTAAGATAAATTTATTCTATCAACTAAATTAGATAATTACTTTTAATATATATATATATATATATATATATATATATATATATATATAAGAAAAGAGCTAGTAATTAATATATTACTTTCAGCGTGGGGAAGCCCATAAGTCTATTAATTTGACATTGCCCGCAAAATGTGATGCTTATTAATTATCTTTTGATTTGCTAGTTGATACATGAATGCAACACACACTCAATTACCATACGATAGGTCCACAGAGCTGATTCAAATGGCACTCACTTTTAGAATTTTCTGCTTGGACCTCTCTCCCATGATGTACACGACTTATCCTCAGAGTGCAAGTATCTTACTATCTTGGCAGGTAAAAAACATAAAAGAAAAACTCTGATATTGAATACTTTAAGTGCACCTACTCTTCACACTGAAGAATCTGAGTCAAATTGAGAGTGCATGTTAAGAGTCTCACGAGTGTTCTGTTAAAAGCTAAATAATTAAATTCTTTGTCTATTCTAATCACACAATGATGCAAGTTTATAGCACTGTCAAAAAAATTAACGTGATAAGGACAGCTCATAGGATATATTTTTTATTCGTAAGAATTAATATTTATATATTATATTCAACCAATTAAATTAAACATCCTTAATTTAGAGTAAATTTGGACACACATCTCAAAAACATAAAATAAAAAAAATCATTTAAAAAAAACCCACATAAAATGAAGTCTAATTTATAATAAACACAGAAGTTATAAGTCAAGCAACAACTGATAGCTTTGGAACACACCAATAAATGCATGACCAATAAATGTACATTGTAATTAAAGTATATCAGAATATTAATTTCTATAAACAATATTTTTAATAATTCAAAATTATTCTAATGACTAAATACACTATTGCATAGAATAGTTTAGAAAAATCCAACATGTTCTTTATAAGAAATATATCGTTATCACAAATCACCCAAAGAAAATGTGGCTTGTAACACGCATGTTATAGGAATTGAATGGTAGCTCTACCACCCTCTATAAAAGCAAAGCAAACATGTGTCTTTTTCTTCTATAAATCGTTTCATTTTCCAAATCAATTATATTGTCTCACAGCAATAATTGATCGAGTTGTTACCTATTATTGGCTTTCAAATTTTCAACTTATGGAGTGCACTTCCAATAATAAGCATTCTTTTGTTCTCTTGATTTTGCTCGTACTCCTTAGTCCTCTAGTACTTTGCCAACTTAGATATGACTACTATTTTATAACATGTCCAACCCTCACTTTCATTGTTCGAAACTCACTTGTGCTAGCTATGGCAGATGAACAAAGAATTGCAGCTTCTATCTTGCGCCTTCATTTCCATGATTGTTTTGCCAATGTAAATTAATAACCTCTCTCATTTTTAGTTATTGCTTGATCTTGGTTAACTCTCTCTCTCTCTCTCTCTCTCTCTCTCTCTCTCTCTCTCTCTCTCTCTCTCTCTCTCTCTCTCTCTCTCTCTCTGTTTGCGTGAGCATAAAACATAATATTTTTACATAAGAGTAGCTCTTTCATCCATCAAGTAACTTACAAATTAATAATGCATAAATTAATTTTAATTTATGAAAAAAATTATTTTATTTATTGTTCTTATTTTTTTCTATCTTAAAAGTGTTTCTTGGAGAAATTTATCAAAATTGATCTAACTAATTGCACGAGTTTCTGGTTTCTTCTTTCTTTCTTTGAATTTTACACAGGGATGTGATGCATCTGTGCTACTAGATGATACCAGCAGTTTTAAAGGGGAGAAAAGTGCATTGCCTAATCTAAATTCACTCAAAGGATTTGAGCTTATTGACACAATCAAGTCTCAAATAGAGTGGATATGTCCATCCACCGTGTCATGTGCTGATATACTAGCTGTAGCAGCAAGAGAAGCTGTTAATCTTGTAAGAAGTTAACCCCTCTACCTTGTTATTAATATTAAGTGTTAACTAAGTTTTTTAAAATTTGGTTTTTAGTCTCTAAATTTTGTTTGATTAATTAAGGTTTTGGTTTTTAGTCTCTAGATTTTGTTTGATTAATTAAGGTTTGAAAACTTTTCGTTTTTAGTCCTTTTAAACAAAAGTTTTAGTCCATTATTTTTATTTATTTAATGAGATTTTAAGAACTAAAAATTTAAATTTTCAAAAATTTAAGGACTAAAATTTTTAATGGAAAAAAGTTAAGAGACTTTGATCCGTCCAACAAAAATTTAGAGACTAGAAATCAAATTTCTAAAAATTTAGGGAATAAAAATCTTAATCAATCCTAATATTAATTAATCAACATTTTAAGGACTATGTATAGTACATAAATACTGTTAATTAACCAAATATATTTATAACTTCTGTAATTTTCTCAAGAGTATAGGACCATATTACTGGCGACCAGCACTACTTGGTCGTAGAGACGGCACAACAGCTAGTGAGAGCGAGGCCAGTTGGTTACCTTCACCCTCTGACACCTTACAAAACATTACCAACAAGTTCCTTTCAAAGGGTCTTGATATTAAGGATTTAGTAGTGCTCTCAGGTTTGCTTGATTCCTTTTACTTATCAATTTTGATAATTTAGGAGTTCTCAATTTCTCAGGTAACTTTGATTTTACTACCCTTGAAGAGTAGGGAAATTATGTTTGCTAGGTACTTCGTAGCTTTAAGCTGTTATTGCTATTTGCTAGTCCTAAATATTGGTACTTTTGAATTTTGACTAACATTAACCACTTCATGTATTTCTATATTCCAACTCGGTTATAATAATTGTAGAATAGCAAATAATAAATGTGACTGAATGTAAATAATAATTGAAGTACCCCAGATTTAAATGGAGACGTGCATCGTACAACAGCTTTGTTGTAAGGGATGGTTCATTTTTCTTCAGCATTAATGCAGCTGCTGTCAAATCATGGTACAATGATATATATATATATAGTAAAGCAATAATAGATTGAATCAGAGCTTTGTTCTTTCCTTCCTTTCCCACCCTCAAACTTGAATAGGAAAAGGGCAACAAAATTTGTTCAAAGCTAATAAGACATAGGTTAAAATGTGTTTTAGATTCTTCAATTCTTCTTTTTAAAATTAGTCTTAAATTTATATTTTTAAAATAATAATTTTGGTTATGATATTTTTATAATTAGTGAATTTCGTCCCTCTTTAAAAAAACTTAAAATATTACGATGAGAGAGGAGATACATCAATTATTACATATAGAAAGATCAAAATCATTATTTTTAAAATACAAGAACTAAAATTAATTTTATCCAAAAATTGATGGACTTTTTTATACTAAAAAAATTGATGGGCTTAAAACACATTATATTGAAGTATGTATCATGAGGCGGCAAAAAAATTAAAATATAGCAATTTTAATAAAAAAATTATGAAAATATTGAAGTTTTAAAGGTATTTACGCATCTATAGCAACCAGTCGTGGCCCTCTAGGCGTGACTCATTCTGTCGCTAATTCTATCTCTAACACTTTTTGCGACGGAATATTGGACGTGACCACAATATTCAGTCGCAAAAAGTATTAGCGACTGAAATAGAGACCAGAATTAGTGTACGCCTTTAAAATCAATTTTTTTATTTACAGTATAATTTTTTTCAATTTTTGAAATTAGTGTTACGACCACAATATTGTAATTTTTTTATTTTTTAAACCGAAATTGTTAAAAAATTTGCAGTATAATTTTTTTTAAACGTACGACTTTAAAATCAATTTTTTACAACTTTAAATTTTTATTATTATTAATATACGACTTCAAAGTCGGTCTAAAAATCAATGATGAATATGGGTCTAAAAATTCTTTAAAATTAGATAAAAATAATAATTAATAATATTATTACAAACTACAATAAATTCGTAATTAATTAGACTGAATATTGGCAATATCTAATTTTTTTTCTAATTTCGGTCTTTATTTCAGTCGCTAATACTTTTTCGACTAAATATTGTGGTCACACCCAATACTCCGTCGCAAAAAGTGTTAGCGACTGAATTAGTGATGGAATTAGCGACGGAATGAGTCACGTCCAGGAGGGGCGCAATTGGTTGCTATAGATGCGTAAATACTTTTAAAACTACAATATTTTCGTAATTTTTTTTATTAAAATTACTATATTTTAATTTTTTGGCCATCATGAGGCCTAAGTTGCTATGTACATGCTAGCCATCACATCAAGTGTACAAAACTCACGTTATTCCTATGTGATCAACGCAGGAGCCCACACAATCGGCTATGCTCGGTGCTTTACATTGAAGCAAAGGTTTTTCAACTATAAGGACACTGGCAAACCAGATCCATCACTGGATGCTTCACTCTTACCACATTTACAGAAACTATGTCCAGATAACAGTTCTGACAGCAATTTGGCTCCATTGGATCCTGTCACCACATACACATTTGATAACATGTATTACAAAAACCTTGTTAAGAACTTAGGGTTACTACCAACTGATGAGGCTCTTATGAATGATAGCACAACTGCTTCATTGGTTAATATGTATAGCCAGCCAAGTGGTATGGTTTACTTTTACAAGGACTTTGATGTGTCTCTTGAGAAAATGGGCCTTATAGGTGTACTTACAGGACCACAAGGGGAGATAAGGAAAAACTGCCGGGTGATCAACTAGAAATACATTTTCATGTGCTCTAATACTTTACCAACATATAGACATGTGTGAATGTGTTATAGATAAATAAATGAATAAATAATTAATTTTGTTCCTAAATGTGTAGAGTACTGATAAATTTGTCCTCGAAAGATGAAAATTCAAAATTTAGTCCTAAAAGTAAAAAAAGTACGATAAATTCATTCAACCGTTAACTTCTGTCCGTTACCGTTAATGAAAGAGCCTATGTGACACATTCATGGATGAATTTATCAGCGCTCTACACATTCAGGGACGAAAATGACTATTTACTCTAAATATAATTTAATTTTCATCTTTCCTTTTTTTAATCATTGTAAGCATAATATTACAATAAACACTTAAAAAAATAGGAAAACAAACATAAGTTAGAACAAACATAATAATAATCATAATATTGATTAATAAACATAATTTGTTTGTTGCTCTGAAATTTCTATTATGACAACATTAGGTAGTGACAAAATCAAGTCGGATCTCATTTATTTGTAAGAATTAACTTAATGGTTGTGCATTTTTGTTTTGAGTCTCATTTTTTGTAAGGTACTGTACATTAGAAATTTCAGAGCAATAGGCAGATTATACTTATTAATCAATATTATGTTTATTATTACATTTGTTCTAACTTATGTTTACTTTCCTATTTTTTAAGTGTTTATTATATTATGCTTGTAACAATTGAGAAAGGAGGAGAAAATGAAGATTAAATTGTATTTTGGGTAAATAGTTATTTTGGTCTATGAATGTATAGACCATTGATAAATTCGTCTCTTGCATTAACGTTAACAGATGAAAGTTAACAAATGAATAAATTTGTTGCACTTTTTTCACTTTCGATGACTAAAATTTAAATTTTTATCTTTTGGAGATGAATTTGTCAGCACTATAGATTTTCAAAGAAGAAAATAATTATTTATCCTAAATAGATATATAGATGTGTATATCAACATTGGTCAAAAGAGAAATTCATTTAGAGTTCAATTTATACATCAATTACCTGTCTAAGTTTGGGAAAGAACTAGACATCGGCATGGATTTGCACCCATATGAAAAATTGGACCTATGGTTCAAATTGGTGAATTTTGGGAGTTTGGCAACTTTTTGTTTCCACGGAATGTGATTTTGTTTTAAATTTCAAAATCATCTTTACTCTTTTGTACGCTTTCTTTCCCATCTAGTATATGTATGTAGAAAGAAGTTTTTTGTTGGAGCATTAAATATTTATCATCAACTTGTCAATCAAATCAATTTATATACTATTAAGCATAGTTGTGAAAATCGGTCCAGTCGTCGACCCGGTCAAGGTAGTGGGTCAGTAGTCCAACCAGTGGATCAATAATTTGCCCAGTTTGACCCTGTCCATATTAAAAAATTCAAAATTATATTATATATACATATATAACTAACATTATTTGATTAAGAAAAATTCATTCATGATTTCATACTCAAAAATCTAAAATAACAATTGAAGTATTAAAGTTGATAACACAAGTAAAGTGTATTAATAATAAAAGAGAGTGTAAATAGCAACTACCTAACTTTAGTTTTTAAAAAATAAAATGAGTCCAAGCCCATTTTGAAATGAAAAAAAAACTGCTGAAAGCAATAAAAGGGTTACAAGAAGTAATATCTGGCCCAATTAAAAATATCCTAATCCCCCAATATATATATATATTTCTCTTGGTGATGCACTGCTACGCCCTCATCCACATTTTTTTCTTCCTGCTGCAGCACGTCCACATTCTTCTCTTCTATCATCTCTACCTCTACTTCCCATCTCCTTAATTCTATGCCAACATCCAGCTTGATACAAATCAAACCCGTAAAGTTGGGATGTTAAAAACATAATTCCATAAACCCTTTTTCAAAATGGTGAATTTTTTTTAACATTTCAGAAAGATGTTTTCGGATACGGTGGCGGAGCAAAGCTTCTCCGACATAAGGTGTCAGTGAAGAAGACGAATGGAATACCTTTTTTCTGAGTTTTACAAAACCCGGTCTGATTCCTAAATCAGTCCAGGTCACTGGGTTCTTAAAAAATTACCGGTTCTTGTCGGGCTTAATCGGGCCACTTGCATGATCGGTTCCACATCCAACCCGGCCCAAAACTACCAATGGTTCCTGGTCGGACCAGTCCGACTGACCGATCCGAACCGATTTTAATAACACTTCTATCAAGAACCAATTTTAATAACACCTGAAGAGGGAAGTAAGAAAAATAGCCAAAAAGTGGGCTGCAGGACCAGGTTCAATCCCGCATCAAGTAATTCCTAAGGTAAAGTAAGATGGCAATAAAGTAGGCCATAAGCTAGTAAAAATATCTATTTTCCTCTAGTATATAACTATGTTCGATGAAAATTATAATGACTTTAATTAAAAAAATGTATTACACTTGGTTGAAGCCAAAATTTGAGTAAGGCAAATGCAAAATGAGATCATCTACAGCTTTACATTAAAAAATAACTCATTAGTAAATGTCACTTCTGCTTCTTATTTCGCAATATAGACAAGGTCAAAGGAACTGCTGCCTTCCTCTTGGCAAATACATTAGTTCTGCTATCCAAGTCGTCACTGTCTTCATCATCATCTAAAGCATCTCTTGCAATTGTGGTAGACTCTTTAACAATATTTGCTGATTTACTTTTTTCAGCATTCAATTTGTCATACAATTTCCTTTCAACAGGGTCATCTGAAGGCACAAATTTTGATTGGCGTGAAACTTTTGCACCTAGACCCAGCCTGCAAAGTTGTGTAATGGTACAATATAAGCAATAATATCATGGTTCATGGCAAACAATTAAAATCATGTAGATTGGCTAAAGACAAATGAACAAATTAATGGTGGCAGATATACTGACCCAGAAGGTCGACCCTCTAAATCCACATTTGCTATATCATCATCTGCATCCTTGCTCATATTATTTACCCATAACTCGGCCTGCCAATCAAAATGGTTGACATTTAGGCACCGGTAGCACCAAATTCATAATATTTTGACATAAATCAAGTTGAGTAAATTCTTCCGGAAGATGGAAATCACTTCATATAGTAATCTCCAGTCTTTAAGCAAACTACTTTACTAACTAGTCACAACAAACTTAGTAAATACATTTAATAAAATGTTCATTACTGTTGGTGTAAAGTAATAATTTGCATAAATGCACATCAATACCACAAAAATAGTTTATCATCCATTTGACAACCATAAAATACATAATCCTTACTCTCCGCACAGCAATAGGGGTAAAAAAATGTTTACTAATTTCAATGCCTTGTCCAACTTAATAATTTGGGGAGCCCCAGTTTTATTTGTTGTTTTCGTGACACTCATTTCAAGCTCTTTGTGCCCTGATAAATTGAAGAGAACAGTTAATATACACTCGTGCCAATATATTCTAAATATCTGACAACATCATATGATTAAAAAAGGAAATGCTTACAAGACTTATGTTTTTTGTTCTAACATAAATTATATATTCCCTGATTCAACCAGGTCTTAAATTTAATAACTTCGATAACTAGTGGGCAACTTAGTGCACAAGGCTCCCACCTAGTGAGATGTGGGGAGGGTAAGGGTAAATGTATGTAACCTTACGCTCACAAGTAGGGAGGTTGTTTTCAGTTGTGACCTCCTTGTCACAAGACAACCTTGTAATTGTGGGGGGACAAGTATTTAGATTTTTCAAAAAGCATCTTAGATCAGTTTTTTTTTTTTATAAAAAAACCACACTAATCTAAGACGGTTTTTAGTAATAACCGTCTTAGAAACTTCAAAAAGTGACGGCTTTCAACGACATCCCATACAACGACAGTTGTACAACCGTCTTAGAAAGTGCTCTACAACCGACGTAGAAGACCCATTTTGTAGTAGTGTATTTGTACTGTGCAATGTTTGGTTTGCATTAGAAAAATATACATAACAAGATTTTGAAATTATTTTATTATTTAACATAAAATTAATTATCATGCTTTACTAATATATACAATTTACTACTATTGTGATATATGTTAAAGAATTATTTTAGACCTGTTATAAAAAAATTACAATTTATTAATTATGTTGATATATTTTTAACTATATCTTATAATTATCATATTATAAATCTTTTTAAAATAATTCAAAATAAATTAACGAAATGCATAAGTAAAACTAATAATAATTTATCATATGTTATAACTAAAAATATTTCACAATCATACAATGTTATTAAGAATATAAATTTTTATTAAGATGATTTTTGGTAATATGTAAATTCAAGCTTTCTTAATTATTAAATATTGAAAGAGATGATGGTGGCGTTGAAGGGGGAGTGCGGTGCGAGGGAACAGATTGAGATTATGTCAGATTGGGAGTCACAGGTGAGGTTCACAGAGCTGAAGTTGTCGGTGGAGTGGGCGGTGGTTTGAAGGAGCGTGGTGATGAGCTGGTCTGAGGGGGGGGGGGGGGAGAGGGTGCGGAGGTCAGACCAGGAGAGGAATTGGAGGAAGACGTCGTAGTGAAGGACGTCGATGAGGGCAACCGGGGAGAGGTGGTGGTGGGAAAGGTGGTCGTCGGCGACGAGGTAGGTGTTGGGGATGGCGAGAATGGAGAAGGAGAAGCGGTCTGAGACATCCGTGGTGAGGGGCATGACAGAGACGAGGATGGAGATGAATTGGGAGAGCTCTGACAAGGTGCGAAGGAGGATGGTGAGGTTGTTAATGTTTGGAGAATGAGGCACATATAGGAAAAAAAAAGGAGTGGGATAATGAAAAGTCAGAAAATAGGGATATTATTGTATTTTTACTTTTGTTAGACACTAGACAAAAAGTGTTACGGGGTTTAGTGAGTTATAAGCTTTTGAGTATTTGTTCAATCCATCATTCTTTATTTTATATTGTCCCTAAGTCATTTTTTAAATCAAACGTTGGACAAATATTTGTGTGTTGTCCAGTCTCTTATTTTTTAGTTAATAAAACGCACCCATAATGTTTGTTATAATTGATTGATAGCAATTGGATTTTTAATAATCGTATGCTTTTTCAAACAATTTATAACACTTTCACTGAAATCGATGTCACAATTAAATCAATTTATAAGTATATCAATTAAATTGATGTCACAATTGAAACAGTTAAATTTTGGTGCATTGACTTCTTCTGTACTCTTCATTTTCTTTTAAATTCAGATTAATTGCAAACGAAAAACCATAGCATACACTCTCGAATCTGAATCCTCTCCAATTGAAAATAATTTGGGAGACTCCAATTAACAAATTTTCAACCATTAGATTAAATTAGAGGCTAAGATTTGGTCATGTATCCAATTTAATATATTTTTTAAAAGCAATATTGTTCTTGTACAACTTTACTCACTTCAAAATGTCTCTAATTCTTGATCCTTCTCCTGCAATCATTCATTGTAAACGTGTTATACCGGAGAACAAATGCACATGACAACTAAGAACCTTCGAGAACCAATAAAATTTGATTTTTCACGATGGAGTGATTCCAAACACTGCCTGCACCCTCTCACCTCTCTCTCCCCGCACTCTCCTTCCTAGTCAAGAGGCTCCACATGCAACGCTCCCTTGTCAAGGCTCCCATGTTCACTGGCGGAGCCATTCCCAAGCCAGTAATGGCCATGGCATAGGCTAAAATTATTAATACACTTGTAATTTTTTTTTATTGTATACAATTATTTTATTGATACACTTAAAAAATTGATAATTGGCATAGGCTAAAATTTAATTGGCATGGGCTAATATTAGTTGCTGGCTCCGCCACTGCCCATGTTCACCGTCGAGCTCCAGACTTAGTGCTCTGATTTGGATTGCTCGCTTGACGAGTTGACACGGTGAATTGAAGGGGGTCTCGCTACATATGCCTCCTTCTTCGACGAAATTCGTGACCTTTTCAATGACATTATTGAGAGGGTTATTGTTCCCTCTTGAATTGTTTCAGTGATAAGAATTGTTAGAGTTCTTCTACACTTGTAGTCCTTAAATACTTTTTTTTTTTACATTTTTGGTCCCTATAATTTTTTTTTTCTATTAATAGTTCTAATTCCTATTGTCAAATAATAACATTGATGAGGTAACTAGTCATGTTAATTTCCACAAAAAAAATTAGTCACATTAATAATCATGTAGTTTGCCATGTCATTAAAGATTTAAGGGGCCAACTATGTGTAATTTACTTTTTTTTTACTTTTACATTTCTATTGCATGATACAATAATTTGTATAATATGATTTTAAATTTAAAACTCCATAAAAAAAATTAATTTCAATTCACACTTTATAATTTGTCACCTTACGTGCATTGCACGAGTAGATGCATTAGGTTGTTATCTCAAGTTTTTGTGCATAGGGTTATATCTTTTTTTAAAAATATATTTGAATATGCAACAATCACGCTAATGGAATACCAATTATATCTTTAATTGTTAGGGTTTAATGACAAGTCATTTGGTAGATTAAATCTGCGTACAATTTTTTTAATAAATAAATAAAATTTCTAAAAAAACAAATTTTTTAAAAGAAAAAATAGTAAAAAAATTCTTTTTGGGGTAAAAAAAATATTTTACATAGTTTTATGCAATAAATTATAGGTATTGCGATTTGAACGGGCGTTATAAGATATTAATATATTTCCTGGACATAATTGACTCTAAGCTCATCTTTGATTTCAAAAACCATTTTAAAAGGATTTTCTAATATTTTTTCTAAAAGTAAAATTTTGGTGGGACTACATTTGTCAATTACTTTTGTATTGTCCCCATCGTGACCTGAGTGACGTCATAGTATGTTATCATATAAGTATCATTTTTCTTTGCATTCATCATTATTTTTTTATGTAATATATAAATCTCTTTTACTTATATTTTTTAGGATGAAAACATATTTTTTTTTAAAAAATAATTATAAAATGTAATATCAAACATTATAATAATTCTTATTCAATTATGTATATAACTATGTTATATATATATATATGTCAACATTCATAACAATGTTAATATATTACTTATTTACGATTCTATTAATATAAACTTATATAAAATTTTAAAATATTAAGAAATATATAAGAAATCATAATAATGTAAAAATTGTGAATTGTAAACTCAATATTCGCGCAACACATAATTATTACTCTAGTTTACCTATGTGACAAAACATTTTTTTATATTAACAATTAACAATAATTAATTTATTGGTAATCAAACAATTTCTATTTTTACTCTATTTGTTCTCCCGCTGTCCAAACAAAGCGTGAGCAACAAAGTGTAAGAGAATGATTAATTTATGATTAATTTTTTTAGTTTTGGAAATATTATTATTGAGAACAAAATATGTAAATGTTATTTCTGGATAATTTATAAAAATATTTTTAGTGAATTATTAAAAATGATTAAGAATAATTAAAACATGTGTTTGGTCGATATTTTTTTCTAAAAATATATATCATAATTTCTGAAATATCTTTATTATTAAAGTAATTAAATAATATAAATATGTTACAGATAAGTACAAATGTAATAATTCACACGAAAGTCTCAAAATAAACCGTACACCTTGACTACAAACAAGACAAATATACGTGCATAAGGCCATTGCTATCTATTTTTAATGCCTCCCACCAAAGAAATAAAACACTTCTTTTGCTACAAAAAATCATCCCATGAAGACAAACTTCCAGCAGAAGATAAGTCATATGATTTTTTATAAGCCACACTCGAGTTGGTCTTATACCAATTTCTTCCAAAACATTTGGGTATATTAAGTTCAATAGTTCATCCACTTCCAGCAGAAGATAAGTCATATTTTTCTTAACACAAAAAATGTTGAATATATATATTATATATATTAATAATAATATGTTCATATACAAGCCCAATAGATTATTGTATGGTTATATAGGCTCATATGGGCTGGAGTCCAATAGTTTACTATATTACTAGGATTTTCCTATGTTGGAGGTAACATTGTTGAGCATTCCAAATTCTGATGCCTTTTGGTGTAATACTTCAAGCAACCAATACTAAACCTTTCTCTCTCTCAAAGCCTTTACCTCCAACAATCTTGAAGTATTATCTTCGTGTATCGGATTTGAGCGAGTAAGGTGTTGTTTCGAAGATCTCATCGAGAGGAACTCAAGGGTATCATCACTTTCATGTTTCGACGGAAGGATTGACCGGGATCTGAGATTGAAATTGTGCAGCCGCAACTTTTGAGGGTAGATCCTGAAAATTTCAGCCACTTTCACGAGTTGAAACCTTGTGGGTTTTGTTCTACTCATCAAGATGATCGTTTTGAGTGGTCGTAAGCGTAAAACGGAGGTCAGATGAAGGAGATATAGCCGTTTGAAGTTTCTGCAGTTTTCTGACGAAGTTTCCGGTGACTGGTTCGTCTTCTCCGGTGGACTGGTTCATCTTCTCCGACGACTGGTTCGTCTTCTCTGGCGAACTCTTCGGCGACTGGTTTGTCTTCTCCGGCGAACTTTTCCGGTGACCGGCGACTTTCCGGCAAATTTTCAGCAAGTTTCCGGCGACCTAAAATCATTGTTTCTAAGGTTTTTGGGCGTTCTGGATCCATTTTTGGGGTCAAATTTGACAAATTT
>CM023957.1:18992291-19020262 GCA_013407115.1 Glycine latifolia | reverse complement strand
TTCAAAACAGTGGGGGAAATGGGGTTAAAGACTATGTAGACAAGTCTTAATTATCATTTACTTACCTTAAATTGTGTGTTTTGAATTATCGAATCTTCTTTTGTTGGCCAAATGATAAACACACTTTATATGTTTCATTGATGATCGTGGTTGCTAACTATTTTGAGAATGGTGAGTTATCTCATTCCAAACTTGATGAGATGATTTTAATCCAATTCAAAAGTTCTATCTGGGAAGCTTGTGTCATTCCAAACTTGATGATACAATCCTACCAGGTTGGCATATCCTTTTTGGTTAAATGATCTCATTCCAAACTTGATGAGTTGATTTTAAACCAATATTTGGGAAGCTTGTGTCATTCCAAACTTGATGATACAATCCTACCAGGTTGGCTTATCCTTTTGGTTAAATGATCTCATTCCAAACTTGATGCTAGATTATTTGACTTTAAGGAATTAGCAACTGTGACATTCCAAATTGAAACATAGAAATAATTGATTATATAAAAAGCCTATTGGTCTTGTTCTTAATTGAAGCTTGACATTACAAGACTAGGTTATTGTAAGTGATGTGACTGTTAGTCTTATTCTGTGAAACGAGACAATCGTTACTCTCTTACAAATAAACTTAGGTTGATGACTCTTTATAACTTAAACTATTTAGGCCGTGTTCATAATTTATGAAACTGACTTGATGCTTATGAACATGATATTATGATGCTTTATGACATTGATATATGTTCTTCTTTGGCTGATGATATGATGCTAAGTTCTTTTAGTAGAACTAGACATTTTTAGTAGTTTATTCAAATGATTGAAGTCATGATAATATGAAATTCATATTTGATATTCTACAGGGGATGGTAGAGATGGAGGAGAGCTTAAGAAGTTGGATCCTTAGGAGAACGACCAACTTGATATACGAATATATCATTGAGAATAGTAGGGAACTTGATAGTTCACTTACTATTGCCCATTATGTTGGAGTCCATTTACTTGAGACTATTGTCCATTATGTTGGAGTCCATTTACTTGAGACTTACATTTTGTTATTTCTACTTTGTGAACATCATGATTATTATGCGTCTTTCTTATATTTGTAAGGCCTTAGACTATTTTGACTGGCCTACTTATACTTGATTGTTATGCATATGTTGGTTGTGAACTGATTTTGAGATTGATTTTTTGGATGTTGGGATTTGGATGAGTTTAGATTTAATGTAAAACTCTTGGTATTTATATTGATATATTGATCTCAAAACAGATTCATGAGAATGATGATTCACTTAGTTTGATTGCAAACGTAGTCTGAGTTTAATATTTTTTTATTAAAACTCTTTGACCGATCCGAGTTGATTGTCTTGGAATAAATGTGGATGATTCATGTTTGTTTGAACATTACATTGACTACCTTATTGGATTGTGCTGTATGGTGAACATAGGAGGAGATTGTTGAATATATATGTTATATATATTAGTAATAATATGTTTACATACAAGCCCAATAGGTTATTGTATGATTATATGGGCCCATATGGGCTGGAGCCCAATAGCTTACTATATTACTAGGATTTTCCTACGCTGGAGGTAACACTGTTGAACATTCCAAATTCTGATGCCTCTTGGTGTAATACTTCAAGCAACCAACATTAAACCTTTCTCTCTCTCAAAGCCTTCACCTCCAAAAAAAAAACTTTTATTTATTAATAACACATGATATGCACAAGAGACGCCAAAAGTTGGAAAAACATGTCACAAAAGTACATATAAAATTGGCTCAACATGGATGAACAAAAATTGTGGGAAAGAAAAAATAATTATTGCATGTAACATTAAGGGAGGAGAGAGGATAGTGGGATTGTGGATGTAAGGAGGGTATATTTAAAATTTTATTTACAAACAGAGATTTTTGTGATATGGGAATACATTTTTTATGTTCTTTTATGGAGATTAAATATTAATTAAATGTAAAATTATGTCTTTTTATGAATAAAAGATATCATATATGGATTAGTTATTTTATTTTTGTAACAACCGTGTCATATTTGCATGGATAAATTTTTTAGTCCTAAAAATTCAGGAAAAACGAATGATAATGTCACTTATAACTAAATTAATTAGTATATTCTTATAACACCATAACTAGAATCTTTATTTTTTGGGTAGGACCACGAGGTATTTCATTCACTGAATCGCCTATGAAACTAATCCAAAATTAAAAACTTAACATTAAAGTTCATCATTTATCTTTCATTGACTAATCCTAAGATATTTTATGAACATTAAACACAGATTTTCTGTCAGCATATATTATCAATTGAGTTATATCCTATGTTAGCACTAATTGTTGATAATAATTAATTGAATTTAGTATATTTAAGCACCTCTAAAATATATTTCAATTCAAATATTTTACCGAACAACACATGATATTTCTTTCATTTTTTTTAATAAAAAAAAACGGACCCTGAGGTATTTTTTTTTTCTCCGTATTCTGGTGCAGACAAAGGAAAAAGAAAAGGCGCGATCAGTGACACGTGTATCGGCTAACCGTAGAGGTTTTGTCGCTAGCGGCACGAAAACAAAGGAGTTTGAAATTGGAAAGCGGGATTAGGGTTTTGCACTCCACAGTCCACTTACCTTCTTCTTCCTCCTCTTCACTGCAATATCTCTCTCTTCGCTTTCCCGAAAATGGTGAATCCTAGATGCTTCCTCGACGTCAGCATCGGCGGCGAGTTAGAAGGTAGGATCGTCGTCGAACTCTTCCACGACGTCGTTCCCAAAACCGCCGAGAATTTCCGCGCTCTCTGCACAGGCGAAAAGGGCATCGGCCCCAACACCGGCGTCCCCCTGCACTACAAGGTCATTCATTAATTCTATGCTAAAATTTAATACATTTGTTATCATCAAAATTACGAGAATGATTTTGAGGCCTGTTAAGGAAATAATAATCTTACAAGCCGATTTTGTAGGGTTGAGTTAGGTCAAAAATCCACATTCTAAGATTTTTTGACGTCTTTTAATTATTGCAGGGCATGTGTTTCCACCGCGTGATCAAAGGGTTCATGATCCAGGGCGGGGACATCTCCGCCAGGGATGGCACCGGTGGGGAATCAATCTACGGCACCAAGTTCGAGGACGAGAACTTGGAGATGAAGCACGAGAGGAAGGGGATGCTTTCCATGGCCAATGCAGGACCCAACACCAACGGCTCCCAGTTCTTCATCACCACCACGCGCACTCCTCACTTGGACGGAAAGCACGTCGTGTTTGGGAAAGTTCTGAAAGGAATGGGCATTGTTCGCTCTGCGGAACACGTTGTTACCGGGGAGAATGACCGTCCCACTCAGGATGTTGTGGTAGTTGATTGTGGGGAAATTGCTGAAGGGGAAGATGATGGAGTTGTTAACTTCTTTAAGGATGGTGACACCTATTCCGATTGGCCCGCTGATCTCGATGTCAAACCCGACGAACTTTCTTGGTGGATGAGCGCTGTGGACGCTATCAAAACCCTTGGGAATGAGCAGTATAAGGTTAAACCTTTTTTGTTATAATGGTTATAATTTGTGATATAGTATAGTGCAATGTTTTCAAAAAATAGTCTATGCACTTTACATTGTTATTCAATCACAAATTGTTTTAAGAAAATAGTCTATGCACTCTACATTGTCACCTGATCCCTCAGTGTATAAAATTTTTCAGACTAATAGTGCATAGAAATTGAATCTAATGTTTGAGTCTTATTTGCTAATTTCTCACAAAACAGAAGCAAGATTATAAGATGGCTCTCAGAAAGTATCGCAAAGCTTTGCGCTATTTGGATGTGTGTTGGGAGAAGGGGGACATTGACCAAGGTCAACCTCTTTAGTTTCTTGCTCTCTTGTTGAACTACATTGGTTACTTCTTTACTATCTCACATCTTCATTCTTTTTTTTCTTTTCTGACTTAGCAGAGAATAGCGCTGCTTTGAGAAAGACAAAATCTCAAATCTTTACAAACAGTTCTGTAAGTAACCAATTCTTCTGCCATTAGTTGCTAAGGACAAGCTATGCAAAAAGCTCTAGTTGTTTAGGTAGAGACCCGGCCAGGATTTTATATCTCTAGCATTTGCATTATTATACTTTTAGGGAATCATTAATGATGTATATTCAATTATAACAAGCTGACTTGATGATTGATTGTTAACTTGAGGATCAGACCATTGCTTTGCGCATGATAGTTTTATTAGGATCATGCATGTGTTTTTACCAGAAAACTTACTCTCAGGGTCAGATTCAGATTGTGGAGGATAAGAGAATGGAGATAATAGATATAAACATGAAAATGTGTTTTAATTATTGCTTACCTATGGCTATGACTTGATCTGCTAGAATCATAGAGGAAGCCTTTCAGCTTTTTTGTTTTGCTGTTATAACTTATGTTGTGTTCTTATTTTACACAGTGATCTTAGTTTCTTTGATCAGGTATCTTACACTAATGGCCAGAGTACTTTTGTTTGAATTTTTAGGCTTGTAAATTGAAATTAGGTGATCTACAAGGAGCATTACTGGATTCAGACTTTGCAATGCATGATGGAGATAATGCGAAAGCTCTATTTCGCAAAGGCCAGGTTAGTTGACATCTTCCAATGAAGAAAATATGATGATGATGGAAGTGCTTGATACTGGCTACTGAATTGTATGCACTGTAAACTGTTTTAATCTGTCATTGTGCTTTTGGATTTAGGATGGTCTGATGGTGCTTTCCACTTCCTATATTTCTATTTTGTTTTATGCTAATTTTGATTAGGCCTAAGCCATTAGGTGTCCGAACTGTGTGTGTGTCCTTGTTCTTTTTGCTTATGTGAATTGTTATACCTTTAAGTGCCAACTACAGAGGGGATTCATTGTTCATGTACTTTGCAAGCTGAACATTGTCATGTATTCTGGTGATTTGTTGTTTATGTTTTGTTTGCTTGATCTCAGGTGTATATGTTACTCAACGACCTAGATGCTGCTGTTGAAAGTTTCAAGAAAGCGTTAGAGTTGGAGCCGAATGATGGTAGTTGTCTACCTAAATTCTGAGTTTTTATTTTCATTCCTGGCTTGAGCTCATGACATGCATGCTTTGTAAATTGTTTTTCTTAAATCAATGGATTTCTTTTTCTTCATGGGGGACGATATTGTTGAGTTGCGAATATCCTGGGTTCTTGATGAAGTTGTTTGGACTGAGGAGATTTTTCTCATTTAGGACCATTGTTTTGTCTTATCAGGGTTGAAGTTGTCCATGATAACATGATACAAGGCTAAAATGAGATCATTTGTGTAGTTTTTATTCTGGCTAATAAATTACTCTTTCCATTTCATTATGTCTGTCTTTTGTCCCTTTCAGTTTTCAGTATTATAAGATCATCCTGTTTGGGCAAATGAATCCTCTAAATCACGTTTTCCGCAATCATTTGAGTCTGAATTCTGAAATCACTTGAAAGGAAAATATGAAATATCAGTGTGAATGGAATTAATGTTTACTTTAAAAAAAATGATGATTTTCGATGCTGTATTACAATGTGAAACAGAAGTATATAGATCCTATTAATCATTAGACTATGACTCTTTGATATTTAAAGTTTACTGGTGTTGCAAAGTTAACCTATGGTATTTGTAATAAAGCCTAATCCACTTGCTGCTCTGTTCTGCAGGAGGGATTAAAAAAGAGTATGCCACTGCCAGGAGGAGGGTCAGTCATTTCACCTTTTGTTTTCTTATATCATTTTACATGCCATTTATTTAATGATTTATTAAATTTATTCTGATTGCTGTTTTTGGATACAGGTTGCTGATAGATGTGATCAAGAGAAAAAAGCTTATTCTAGAATGTTCAAATAGAGTTTTTGCTGTAATGGTACATGTGGCTGAAAAATCAGATATTTGTGAGGGGCATGTCAAGTAAATTTTTGAACAATTTCTGATTTTTCTGTCAGTAGTTACGAAAACATCAGATATAGTGTATGTTTTTTAATTTATGCTTTCTAGATCGTGAATTTGTGATAGAGTCATTCATATCATCATACTCTTTTTCTTCTGTCAAACTCTTTGATCATCAACCGTTAATTGGTGATTTTTTTTGTTAAAGAGCAGGCAGATTGAGACATCTCAGAATGAGACTTCCCAACTCACTTTCCCTGATTTTCTTTGCCTTTATTGCCCACAATCAGAAGTGTTTCTGACAGCCTGTTAATCTCAAGACAGAAAAATCAGTAAAACTCAACTTTTGTTGATTTGAATTTAAATGATATTAGCTTTATTAAAAATTTAAATGCATTTTGGTGTCTGTAACTTAACTGTTGCTTTATTGATTGAATATGTGGAGTCATCCACCTGATGTCCTTAACTTCCATAAAGACATTTTCTCATTTTATACAAAATGGATGACTTTTCCTTTTTAGTTTTCATATTGTTACTCCCTGATTTTCTGGACTGTTGTAGTTTTCCTCCTTTGGACTTGGGTAATGATTCTTCAGCAGAGGATATGGGTAAAGCACTTGTTATTTTAGTTGTCACTTCCTCTTCAATAATTATGTCTTGGCCTTTTGAGTTCCTTTCTGTGTACCGTTGCCCCATTGTGTTTCTTTTGTTCATGCTCCATGATCTACTAGAGTAAATCTTCAATCTTGATAACACCAACTCACGGGTAGCCTCAGCTGCACGTTTTTGCTCCATGGAAACAGAAACACACGAATTTGCCTGTGAAAATTTTTATTTGGCTCTCCTTGTTAAGGCATAGTAGTTTTCATTAGTAAGCTGCACAACATCTCTGATTTTCTGAAAGCTTGATCTGTTGAAGAGCTTTGGCAGAAGATTTTTCCACAGCACACGACTCCAGTAGCACAGCTTAAAGAGTGAGTTGCAAGGTTTAAACTGCTGCTTCGTTTGATGCAGGGTTTGTCTCAGTTTTGCTAGTGTTTGCTTTTCTTTCTTTCCCTCAAGTTTGAGCCTTTCCATGCCGTTACGTGTGTGATCCAAAGCATTTTGAGCTGATCCTCTCTTTTGGATTTGATGCTCTTGTGGATGATCTCTAGCTGGGATTCCAACTCCTCAATGGCAGTTTTTGATGCATTCGAACTCTGTTGAGCATTAGCAAGAGTGGATTTCTGCTTCTAGAGTTCATCTATGAGAGGCTCGGAGTCGAGCCAGGATTGCATGGAACTCTCTTTAGCCCTATTGAGCTCTTCCTTTGCCTTGGCTAGTTCTGCTTTTGCAGCTTCCAGAATAATTTTGGTTCCCTTCCACTTCTTTTTCTTTGTACATGACCCTCTGATGTTTCCTCGTTTGACACGATGAAACCTTAGTTAGGCATGATGTTCAAACCATTGTGTTATCCATTTAAGTTAGTATCTCACCCTTGGAATGAGTCGTCTATGCGGGTATGCTGAATGGATACATAATATTATGCGGGTATGCATTTTTTTTCTTCCTGAGAGCAGTTTTTCACAGGAGAAAAATACCTAAGAATTTAAAACGGTTGTAGAAGTCATGTTATGTAATACTGAGAGTAGTATCTTTTTATAAATTTAATATCTTTATTTTATTTGTTTAATTATTAATTTAGTCCTTGAATTTGGAGTTTTTTTTAGTTCATCAAATTTAAAAATGCTTTATTTGTACCTGAATTTTGACAAATTATTCTTTTTAGTCTCTAATATAATAAATTGGCACTTTGTGATAATTTTTAGATGTCATAAATTAATTTTTATTTTTTAGTAGCTTGAAGTTGTATTTTAAAATTACTACAAAGTGCTACAAAAATCATCATAAAATGTCAAGTTATTATATTAGGGCTAAAAAAAGCAATTTGTAGAAATTCAAGGACTAAAAAAATATTTTTAAATTTTAGGACTGAAAAAAGCACACCTCTCAAATTTAGAAACTAAAACAGTAATTAAGTCTAATTTTTATTTATTTTTGTATTTCTTCCATATCAGTTTTTTTTACACAGACTAAAAAAGTTATTAAACATATGAAAGAGAATAGTAATTTTATAAAACTAAAATTATTATTACATAAAAAAGTTACAGTCATACTCATTAGGAATATTTGTGAAAAAAAGATAATTACTATTACATTAAAAAATTTACATAAATAAATTATTATAGACGAATAAAAAGATAAATAGAATGACATAATTTAGAAATAAATTCATTTTTGGGATAATTTTTTTTCTTCAAATGTCACTTATTTTAAAATGGAGTTATACACTTTTTTTTTCTTTCAAGGTTGTCAAACTTAGAGGTTAGGATTAGAGGTAGAGATAATGTGCTAATTCTCAAACTCTTTTAGATAGACTTTGGCAAGCTCTTTAAACTCAAACTCTCGAGTCAAGAATCGAGTTATACCTTTTAACATTTTTATTAATTGAAAACTCTTGCATGTTGGTTACAAGCATATATTTTTTTCTATTAAAATTTAAATTAGTTTATAAGAAAATAATAAACACCCACCCTATTATGAGATGAATTGAAGTGGAAGGAAGTAAGAGAAAAAAAATAAGTGATATGATGTGAAAAAAAAAGTGATAAGAAGAAAATGAGATGGAAAAGAATGTTAATGTACATTTATATAAATCCTAGTTTATAATTTGCACAATTTCTAATCTTAGGTAATCTTTGTAAGGTAGGGCTGCACTTAAATTAGGTGTTTATAGAAGTAGTTGTTGGTCCAAGGTTGTTTGTAGTGCAGTGGAACACGAGTGGGGTGGTTCCACTTGTAAAGATTTTGATGGTTAAGTCAATGAAAGCGTGAGGTGATAGAAATGTGTGTATATAAATAAGTAAAGCTCATACCAATGTCGAATGAATGGTCTTGGTATTTTTAGGCACAAATTGAGGCCACTAAATCTAAATTGAATACCAACATGGATCAGGTGGTTTCCTAGGAGTTAGGTAATTTTTAGCAATGGGAATCAAAGAGCTCTTGAATGACTATGGTTTTTGAGTGAATTAACGATCACGAAGTTTGTAACTTCATAGGACCATTGTAATAACGGGCTAATGAAACATTCTGGTGCATAGTTCTTAGATGAATGCTTGACCTTTGAGGCATGATGATATATTTCGTGGACTAAATAACTTAACTAACGATTAAGGATGACAAAAAAAATAACAATGATAAGTAAAACCTTCTATAGATTAAAAATAGGCCAAATCAACTATTTGATCTTTTACTTTTTTTATTTAATTTACTTTTTTATTTTTTAAAAAGTTTTATTTTAGTCTTTTATATTTAAAAAAAAAATCAAATTGATCATTATGTTAGTACAAATTTAACATCGTTAACGAAATATAGGCATGACGGTTACAAATAATTACAAAGTCGCCATGGGGTTCTCGATTCCTTAGAATAAACTTTTTTTGTTTTTACAAATGAGAGAAAAATGCAAAGAGTAGCATAGTAGAAATAAATTAGAACCCTCATGGAAACCTGGTTCGGAGGGCATAACAATGCAACTTAGGCATCAGTAATTGGTGGTTCATGAATGACAACCAAAGGTCTGGGCAACGATGCTTCATGATTTTCTTCCCTCAGAGTATCCTCCAAAGTGCAAATCCAATCCTTTTCCATGAGTTTGTTGATGAGGTAGATCTCATTCCTAAACTGGTGATATATGCACAGAGTACTCTTCACTAACCTAACCATCAAAGAGGAGTCAGAGTAGCAGCGCCATAATCTCCGCATAGAGGATATCAGTGAACTCGACACCTCCATAATACCCAAAAAGGAGTTGGCCCTTCCCTTCCACTCCCATCCACATTCAACGCAATCTCATCGCTCTCATCGGAATTGCTCATCTTGAGCTCAACATCGTGAATGTCAATATAGGGGACTAGGTTAGCTATAGGTTTCTTAATAGCCCATGGTTCTGACCAGAAGTCCAAACCACCATCCCCTAACTTGATTTTACGATAGAACTCCAAACCAGAGACCCATGTTTAGCTCTTTTCTTAAAGAGGTGGCCCTCCTTAAGATAGGTATTAGATAGAAAAGCATGGAAGACAGAAAAACATGAATGTAACCATTCACTTGTAATTCTGTAGGCCACATCTGATTAGTGTTTAACATAATGTTTAACAAAGTTAACACCAAGGATCTTAAAAAACATGTTAAAATTTTACAAGATGAAATTAATATTTTTCATATTTTGTAACAATATGTAATTGTTGGATGGATGGATTTTTTTTTTTTTTGTGATTGTGCCCCCCTTATCTGGGTCCGTTCCTGGTATTGCCTCTAGATAACTCCTGAGCTTGGAGAAATGTAAATTCTTTGCTGGTGTTGTGCATGCTTCTAGAAAGTTGTTCATAAGAAATTGGCTGGGGTTTAAGGGGGGTACCCTGCCTTTCTCTTATCTGGGGGTTCTGATATTCAGCGGGAAGCCTACGAAATCTCACATGCTTCCTATTTTTGGCAGGATCACATCTAAGCTTTCCTCTTGGAAGGGAATGCTTCATTCTCCCATTCATGGAATGATTTCTTACAACTTTGGTATCTACAATTGGCCTTTTATCTCTTGTTAAATCTCTTGACTGAAGAATCAGGAACTTCATCTGGTCATGAGACGCTACCAAAGGAAAATTGTCACTGTTGCTTGGGATAAACTTTGCACTCCTTTTGCGGTTGGAGGTCTTAATATCCGTTCTCTGAGAGCTATCAATGAAGCTGCGCTTCTAAAGCTTAGTTGGGAGGTTTTGGAGCAGAGGTATACGTGGAGAAATTTGATTAAAGCCAGATTTTTGTCATGCATAACCGGGCTACTGGGCATTATGCTAAGTCCTCTATCTGGCCAGGTGTAAGACAATTTTTTAACTTTGCTTTGAGGAGTAGTTGTTGGTCCTTGGGCAATTGTAACTCCATCAATTTTTGGACTGATCATTGGCTTTCCAGGCCTATTGTTCATATCTTGCAGATTCTCAGCAACATTCATCACCTTTTGAAGGCTCCATTCTCAGACTTTATTCGAGATGGTGCTTGGCACATTCTTCCAATGTTATCAACAAATTGCCTGAAATTCAGAATATCATCATCCCTTTTGAGCCAGTGAAGGATACTCTAGTTTTGATAGACTCCGTGGATGGCAGGCTTTCTTCAAAAACTGCCTTTCAAGCTCTCAATCCTCCGAATTTCCACTTCTGATTGGGTAAGAAGATTTGACGCCAGTGATCCCTCCCTCGAGGTCGTTTCTTGTGTGGCGGTTACTCCATGGAAAGCTTCCCACTAATGAAAACTTACAGAAGCGGGGTTGTATTACAGTCTTTATTTGCAGCTTTTCCACTAAGCTTTGGACGTACCAGATTTAGAGTCAAGGCTGTCGCTATTAGCTCATTGTTCTCGTTGATTCATGCAGCTGTTTCGCTAACAGGTTCTCAGTATGTTTTCCTCCATCACAGAATTCAGCATTCTCAAGTCTTTCTCCCTTTCCATTCACCCTCCTAAGGCTAAGATTATTACTTAGGTTGTATGGTTGAAGCGTGAGCTTGCTGCTGGTGGAAGCATCTTTCGAGACTCCAACGAGAACTTCATTGGT
This sequence comes from Glycine latifolia, assembly GCA_013407115.1. Classification (NCBI taxonomy): domain Eukaryota; kingdom Viridiplantae; phylum Streptophyta; class Magnoliopsida; order Fabales; family Fabaceae; genus Glycine; species Glycine latifolia. The sequence goes on along the minus strand of CM023957.1, from coordinate 19,008,707 downwards.
GGTTTTGCTTCCACTCTTAGCACTTCATATTTTTTGCTGGCTGAGCCTATTGCTGTTGTTACGATCATTGAGATTGTGAATGCTAATGGGTGGAGAAACCTCTGACTGGAGAGTGATTCAAATGTTGTTCTTGAACCCTTTAAAAGTTCAGAAGCGATTCCTTGGAAGGTTGCAAACAGTTGGAAAAATGGTGTTCTATTTTAACTGCTAACATGAATATATATACACTGTGTAAGAGTGTGTTAAATTATTTGTTTTATCCTTGTTCTTCTTATTATTTCATAAAGATCTAGCACTGAAAGGTGTGTATACGTTGGTCAGCTTCTCAAGTCTAAGTGGTCCCGGCTACGGTGAGGTTGTTGTTGGATATAAGAGGAGCAGGAAGAAGATCAAGTCAAGGATGAAGCTTGAAGAAGAAGGATTTTAGCTTTTCACAAGCCAAAGCATTTGTAATTTGTTAAGTGTATGAGAGGCTAATCTCATGATCCTTGCATTGCATGAACATGATCATTAACATGCATACATAAATTTACTAAAGCATTAAAGTTGTTCATGTTTTTAAAAGAAAGTAATTTGTCATGGTTAAGTTTTTGGAAAAACAAAATAATCGATTAATACGAAGCCATTTAAAAGAAAGTAATTTACAAACAACCAAGAATTCAAAAACAAATTTACAAATGTTGATTACAAGAGTTAATTACAAATGTTTTTCCAAAAACTTAACCATGACAAATTAATCGATTATGGTTAAGTTTTTTAAAAGAAAGTAATTCAATCTCTCTCCATTAACTCTTGTTGTAAATTCATTTTTGAATTCTTGGTTGTTTGTAACTATTGCAAAGGATTCTTGAAGCTATTTCTAGAGTAGGTTTCTCTAGAGGGAAAAAGTAGAGAATGGTTCTCTATGTCTTGATTACTAGGAGCCTAATATGATTTTAGATTTCTGTTCTTTCTAGGTTTAATAAAGGGTAATTGTTGTAAAGCTTCTAAGAACTGAATTTTGATAATAGTGGAACTCTAATCTAGTGTTGGTTAGAAGAACTGGATGTAGCTTCTCTTGAGAAGTGAACCAGTATAAATTCTTGTGTTGTTCTCTATTCCTTAATCTCTCATTGTTATCTTGATCTATGGTTCTTTGTGATATCTACATTACTCAACAAGTTCTGTTTTAAGCAATTGTTTTCTTGGGCTGAGTAGTTTGATTGATTTGAGACATTCTTGTTTTAATTGTGATTAAGATCCTTTAACTCTGATTTTCTAAAGAATTTTCTAAAGAATTTTAAAAGGTCAAGTTTAAACCAATTCACCCCCTTCTTGGTTATTGTGTGTATTCCTATTGTTTTCAGTTGTAAGTCCGTTGGTTTAGAAATGGAGAGAAGTGGTCCCGTAACAGCAACTCAATCAAGAAGTAGAATAGCCAATATAGTTAGAAGTATGAGTGAGATAGGAAAAAGTAATAAAGATAAACAAATAGTTGTAAGAACTCCTTAACAAACCATAGATAATGAAAACTCATTAGAATCATTAGAAAATAATATTATATTACCTGTATCAGAAATAGAAAAATCTTTACATAATTGATCTATATCTATAGTAAAAAAGAGTGAAGTATATAAAAATCACAGTATATTTTCTTTAAATAAAGACGAAATACATGTAGTAGAATATAGTTACCCATGAAAATAAGGTCATAAATGTATTAGAGCAAGATTTATTAGATCAACATATAAGAAAATGATTTAATTTTATCCATCTAGGATTAATACAAGTCGCCGTAAAACCTAATTAGAGATTAGGAGTAAATAGCCCAATATTAATGTTATTAAGAGTTAAAAGACTTATACACTTTAAAGATTTAGTAATAGCCATATTAGAAAGTAATTTACATGATGGTCCAACCTTTTTTAACTATTATCCTAATTTTGCAATGAATTTACGTAATAAATATATAGGGACATCAATAAAATTACACGTAACATTACCAAATAACATGGTTAAAGAAGCAATAGGTCCAATACAAATCATATTTAGATTATATTACAAAGTAACAAAAATAGACTATAATTTTAGGGCACTAAGATAATCAAATACTAATGCAACTATTTTAGTAGAAGCTAATTTACAGAGATATACAATACAAGTACCTAGGAGATTAGATCATGAAGAAGTTTTACAAAATATCCTTGAAGAATGGAAGATTGAAGATGTTATTGAACCTCCAAAAATTTATAATACTCAGATTATAGAAATTATACAAGATGGAACTGATATAAGATTAAAAATGAATAGATCACATTCATTAAGAGTAGAAAGATCTCATATGATTTATAAAGGATAATCTTCAAGACATTCTGTTAGTGGATCTACCATAGATTTAGATATAACCGGATTAGATAATAGTAATCCAAAAATATCTATACCAGTATATCAAGATAATAATTCATCTCCTCAATATTCTCCTACTAGATCACAAGTGTTAAATGTTTTGACTAGAGAGATAAAACCTTTTAAAATTGATAAAGGATGGATTGAGCAAGACTTTTTAGCAGATTATAATAAAGATTACAGAAAATGGTTTTTTGAAACATATAACGATGAAAAAAGAGGAAAAATTAGAGAAAGTTATTATAAACATTTAGAAGAAAAAGAAATTAGTATTTATTTCTTTGATTGGTTTTTTAATAAGAAGGTAATTAACCCTATTACAAAAAACACTAATACATGGCAAACTACAGAAGATAAAATAATAGAATCGGAATATCCCCCGAAGAAAGGAGAAAAAATACATGTTGCTAATTTAGAAATAGAAGCATCACCATTTAAAGATGTCATAGAAGAAAATAAGAATGTAGAAATAAAGGATATTAGGAAATTATATCATCAATTAAATTATTCAAATATTATGTTAAATACTATGTCATCACATTTAACTAGATTAGAGAATAATTCACAAGTTAGTACTTTTGAAGATAAACCATTAAAAAAAGATTATAGATAAACCTATATATAAAACAATGAATGTTCCACAAAAAGATCTAGATTCTATTAAATTCGGAAATCAAACTGATAATAAGATAGAAGAAATTAGAAAGAATTTAGAAAAATTAAGTATAGTAAATTTACAATAAATACATTACAAGAAAATAATTTAAAAATTAATAAACTTAGAAGAGGATCTAATTATTACCCTAAGCTTAGAAATTATTACTCAAGACCTTCTCCAGCAGATGTTCAATTTGAGGAACGTGGAGAATGTTTACTCTGGAACTGAAATAGCAGAATGGAATATAGATGAGATGAGTGAATACCAAATATTAGATTTAACTTGTCAGATGACGATGGTGACAACTGCCTATAAAACTAAAGGTATATCAGATGGAAATACTGTTGTTGCTATTGTACAAGGATTTACAGGCCAACTTAAAGGATGGTGGGATAATCTTTGTATAGATGAAGAAAGAAGTATTATATTAAACAGTGTAAAACAAGAAACTCAAGAACAGGATGCAGTAGCAACTCTTATATTCTCTATAATCCAGAACTTCATAGGAGATCCAAATATCTTTAATGAAAGAATAAGCATTTAATTAACTAGTTTAAATTGTCTTACTATGTTTGATTATAGGTGGTATAAAGATGTATTTGTATCTAAGGTAGTTTTAAGAGAAGATTGATATGCAAGTTACTGGAAAGAAAGATTTATAGGAGGATTACCAAAACTCTTTGCTGAGAAAGTTAGAGTAAATTTAGAAAGACATTTTCAAAAACTTGTACCTTATGCTAAATTAACTTATGGTCAAATTCATAATGTTATTGTAGAAATAGGAATACAGATATGTACTGATTTTAAGTTACAAAATAAAATGAGAAAAAAAAGTATAACTAATAGAAAAGAATTAGAAACCTTTTGTCATCAATATGGAATAGAAATAATTAGACCCCCTAGCTTTGAGAATAGAAGGAAATATAAAAAACCATCAAGAGATTCCAAATATTATTCCAAAAGAAAATTTTATAAACATAAATTTGAAAAACAAGAACATCATACTATTATTCACAAAAGAAGAAAAATAATTGTTGGAAATGTGATAAACCAGGACATTATGCTAATAAATGTACAACATAACAGAAGATTAATGAATTAACTATAGATAAAGAATTAAAGCAAAAGTTAATGAAGATAGTCATAAATTTAGAATCAGAAGATTCTTCGAAAATCTCTTCAGAAAGAAGCTCTTCTGAAAAGGAAGAAGAAGCCATATATCAATTAGACCAAGAAACCATTAATGATTACTCTAGTAATCTTGAAATAGATAATTGTTTAGGACCATAATTATGTACTTGTAATAATTGTAGAAGTATTAATATGTTAACTAGAGATCAAACTGAAGCTTTAATAAAAATAATAGGAAAATTAGAAGATTCCCCAATAAGAGATGAATTCATAGGACAACTTAATGAACTAATGATTAAGGATCAATCTACTAGAGAAGAAGTAAAATCAGTAGACGTGAAGGATATATATATAATAGGTTTATACCTAGTAAAAACATAACATTAAAAGATTTACAAGAAGAAAAAAAATCTCTTAAAAAAGATATTACTGAATTAAAACAAAATGATATAGCTTTAGAATATAGAGTTTTAGAATTAGAGGGAAAAGAAAAAAATAAGATTTCAGGAAAATACACCTAGTACCTCATTAACTCTAAAAGAAGATGATAATAATAAAGAAGAAACATTTATTAATTTATTAAGCCTTATTATTACTCAAATGGAATTGTGAAATTACTTTAGTGATAAAAGAAGAAAATCTTAATCTGATAGCATTAATAGATTCAGGAGCAGATATAAATTGTATACAAGAAGGATTAATACCTACTAAATATTATGAGATTTTTTTAGAAAATATATCTAGTGCAAACAGATCTAAGATGCATATTAAATATAAATTGTCAGATGCAAAATATGTAAAAATGGTATATATTATAATACGTCTTCTGTGCTTGTTAAAAATATAAGTTGTAACGACACGCCTCGTCGTTAGGATATCACTAACTCTAGCTCGTGCAATTTCAATTTTTAAGGAAAACTCCATTAATTTGATTATAAAATGGTAGTAAATTTTTTTGCGATAATACAATTATCATACACACGATTCAATTACAATGATTGAATATATATATATATATATATATGCATATACTAAACCAGTATGCATCATTCACATATTTAAAACTTAATTTAGTTTTACGTGTACTTACACCTCAACATTTACATGTCTAACAAAAGAATCAAGGGACTAACTAAGGAAGAGTTGATTAGCAAAACACACTCTTTCCAAAATACATTCCAACGTTGTCACGTTGGCTTGGTGGCTCCAACAAAAGAAATCTCTCTCCAATATCACCTACTGCTGATCATCTGCTCCCATGAACAAAGGTTCGTGATCATCACAGGTACCAACCACACTGTACAAAAATTGTAAGGGTGAATTTATTTAATAAAATCAACAAGCATTAGATAACACTAATTAGAAAGAAAATAACAATAACAACCACAATTATTACCAAAAATTCATCAGTCCAATACACATTTAACACACCAATCATCCAATTCACTCTCACCATGCAATGTGGTACCATAACTAGGGGAAATAGCCTTTCACAGGAAAAATGATTCACCGCCAATCAGGGCCACCTTGTCGTGCACTGGCCATTCCCCCCCGGTGATCAGCCAGCGTCGTTAAGGAATTCCAAACCCGATGACCCCTTAGTACCTACATTCTCAGCCCACTAAACCCATAGTATACGCGTGCCTTCATTCTATTTCCATCAATGCAAATGAAGTATGAAACATGGGCATCATCAATGTATGACCCGACTATGAACACATCCTTCCTCGCAAGGGTAACCCGTCATACACCCCCCAGGTACATACATAACATACCAATGTGGGCTCACCGATGCACTAACCGTGGCTAGAAACACATCCTTCCTCGCAAAGGTAACCAATCGGTCACTGCATCCCAGGTGGACATACACATCATACAACCATGGGCACCATCAATGCATGACCTGGCTAGGAACACATCATTCCTCGCAAGGGTAACTCGTCATGCACCCCCCATGGGTATCCATGTGTATCCACATTAGACAATGACATTGTTCACATCGACATTATTCTCATTTAAACTTTATCAACTACATCAATGATATCTCAAGTTCAATATCATCAATGACATCACAAGCAATCACATTTCACATCTATACATAATTCATATGCCCGAGATTCACATTTCCTAGGTCTTCAGACAAACCAAATTTCATACATTCACAATTCATCATACCACAAGACTGATATTTTTAGGAAAATTCTAAATTAAAGAGGAGGACTACAATATAGAAAACAAACTCTTATGCCCATTTAAAAATTGAATAAAGAATTAAATAGGAAAACATATTATAAAATTTTGGGCAGAGTCTCCTCTGTAATTAAGACTTTTCCCAAAAATCCAATCAATTACAACAGCAACATCATTCACAATTTTATCCATCAATAACAAATTCATCACATCCCATTAGTTAAAAATACAGTTTTTCTTGAAAACGAGCACACAACAAGAACAAACACACATAAATCATAAATACATCGCATCCCAATAGTTAAAAACATAGTTTTTCTTGAAAATCAGTACATAGCAGAGATAAACAGATATCCTCATAGTTGGACTCCCTGACCCTCAACTATGGTACCAAAACTATAACTAAATAATAAACTCCCCTTACCTATCTCTATCCCTCTGATAGCCCCCTTGTAGAGTTGTTTTGAGCTCTCTTAAGTTCACGTGCTTTGGTCCAAACGCAGAGCGCTATATACCAAATTAAAAATAATTTAGTATAGATTTCTCACCATACATGATTCGGTTCTTCCTATAATTTGTGCTAATCTACAAGTTATTAAATTCCCATTTTTTAGTATGTTAAATTATACTTCCTAAGATTTCTAAAAAGATATCACATGCCTTATTTGGATTTCTAAAACTCTAGCTATACCATTTTTAGTACTAGACTCCAAAGCTGCCAGCGAGCTCCAATTTCCACACTAACATCTCTTAGTGTTATTGTGATTGCAAGCAGTACACAATCTGGATTTAGCTGAATTTTTTATATGTTATAGTTAACATCTAGATATTTAATTCCATATATCATATACCATATTTGAGTAAGAAATGAGAGAGATATAAATTTTTAAAAACAGATGGCAGTAGCTGTTTTGGTGAGAACAGTTTCGGACAGCTTGAGTTCAAATAAATTCTGGGCACGATTCACTACTCAGTTTGGTTCCATATTTTAGGACAACATATAGTACATCCTAATATTTAAAATGAGTAGTCAAACACCTCATTTGGTTTAGTACAAGGGGAGATATGAAATTCTAAAAATAGTCTAATATTTCAGTTTTAAAACCATAAGAATTTTAACAGCAATACTTACCAAAGTATTTGGCTGGAATGGTTCAAAAGCTTGAGGAACAAATTTGTCATCTTCTAATAGAAGATTTCAAATGAATAAATGATAGGTAATTTGGTGAAAGGGGCTGCAGTTTGAATGAGAAGAAAAGAAGAGAAAATGAAGCAAAAGTGAAGAAAGAAAAGGAAGCAAGTGACCATGAGTTTTGAATGAGGACTTGCATGTGCTGATTTTCATCTCAAAGGGAGTATTTATAGTAGAAGAATTAGTTAGGATGTAAAGGAATTAGTTAGTGTAACACCCTGGATTATAAGTTGCTAATTTGGACGTTTATGTGTGTAATGGTGTTGCTTAATTACTTGATTTATTTTGATAAGTGCTGATTGTTATTGTTCTTCTTTGGTATGTGTGTTTTATGATAGATGTGCTAAGTCAACTTTGATTGGTTGTGGTTGCTGCCCGAACACTCAAGGTGGACATGTCCTGTCAGTTGAGTACTTAAGAGCAGAAGTATGCAGTGGAAGCGTATCCATCCTCTCTCTTTGCGCTTTCCTCTTGCTTTTCTACGTACTCTCTCTAAAACTCACACCCAGAACCCTCTCTCTCCCTCAACCTTCTGTGTTACCTTCAACCCACGAGAACCACCGTCGCTGCCACGAAAGCCCGATGTCGAGAAGGTCCTCTTGGTCAGAACGAAAGCACAGAACAACATGTTGTGTAGCTGCAAAACAAACCTCTGGTTAGGTAAGGGGAGCTTATCATGTTTAATAAAAGTTTTAGGTAGCATGGTTGAGGACTAGAGAGTCCGACCTGGACAATGGTTGCATGTCCCATTTGTGTGTTGTTTTCCAGTCAGCTATGTTCGTCTTATTGAATGGAATGGGTTACGCCTTGTGTTCGAGAATCGGTTTTGTGTTGATGTTAATGATATTCTAGTGTAGTGTTCTAGAAAGGGGGAGTTGAAGTTGTAAGAATCTTCCCGTGCATGTGTGAAGAGTTGGCATTTTGATGCTAAATAGCTCCCAAACACTTTGCAGAAGTGTTCGTGAAGGTGTTAAGCACCAGGTAGGGGTTGGTCGAGTTGTATGTGTATGTGTTGGTGATGTCGGCTGCCGAGATAGGTTGGCCGAGATGTATGTGTTGGTGATGGCGGCTGCCGAGATGGGTTGGCCAAGTTGTATGAGTATGTGTTGGTGATGTCGGTTGTCGAGATGGATTGGCCGAGTTGTATGTGTGTATGTGTTGGTGATGCCGGCTGCCGAGATGGGTTAACTGAGTTGTATGTGTATGTGTTGGTGATGTCGGCTACTGAAACGGATTAGCCGAGTTGTGTATATATATATATATATATATACGTGTAGTATTTATGGATGACGTATGTAAATTACGATTGAAGTTAGCCTATGTGATGGCTTGAGATGTTTTGTACCTTGATAGAGCCATAGTGAGAGGCTAGGTATAAACACGTGTGATGCCAGGACCGAGTGGTGGACCTTGTAAGAACCACGGTCAGTGCATCAGTGAACCCGTGTTGGGGCGACCCTCGTTTGGGGCAGTATGTATGTAACATGGGAGGGTATGGAGATCCTAGCCAGGGCGAGAAGTTCCTGTGCCGAGCCATACATTGATGGCGCTCATGAGAGACATACTTCATTTGCATGGTGGAAATATGATGATTGACTGTAATAGTACGAGAAGTACTGGGGGGTCACGTCTGTAGGGAGATCCTTATGACACTCATTTGGCTGATCACCACCGGGGGGGGGGAGTGCTGTGCACGACAGAGTGACCCCGACGACAACTATAGCTACCATTTGGACCATGAATTTGGCCTATTTTTGGGATGGTACCACATTGCATGAAAGAGAGTTAAGACATGAACATGCATTATGCTAGGCATTTTTAAGTCAACTTGTGGGATGTTCTTGGATGCTTGTTTATGATGGTTGTGTAATGATACATCCGGAATTGTGGTGATGGTGTGACGCTTGAATTGTTTTTCCTTGGCTAATGTTACCTTTTGCTTGTTATCTTATATGATGAACTCACCCTTGCTTTGTTGTGCCTTGTGATTTGGTACCTATGATGATCGCGAACCCGGTTCGTGTGAGCAGATGAACAGCAATAGGTGATCCGAAAAGATGACAACTTTTTAGTTGGAGCCGCCGAGTGGCTAGGATGTCGATGTGATGAATCCCGGGCAGGGTGATGTTTTGCTGAATGCACCCCTGGTTTTGATAGTCACCTACCTGTTTTGCTAGTTGCACCCCTTATGTTTAATTTCTTACCTCATTTGTAAAACACTTGTACGTTTTAAATATGGATAATTGTACTTATGATTAAAACAGATCTTGCATAAACAGAGATATGCATGCAATTGGGATGCTTTCATACATGTCTTGGTTAAGTTCATAATCGTCATGTGATTGCGAAAAATTTACCACAGTTTTCCTTAATAAAAAGAAGAAAAAAAAAGAGGGGTGTTCTTTTTATCAAAGGTTACGTTAATGTTGTGGTTAAGAGTAGAGATACAGTAGCGACGTGGAGGGTCGTTATAGTTAGGATGTAATCTAGTTAGTCCTTGGTTTGGTTCTAATGTAACCAAGTAATCATGACCTAAAGATTTTTTTTTTATCTTCATGCAATTAATGCAAGCTTACCTAGTCATCATGCAATTATTCCCTTCATTATGGCCTAAGGTCCACGTGTAATGCCTCTTGAAACTTCTTGGTTTTGTTTATTTCATGCACATAAGGCATTGACTTTATCATGAAAATCACGTATACACATATCCACACAAATATACTCTTCCATGTCTATTGATTTTGTTCAAAATCACACGTACATGCATGCTTTCCTTAAGATATTTGTTTCTTTTAATTTAAACCAAGTGTACTTCATGTGTTTTCAAATTGATATGATATTTACTAAGGTGTCATACCTCTAAAATCTTAAGCCTCTGTTCAATAGTCCATATGGCTTAGGATTTATTTCTTTTTCTTAAATTAACTAATCATAACCAATTCTATTTTAAGCACTTCTAAACTTGTCACTTGGATCCATGTGCTTCTATCCTATGTACTTGTACAACCATCACAGGTGTTTTTCATGTGATAATTTCCTCATCATATCATCAGATGGTCTGAAACTATAGCTCATGATAGCTTTAGATATGCGATTTTTCTTCATTTTTACTGTAAGATTTATTTGCTTATATTTATTATGCTGAGTTGTAAAATTTAGAGACTTTTCTTCTGGCGTACTTAATCATAAATTTTTTGCCAATAGGTGCTTCTAGTTTTCTTGTGATGTTTGTCTGTTATTAAGGATAATTTGGTAATTTGTCATCCCATGGGCATTTTTGTAACTTCCTCAAGTTTCCACAAAAATATCTAAGGGTATTTTGGTAATTTGTCACTTACTCCAGGGGTATGACTGTAATTTCTACTTCAAAATATCTTACCAAAATATCTAAGGGTATTTTGATAATTTTAACCTCAAGGGTATTATGATAATTTGTCATTCACTCCAAGGGTATGATTGTAATTTCTACTTCAAAATATCTCACCAAAATATCTAAGGGTATTTTGGTAATTTTAACCTCAAGGGTATTATGATAATTTGTCACTCACTCCAAGGGTATGATTGTAATTTCTACTTCAAAATATCTCACCAAAATATCTAAGGGCATTTTTGTAATTTGTTTTAACCTTAAGGGCATTTTTGTAATTTTTACTTCAAGGGTAATATGATAATTCTCACACAAAGGGAAAGGGTAATATGGTCATTTCCCTTCCAACATTTTTGTAATATCTCTAATTATCTCTAATTAACATTTCACACAAATAATTCAAACATAGACCAAACAAACTTCACATATTCTAACATTCACATCAAGTAGTTGCATAAGAATAATTCACACAACATTTCAACCATATATTTTCAGTTATCGAAATTTCAGGGTGTTACATGAGTCATGAGACAATATTAGGAACCCCATTCTTGGCATTATTATATCCTTTCCAGGTAACTGAACAAGGATTAGTAACAGAAGTTATGGGAAGAACAATACTTTTCGATTTTATAAAACCCCCTATGATTAGAGAATTAAATATGCTAAAATCATCATCAATAAGTATTATCCAAAATAAAGTCAAGCATATAAACTCATTAAGTAGAGAAATCCAATTTAAAAGGATAGAAGAACAATTAAACAATAAAAATCTTATAGAAAAGAAGGAGAAAATATTTGAAAAAATTAAAAGGAAAATTTGTGAAACTAATCCAATAGCTTTTTGGCATCGAAAGAAATATGAAATAACTTTGCCATATGTTGATAACTTTAATGAAAAAGATATACCTACCAAAGCTAGACCTATTCAGACGAATCAACAATATTTAGAGTACTGTACAAAAGAAATTAATGAATATCTAGATAAAGGATTAATTAGACCATCAAAGTCTCCTTCGAGCTGTTTTGGCTTTTATGTTATGAAAGCCTTAGAAGTAGAAAGAGGAGCACCTAGACTAGTTATAAATTATAAACCCCTCAATAAAGTACTAAGATGGATTCCATATCCACTACCTAATAAATTAGATTTAATTAAAAGGTTAAATAAGTCTTCTATTTTTTTCTAAATTTGATATGAAGTCAGGATACTATAAAATTTCGATGAAGGAGGAAGATAAATATAAAACTGCTTTTGTTGTAACTTTTGGTCATTATGAATGGAATGTAATGCCTCAAGGGTTAAAAAATGCACCAAGTGAATACCAGAATATTATGAATGATATATTCTATAATTATTTAGAGTTTACGATAGTATACCTAGATGATATTTTAGTTTATTCAAAAACCATTAATCAACATTTTGATCATCTAGATAAATTTATAGAAATTATAAAGGAAAACGGTTTGGTAGTCTCATAAAGAAAAGTTAAAATCTTTGAAACTAAGATTAAATTTTTAGGATATGAGATTTGTCAAGGAACTATTACACCAATTCAAAGGTGAATAGAATTTACAGAAAAATTCCTAAATGAGATTAGAGATAAGAAACAACTACAGAGATTTTTAGGATGTATAAATTATATAGCAGATTTTATACCCAATATTAGAATAAAGTGTGCACCCTTATATGAAAGACTTATAAAAACTCTAGATTGGTATGAAGAAATGACCCAAGTTGTTAAAGAAATTAAACAATGAACTAAAAAACCCTCATGTCTAGGTATCCCAGATCTTTCAGCATTTTTGATTGTAGAAACAGATGCTTTAGAGATAGGATACTGTGGTATTCTTAAGCAGAGAGTCTCTCCTACTTCAAAAGAATAGGTAGTCAAATATCATTCGGGTATTTGCCATCCTTCTAAAAAAAATATTCTACTGTTAAAAAAGAGATACTTTCAATAGTTTTGTGTTTACAAAAATTTCAATACTTTTAATAAGAACTGATTGTAAAATGACCCCTTCTGTTTTGCAAAAGAACGTTAAAAATCTAATTTCAAAACATATTTTTGCCCGATGACAATCTTTACTCTCCTGTTTTGATTTTGATATTGAACATATTAAAGGTGATAAGAATTTCCTTCCTGATTTTTTAACAAGATAATTTTTACAGGATATTAGATGACTTCCCAAAACAATAAAGCCTCCAGAGATCAATATGGATCCCCACTGGGAGCCGATAACAAGAAAAAATCAATACAACCTTTGGCTCTTACTGGACAGCAATCCAGGTTATTAGTTAATCCTAATCTTAGACCAAATATTCTTTCCATACCCCTATCTGTGGATCATCCTCCAACAAATATACCCCTTTAACCTATCTCAATGCGCTTATTGGACCCAAAGATTTTGAGAGACTTAACCAACAAAAGCCCCAACATACCTTCCAAACCAATACAGAAGATGTTGAATATGTTACCAAAGAAAATTTAAGCCCTATCATAGTAGTAAAAAAACACTGGTTAAAAATACCCCCAGTAGACTTAGCCTAAAATTTTTTCCCAAAAGAAGTCCATTACCCATTAATCCATGAGAATAAAACCTGATTATTTTATGAATTCATTTTGATTGACACTGACTCCGTAGAGATATACCATAATAAAGATTCAGATGGCATCATCCAATATTCCAGAATTAAGATTCTTAGAGTACTATCAGACACAGATTGGGGACAAGCCTTGTACTCTTCAAAGCCTTTTACCATAAGTTTAATCCCTCAGGATATACCTATTATGATTATATGGATGCCTGGAATAAGATGTTATATTTTAAACCTGATAAACATTCCTGATTTGTCTGGTTTAAAAAAGGCATATCTTTAAAATTTCCTAGATGATTCATGAGATGATTTATAAATTTTGGCCCAATAAAGACTCTTTTTCCCCAAGAAGTTCAAGAGCTCTATGAGTTTTTTAAACAGAAGACTACTTTTGTAGAGGGATACAAATTAATATCTTTTGTTACGTCGCAAGGAATAACATGGATACTTTGTTGGACATACCGTTATTCAAGATTAGATAATGTTAGTGATATTTATATGCTTTCAAGACAAGTAAAGATTAAATGGTGGAAGAAAGTTTGACATTAATCTTATCAGTAGAGAAAGAGTAACCCAATGGACCCAGAAAAATAATTGTTATGTACTAAGATCTCCATTAGACAACTAGTCAGATGAAAATGCTCTCTTTTTAGCACAAAAGAACCAGATTATGGCTGAATTAGCCACGGCAACATCCCAAGATGAATTCGAAGAAAGGTTATTAAGAATGAAGTCAATAAACTCGTCTACTCCAAGATCAATAAAGGATGAAGGCAGTAGTTCTAGTACTAATCCTTATCAAAAAAATAGGGATATGCTAGATTACTTTACTAAAACAGAATTCTCGGAATAAAGAAGAAGACGCCAAAATTTTCAGAATAAAGGAGAAGTCCTTAACCTCCAATTAAAAATGTCGGCAGAATAAAGGTGTTAGCAAGGTTGTACAAAATGTAAAATAATGTGTTATCTTTTAGTCTTTTCATTATCTATTTGCTGTGCAAGTATGTTGTCTTTTAGTTCTCCTTTATCTAATTATTGTATAATATGTCTTGTCCTGTCTTTTATGTATTTAGTTTAAGATCCGGAATAATATCCGGAGGAGTGCTTGTACTATAAATAGATGTAAGTTTATGAAATAAGGGCATTGAGAGTTGAAGCCAGTTCTAGAAATTCTCAACTATCTGAAATTTTTCCCCAATGTTTTATCAAATCCGCGTTTGCCCTACTGAAACCTTTTAAGTAAGTTTTTTATAAAATGATTAAATCATATCTACAATTTGTTTATAATCCTAGTTATATTCATGCTTGTTTAATATTTGAATTTCAGAATTTTTATGTTATTTATAAAAAAGACTTTGGATATGAGTTTTGTTCTGCTCAAAGAGAACATAAATGTCCAACAAGAATGTTGGGTAATTGATGTAGGATTAAACTCTCCCTCTCTGAAGATGCCTATGGAGATGAAGTACCTCCAGGAAGAATATCACAGCAAAGGGAAAACACAACATGAGTGGCGTGCAGTGTGTGCTGTGTGGAAGGAAAAGAGAGAGTTAGAGTTGTGTGTACCTTTCTCCATAGAGGATACTCTATTTATAGGAAACTGACCTGGACCTTGGTGGAATGGTGGTTGAAGCCCATTATCCTTGATAAAGATATGTGAATTATCTAAATGATTGATCAGCAGCAGTTGTGATATTTGTTATATCTTTTGTTCTTTGATATCTGTTATATCTTCTATCTTTTGATGGTTGAGAGGTTTGAATATTTGAACTTTACAAATGGGCCTATCTTTTATCCGATGCCCCACAGCCCAGTTATCTAGCACTCTGGATGACCGAGATGTATCAGTAGATAGGTCCGTGCTATGTTGAATTCAAAAACTCCGTGCCGAGGTAGGTTACTGTTACTTGCCCCATGCCGAGATAATCAACCCGGCTCATGAAGCTTGTTCAAGACGTTTCCAACCGCTGCCGAGCTATCTCTTGTCTTTTCAATGATAATTTGAACAGCTATGGTCATTGGGAAATGAAGCGTTTTTGCCCTCATAAATGACACGTATCCCAATCATTTAATGTTGTCATTTCTTTGCACGCTTTAATCATTTTCTTTTCGCCAGAAAGACACATTTGCCCCTTCGTGTCTCTTCACATCCGCCAGTTTCTTACTCCAAGCGTTTTGTATTTTGGCGGTTATTTTCCTTTTTGGCTTTATATGCATTTTCCCTTTTTGTCTCTTTTGGATGCCTTATTTCATTCCTTCGTCTTTGTAACTTCTGCACTATTGCTCCCTTGCCTATGCTTTCATTTGTGCTCTTTGCTCTTCACCCTCGCTCCATACTTCTCCAGTCTTCCCCTTATTCCAGGTATTTCTCATTTCCCCCTTCATACTCATTTCTCATTTGCAATTATTTAGTTTCCATCTGCTATTTTGATTTACGCGAGCCCTGGCTTTGCCTGTCTTCCATCTTTTCCATTTTTGTTTCCCATTCTCTTTTACTCCTCTATGCATTTACATTTGTAATTTTCTCCCATGGAGTATTCTCCTGAGGAGGAGGCGCGCATTCGTAGAACTGTCCCTCCCGGTTCTATATTTTGGTTTTTCGGCCTCCCTCTTCCCGAAGAGGAGAAGGAAAAAGCCATTCTTCGAATCCCTTCCGATTTTGGTGGTTCTAAAGCCATTATTCCCAAATCTTCTAATCCTTCTAGAATAGGGTCGTCATCTCAGCAAAGATCTAGGATGCTCTTAACAGAACCTAGGGTTCCCTCTGGGATTCCCGTTGTTAGATTCAAGAATCAGAAGACAAGTGTTGTTTTGATATTTGTTACATGCCCACTCATATTTTGATGGCATTTGTAATTTTTCCTTTTTTGGTTAAGCTTGGTTCATTAAGGATAAAA
>CM023957.1:18973177-18992191 GCA_013407115.1 Glycine latifolia | reverse complement strand
GATGTATGACCGATGTGGTCTTGTTTTGAGCATGTATATGTACAGATTCTGAGTATATTCCTTCTAGTTATCTCTGTTTTAGTTTTATGCTATCTGCCTATGTTCTTATAGTGTATGTTATCTGGATCAGTAAGGGGCTTGTTGATGATGATTGTATGCGTTTTTATATTCCATGCATAATGAAATCAAGAAAAACGTTTCTGTTGCTTCCGCACTGAGTTTGTTAAACTCTGATAGCGCGCTTATGATATTGTTAATGATAACATGTCCGGGGTGTTACAGAAGCTTCTCAAGACGAGAACCAGCAGCTTCAAAAGGAGCTTGATATAGTTCGAGAAAATGCGGCGGCGTTGGAGGCATCGGCTAAGGAACTAGAAGCTGTTCGTGCCGATCTAGAGGCCTCCTGTACCGAGGTAAGGGAAGCTCGAGAATCGGTGGTAAAAATGGCCTCCAAGCTTGAGGTTTCCCGAGCTGAGCTTGGGGCTTCCAAGATTGAAGTAGAATCTTCACATGCCGAGTTGGCCAAATTGGAGATTGAATTGTCCACTAAGTCGGGACTTTCGATATTGCATTTTGGAACCGAGTTCCAGTCCTAACAACTATTAATGCATTTTATAAATTAATCAATGGATATAATTCTTTTGGTCTAATCGATCATTCATCCATGATTAAATGATTACGTCGACTTGATCAAGGTCGAGCTAATACATAATAGCGACTAGGCCCACATAACTTGTGCACAATGTATATATAGTTTCCTTATAACAAGGGTTTTTATTAATATTCTTCGAAGATTACATAAATTTCACGATCTCAATGAAAGATTTGCACAGGCATTACATTCCTGCTTACATAATCAATTAATGAGAAACACATGAAGCATAATTCATGATCTCCATGAAAGATTTTCCCGGATCTCGGTTCACCAAATCGATTAAGGAGAAACACATGAACACACTAAACCATGATTCCCATGAAAGATTCAAAATCAATTAAGGGAAAACACATGGTTGGAAAACTTCAATCCATGATCCCGATGAAAGATTCAACATCCATTAAAGGGAAACACATGGAGGAAAACATCAATCCATGATTCTGATGAAATATTCGACATCAATTAAAGGGAAACACATGGAGGAAAACATCAATCCATGATCCCGATGAAAGATTCGACATCAATTAAAGGGAAACACATGGATTTTATCACGACTCTGAGCTTTTAACTGTAATACATCTTTAACTTGTCGGCATTCCATGTGCGCTTGACATGTTTACCTTAAAGAGTTTCTAGCGTGTATGCTCCTTGCTCCATATTCTGAGTGACTTGGTATGATCCTTCCCAATTGGCTGCTAATTTCCCATCTTGGGCATTCTTATTGCCAATATTTGCCCGCCGTAGGACGAAATCACCCTTTTTGAAGGACCTCAGTTTAACCTTTTTGTTAAATTTTTGGGTCGATATTTGCTTCATATACAAGTCTCGGCGATGCACCGTGTTGCGGACTTCTTCTATCAAATCCAACTCGACGGCCAATGCTACATTATTGTCCTCCCCCGCCTGAGACATACATTGCCTTCTCCATGATGATTCGCCGATTTCAACAGGTATCATGGCTTCGCATTCGTACATCATTCTAAACGGAGTCTCTCGAGTGGTTGTTTGGGCCATGGTTCTATATGCCCATAAAAAATAATAAAGCTGTTCAACCCAGTTCGGGCCAGCTTCTTGCATTCGTTTTTTCAATCCATCCAGGATAACTTTGTTTACTGCTTCTGCTTGGCCGTTAGACTATGGATGTTCTACCGACGAGAAGTGATGGTTGATATGGAATCCGACCATCATTTCCTGGAAATTCTTGTCAGTGAATTGTGTCCCATTATCGGTGACGATTTCTGCTGGAATTCCAAATCTTGCTATTATGCTGCGCTCAAAGAATTTTTGAACTCGGGCCGAGGTGATAGTGGCTAAGGGCTCGGCCTCAATCCATTTGGTAAAGTAGTCAACAGCTACTATCAACCATTTCATTTGACCTTCCGTCGCCTTAAATGGTCCTAAAAGATCCATTCCCCATTTATAGAAAGGCCATGGTGCCGTGATTGAAATTAACTCGGATGGAGGAGTTCACAATATCTTTGCATGCTTCTGACAACTGTCACATTTCTTTACATGCTTCGCTGCGTCAGCCTTCATCGTCGGCCAAAAGTATCTGGCACGAAGAGCTTTTAATGCTAGAGCCCTTGCACCCATATGCTGGCCGTTAATACCCTCGTGTATTTCTATGAGTACGTACTTAGCTTGGTCCGAGCTTAGGCATAACAGCATTGGGGTGTGGAGGCCTCGGCGATATAATTCGCCATCGACTATTGCGTACATAGAAGCGTCCCGAATTAACTTTTTTGCTTCTATTCCTTCATCTGGTATTAGCCCCTGTTCTAAATAATTGATGATAGGTCTCCTCTACTAAGATTACCATGATGCATGCAAGTTGGGCGAGTTCCTGTTGAATGATTGTTCTGTGGTTACCTGTTCCTTTGGTACTTGCCAGTTTTGACAGTATGTCGGCTCGGGCATTTTCTTCGTGCGGGATATGGGCGATGACAACTTCATCAAACTCTACTATTATTTCTTTTACTTTAGCAAGATATTTAGCTAATAAAGGTCCCTTGGTTTGGTACCTCCCTTCCACCTGTGCTGAAACAAGTTATGAATCAGTGAAGACTTTGACTCTCGAAGCTCCTTGTTCTCTAACCTGTTTTAGCCTGGCAATTAATGCTTCATATTCCGCTTGATTATTAGATGTCGAAAAATTAAGTTGCAGCGATTGTTCGAGTGATACGCTCTCAGGATTCTCAACAATAATTCCGGCACCTCTTCCTTTGGAATTGGAGGAGCCATTAACATATAGTTTCCACACTGAATTTTCTTGTTGGATGGAAGATGCCGGGGTTAGTTCGACCATGAAGTCGGCTAAAGCTTGAGATTTGATGGCATGCCGGGCTTCATATTTGATATTGAATTCAGATAATTGGATGGCCCAATTCATCATTCTTTCAACCAAATCCGGCTTGTGTAATACTTGCCGGATGGGTTGATTTGTCCTAACAACTATGGTATGGCTTTGCAAATACGGACGAAGCCTTTTTGCCGTTGTGAGTAGAGCGAAAACTACTTTTTCGAGCTTTTGGTATCGCAACTCTGAGTTCTTGAGGGCTCGGCTCACAAAATAAATTGGTGACTGAGACTTGCCCTCCTCTCTGACTAATACGACGCTTATGGCTTCCTCTCCGACCGTGAGGTACAAGATAAGTGTTTCTCCAGGATCTGGTTTCGAAAGTACTGGAGGCGAGGCCAGACACCTTTTGATCTCCTAAAAAGCCTCTTCACACGCCGGGTTCCATCCTACATTAGCTTCCTTTTTCAATAATTTAAAGAAGGGAAGGGCCTTCTCCATGGATTTCGGGAGAAACTGTGTTAAGGCAGCCATTCTTCCCGTTAGCTGTTGAACTTCTCGCTTGTTAGCGGGAAATTGCATGTCGAGGACCGCCTTGCATTTGTTTGGGTTTGCTTCTATTCCCCGGTGAGTCAGCATGAATCCTAAAAACTTCCCGGCCTTAACTCCGAAGGCACACTTCTACAGATTTAAGCGTATGCTGTGCTGCCTTAGTTTGTGGAAAGTTTCTTCTAGATCCCAAATATGACTTCCATCTGCTACTGTCTTCGTGATCATGTCATCAATGTAGACCTCGATATTGCGCCCGATTTGATCAGCGAAAACTTTGTTCATCATCCGTTGATAAGTCGCTCCTGCATTTTTTAATCCAAAGGGCATGACGTCATAACAGTAATTCGCTTCGACACCTCGGAATGCCGTTTTCTCCTGATCATCCGGGTACATGGGTATCTGATTATACCTAGAGTAAGCGTCCATGAATGATAACAATTGGAAACCGGCGGAGTTATCTACGAGTTGATCAATGTTCGACATCGGGTATGAGTCCTTGGGACAAACTTTATTCAAATCTGTGTAGTCAACACAAACTCGCCATTTCCCATTGGATTTTTTCACCATCACTACATTGGAAAGCCACGTGGTATACTGTATTTCTCTGATGAATCCGGCTTCTAACAAGTCCTTAATATGCTTCTCCAAAGCTTGCCTTCTGTCTGGACCGAGCTTTCTATTCTTCTGTGCTACTGGCTTAGATCCGGGGTACATAGCCAATTTATGGCAACAGAAGGTCGGCTGGATTCCATGAATCTCAGAAGCTTTCCATGCAAACACATCCTGGTTCTTCCGTAAGCATTGAATTAACTTATCTTTGGTTTTTGGATCATTTTGTTTGCCTATTTTTGTAATCTGCTCCGGGAAACTTCCGATCTGAATGTCTTCTAGCTCGTCTACTGGTTCCAGTCTCCATTCTTCGATGTCCCGCATATCTAACTCCACCAGGTTGATCGGCTTTCAGGATGAACGTGTCTCGATTTGCCGTTCTGCCGGGTCTCCTTGCCTTATCCGAGGTGGGGAGGATGGACCGCCTTCAGTTTCCCTGATTGTATTATAATAGCACTGTCTAGATTCCTTTTGATCACCGCATATTGTGATGACTCGGCTGAGGTGTCCGACCATCTTCATCTTTTGATGTTTAGTGGACATCAATATGTCCCATTTATGAAGTGTTGGTCTACCCAGGATGATGTTATACGGTGAGGTGAACTCGGCAACAGTGAATGTGACCCTTTCTGACTTAAAACCCTCATTTGTTCCCAATGTGAGTTGAAGATCAATGGAGCCTTAAGACCAGTGCCTCCACCATTAAAACCGATTAACATGGTTTTGCATGGTTTCAGGTCGTCTTCTCTCAGGTTCATCTTTTTGAATGCACTCAAGTTGATGATATCGGTCGAGCTGCCATTATCAACGAATATTCTTTTAACTCAGAAGTTTGCTACAGTCCCTGTTATGACTAGACCGTCCTCGTGGCCAGGTACCACCCTTTCATGTCTTCTTCGGTAAATTAAATTAGCGAGGGCGTGGCTTTCTTACTACTTTCTTTGAATCTCGGCTGAGCTCTCACCGACATGACTTCTTTGAGATATTTCCTTCGCTGATTAGCGGTGTCGCCTCCTCCTCCTATTCCTCCTAAAATGACATTACATTCGAACTCAGGCTCTGGGAAATCATCATCCTTCTTGCTCTTCTTTTCGTCTCGATTTTTATTATCCTGTTGGCTTCTCCTTTTGCCTTGTTGCCCTTGGGTCCGGATAACGCATTGTCGCAGTTTGCCTTCTCGAACAAATTTCTCTATTGCATCTCAGAGTTCCCAACATTGATCAGTCGTATGACCCGGCCCGTTGTGAAAGTCGCAGTATCGAGAATAATCTAATCCTTCCTTTTTCAATATTGGACGAGGACGATCTACTTTCCTCATATCTGTGAAAGCAACTTCTTTCCATATCTGAGCTTGAGAAGTAGTCAATGGAGCATACTTGTCAAATTTCCACTCATACTTTCTCGACCTGAAGCCGAGGTCAGAAGCATTTTGTGGAGGTCGGCTAGTGTGAAGATTCACAGGATGTCGACTGGTATGTGCATTCTCCTGACGTCGATTCCTTGGTGACGAGGCTTTCCTATTCTCCTTCGGAGCCAAGTTGGCAATTTCCATTTGCTCCAATTCTAAATACTTCTTGGATTGCATCCTGAACTCCATTAAAGATTTCACGGGATCTTTGTAAATTGATTTGGCAAGACGAGATGATCCGTTGAGCCCGGCAGAGATGAGATGTACGTGCACCCTTTCTTCCAAACCTTGTACTTGTAAGGCGGCTTCCTTGAATCGATCTAGATAACTCTGCAAAGTTTCTCCGGGCTGCTGGCGTATTCTACCCAGAGCAAACTCGGACTTGGGCTGCTTCTTGCTTGTCGCAAAATTCAACAAGAACTTTTGTCCAAAATCTTCAAAATTTTGGATAGAACGTGGCGGCAAAGTGTGAAACCAGGTTTGAGCGGCTCCAGTTAACGTGGTCACGAAAATTCGTGAGATTATCGGCTCGTCAATGCCACGAACGCACATTTGCATGTTGAACTCGTCAATATGCACCTGAGGATCCTGGCTCCCATCATATTTGGATAGGAATGATCCGTCAAAATCCTCCAAAAATTGAGCATCTACGATTTCATCGACAAACGAGCTATTATTTTGCTGACCTCGACGATACTTCCTCTGGTAAGTGTTATCTTCTCGTCTGGGCCATCGTACGAGTTATGTTGCAGGGCTTTCAATTGCAATGTGTTCTGGAATAGTGGTTGAGGAAGTGCGGGGTCTGCTATTACGTGGCTTGGAACGAGATAGTCCCTCTAGCTCGGGTTGAATGACCGGCTCCCCATTCGCAGCCTCGGCAGTGGGAGCCGAGGTCGTCGGATCGCGTCTTCTTGCTGTTGTACGAGGTTGTCCGGCATGTTCCCTCACTGGGTTCTCTATATCTCGAATCCGATGTTCGATATGCTGAAGGCGGTGATTTTCGTCTTGTCGGCGTTTGGCACTACGTTCTTCCAATTGTGTTATCAGGTTCTGGACATCATCCTGGCGTTGAAGTTCATAACGTTTCTCCAAATTCTCCATCCGAGATAAAAGCGAATTCAAAGTATTATGAATGAGACGCTACGTAGTCTCTGGTTCCTCCGCGACAACTGATGGTGGATTGGCCGGCAATCGCGATGCTGGTATAGCTGGGGATGAGGCAGTATTAGAAACGGCATCTTCTGCTACCACGTTCTCCTGATTCGTGTATCTAGGTGGTTCGTCACGTCCTTCAATGTGGTGGCTTCTTGTATTAACCATTGTGATTTTATGGGAATCGAAATTTATCGTTCCCATAGACGGCACCACTGTTCTGCTCAAAGAGAACAGAAATGTCCAACAAGAATGTTGGGTAATTGATGTAGGATTAAGCTCTCCCTCTCTGAAGATGCCTATGAAGATGAAGCACCTCCAGGAAGAATATCACAGCAAAGGGAAAACACAACACGAGTGGCGTGCAGTGTGTGCTGTGTGGAAGGAAAAGAGAGAGTTAGAGTTGTGTGTACCTTTCTCCATGGAGGATACTCTATTTATAGGAAACTGACCTGGACTTTGGTGGAATGGTAGTTGAAGCCCATTATCCTTGATAAAGATATGTGAATTATCTAAATGATTGATCAGCAACAGTTGTGATATTTGTTATATCTTCTGTTCTTTGATATCTGTTATATCTTCTATCTTTTGATAGTTGAGAGGTTTGAATATTTGAACTTTACAAATGGGTCTATCTTTTATCCGTAACAAGTTTGCAATTCAATTAGTTGATCTTCTTATTCTTCATAATTCTATATCTGATCCTAGTTGTCTCTGGCATTAGTGGTATATATATATGGGGAAACGTTTGTGCAAATAAACTTGCTAACTTTGATTTTTTTTCCCTCCTCTTGCTGATGGAATGTAATGTGACTCTCCTTTCATTTTGAATGATGTTAATAGAGATAAAACAAACCTACAATTTTACAGGTTTAGATGATTGTGGTTGGAGCCACTACCCATGGTTTTGGCAAATCACGAAGTAATATTACTCATCCAACTGCTCCAAGTTCCAACTACTTATGTTTATATTAAAACATCAACCCAGAAGGTATACTATAGAGAAATTAACAAGTGGAACACTAAGCAACAAAGGACTATATTATAGAGAAATTAACCAGTGGAGCACTAAGCAACAAAGGACTATATTATAGAGAAATTAAAAAATCGAAAACTAAGCATCAACCCATAACTAACCCCCGAAATAGTTGTTAATTTTTTTTTTTTGGCGTCAGCCTAAAACTAGTATATTATAGGGAAAACAGCGTCAACCCAAAATAAGTATATTATAGGAAAAAAAACGTGGAAAATTATTGACAAAAGCGCAGCAACGAGGAATTGAAAAACGATAATATTAAAACAGAAGCGAAGCAACGAGGAAACGAAAGTATTGAATTGTAAACAAAATTTAACCACCACATTAACGTTTCTACATATAGTATATACTTCATTATTTTTCCTCTTGTGCTCTACCATTGTCTCTTCCTTCATCTTTGGGTGCTTCAAATTCTTAGTTGTTGTAACCAAATCAAGCAAACCTTCGTCACTCAGAGAATGGCCACCATCGATTCCCTTCCCAGGTTCCTTCCCTTTCTCATCCTCAATTTTTTATATACTGTGTTTAATTATTATGCATCTGTGTATGTTTAAGAATTAAAAATGAAAGATGGAAATTAATCAGATAATCCATTTAATGAAATTCTATGAAGACAATTGCAAGTTTTTTTCTTGTGTTATTTCTAATTCAGTATTTCCTTAATCCTCAAACTAATTGGTAATTAAGATGTTACTGTTGGTGGCTATAGCCATCCCCATCTAGATTATTATGCAGAGATTGTTGTGGTACGTCATGGTGAAACAGCATGGAATTCCCAGGGAAGAGTTCAGGTACTTTATTTTATTTTTCCTTCGCCGAAATATGAATTTGTTTAATTTAATTGAATAATTTAATACTAATTGCATATGTTATACATACAAAGACGAGAATTTAACTTAGTTGATGAGTGTTATAAACTCTATAGTATCATATTCAATTCCTATCTATCAAAGAAACAAATACTCGCGGGTTGAAGTGTTGATCCTATTAAACCATACGAATCTGTTATTACAACTAGAGAAGGTGTATGAAGGTTAACCAAGAAGGGTAATATGGAGATCTTAAAAACTATGGAGGTGCATGAAGCAAAAGACCAAAATGGGATCAATCTTTGGCTGTGCAGGTCCATGGAGTTCGAATCTATATTCATTACTTAAATGCACATCATTATTTGTTTTGGTGCACTCCAATTGCATTACGGAATGGACAATATGTAATAAAAAGTTGCATTGCCATTCATTCCTATTGCCCAATCCTAATGCACTTAAGGTGGTCTAAAGCAAATAATGTGGTCTATTAAATAATTACCATTCATTCCTTGAAACCAATGCCTTATTGTTTGGGCATTTTTAGCTTTGTGATTTGGGCTCATTTTTATAAGTTTTTTTTTAATAAAACAAGGCCAACAAACCTCCCCTTACCGCCAAAGATTCCAACTAAGATGACACCCTAAAACACTAAAAACCTCAACATCCAACCAAAAAGATATATTCCTAAAAAGAAAGAGCAAGTACAAAAATGTTCCATGAGGGACATAAACCAAAGCTCTGGAGGCAAAATTATGAGAATCTATAGTTTGGTAAACCTATTTTATTCATGTTCAATTTTGTTAATTTTTTGGTCATTGGTCAAAGATCACGAATGTCTCCCAACTCATTGGGTTAAAGATTAATCTCGCTCGTGGAGTGTGATTGCCATTGGTCCAAAGGAATTTTGTACACAGTGGGATTGAATACGGGTTCTTTCGTTAAATATCGTTCACACTCATGTGAACAATGAGACTTTCTATCACTGCGTCAATCTCTTGTATTTCAATTATGCTGTTATGAAAATAGGAGCAGAATTCCATCAACTAAAATCATTGTGGGAAGAAGCAATAAAGGCAAAGTTGCCAGAACAAGAATTGCTTTCTCTAAAAATATGTCCAACTATTCTTAAGAGTTCAAGGAATTAACTTGTGATTTTTTAAAGCTTCAACTACCAAAAGCGAATCACATTTAAGCAATGGAAAATGTACCCTAGTAGCTATAAGGGCACAGATTTACACTTTTTTACACTTCATGTTGAAAGAGTCAAAAGGTCAACTTCGGCTGTAATTAATCTAATAGCGCATACTTTTCTGCCACGTAATTTCAATCAACTTTAACTGCCAAATTCCTCTGTAATTTTATTCTAGACTTAGTTTTGCATATAGGCTATAGAGACTAGCATACGTACGATACATCATTGGGAAAATGGTATATATTGGATTGGTAGCCTGGTAGGTCATCATTTACAACATTCTCTAAACAAGTTTTGATGTTTTGAGTAGAAGTTTTCTATCATTATTCTTTTTACTGTAGAAGTATTTACTTTCTTATAAAAACAAACCTAATATTTTCATCTCCAGAAGTTACAAACTTTTTTCTTCTCAAAGTAGCAGGGGAAGTTATGCACTTCCAAAAATATTTTTACAATTAGTTTAATAAAGACATCAATATATTCCGGCCCAATTCTTATTTACAGTCCCAAAAGAATTGTTATTAGTCTTTGTAAATAAATACAGGAAATAATAATAGGAAAAATATCTAGAATGAGTTTGTTGGCATTGTTATGAATCTAATTTAGCTTGTTGTTAGTGTGTGTGCCTAGCAGCTAGGTGTACAATAATGCTGCTATATATATACACAACCATTGTACTGCTGGAAAATCAGAAAAGAATGAATTCAGAATTTAGTTTATATTTCCCTTCCTAATTTCTATGAATTTTTCACTTACTCGGAAAGGGTCATGTATCACAATACTTTGTACCGATATACTTCCTCCTTTTTATACATAAAATCCAATTACCTAATTTATTAAGATTAAGGAAAATGACTAATTTAGTTAATAATAATAAATTTGTTATTAATATTTCTCTATCTTTTAATAGTTTATCAATATATTTTTATTTTTCTTTTAAGAGGAATATTTTTAGTCTAAAAATAATTAATATAAGAAGTATTATAAATTGAATCATATGAAAGAAATAAACACATTTTAAATTTAAGTCTTATAAATAGAAATAGAAACATAGAGTAACAATATTCCATTCCATTGTTTAATGTTAGAAAAGATCAGTAGTATTGCTTATAACAAAATGCTTTCAGTGTCTTAACTATTTCTCCTTGTCCTTGTATTACTACAATATGAAATCTACGACTTATGTGCTTGAATTTAATGACATTTCTCTTCTTATTCATTCTTTCTTAAATATGAGGTTCCTTTGAGTTTTCATGCTTTGACCATGTTCAATTTTCACACTAATACTCATATATATAAACAGGGACAAGTGGATATTGAATTAAATGAAACTGGAAGACAACAAGCAGTTGCAGTAAGTCACCTTTATTGGATTATCAAAAATTTCTTTGTACAAAACCAAAACTGGACCCTTATATATCTTTGCATGTTTTTTGTGCTTTATGACCTTACTTAATGTAAATTTTATTATGTAGGTGGCTAATAGACTATCCAGGGAACCAAAGATCTCTGCTGTATATTCTTCTGACCTTCAAAGGGCTTTTGAAACAGCACAGATAATTGCAGTCAAATGTGGAGGGCTAGAGGTTTGAATGCATACTCGATATTCTTCAAATGTTGAATTTCATTGATTCAGTTGCCTTATTGATAAGGATAAATATGCTTTCAGTTTTTATATTTTCTATGAAACTTACTTGGTTTTAGTCCATGAACTTTAATTAATTTGATTCCTAAAATTTACAAAAATAATCATTTCTGTCATTCTTCATAGCAAAAACCGTATGTGATGAGAGATAAAAATTACTGTTCTGGTAAAGTTTAAGATTCAAACTGATTTAAGTTAAAGTATGACGATTAATATCAATTTTTATTAAAAGTACATTTATTAAAAATATATTATACCCTACTATAATAGCCCAATCATTCATGATTTCCATTTTAACGTGCTCAATGCTAGAGTTATTCGGTTCATTTGGTTTATGGATCTTCCAACAGTCTTAAAGTGCCTTTATGCATGAAGTAATCTAACTGTTTCTAAGTTTTTATAAAACAGACAGTGATGGATTTTTTTTCCTTAGATAGTAACAAATGATTAATGTCAATAAAGAATAGCAGGGGCCAGTTCTTATACAAAATTATAAGCATATCACTTCTTAGTTAAAGTTATGTTTTTGGTTTATTATGATCGATCTGTTATGAGTGATGTTGCTAGCACCTATATATCTATGTTTTAATAATGTTTACCTTTAATTGAAACTCTAGGCTGTCAAAGATTTGGACCTACGAGAAAGACACATGGGGGATCTTCAAGGCCATCCCTTTCGTGAATTAGCAACAACAAATCCCATAGGTTACGAGGCTTTGGTGTCTAAGAATGATGATCAAGAACTACCTGTAAGTACGTTACAAGTAAAATGCTTAGCATAAAATTCCTTGATTAAATTTTGACTTAAATATATTTTTTTATCATTAATAAATATTTAATTTTTATGTTTATTTTTTAATAATATATTGTTTTATGTTCAGTACATAATAAAATAATAATTTTATTTTGATCCTTGATATTTTATCTTAATCCTTTATAAATTAGTTATTTTTGTGTTTATTCTCTAACAAATTAGTGTATTTGGTTTTAGTGTTTACTAATTACAGATGAAAAGAATTTATTAGGAAGCAAATACAAAATTGTTAATTTATGAGTGACTAAAAAAAGTGTTAAAAATTAAAAATAAAATTATTATTTTATTACGGACTCGATACAAAACAAAAATTTATTAAAAAATAATATAAAAATTAAATATTTATTAAGAATCAAACCATACTTAAGCCCTTATATTTATATCTAATGAGATTTCTACTAAGAGCTTAAGACATACTTTGGGTTAGGCTGCCTACAAATAAAAACTTATTTGATAGAAATATGAAATAAGAGATGCTCGATGAGAGAACTTAAAACTATGGTTGCTTAAGATCAATTAGATCATCATCCGTTTCGAAAACTCTAAAATACTAAGAACGAACTGTTATGAATCTCTGTAATGTTGTGCAGAGTGATGGCATAATTTACATTATGTATGAGTATATAATTCAATGATGAATGTCTTAAATTTTGCATATGTATAGCATTGATGCGTACACACACATATATATATTACATGCAGGGTGGTGGAGAAAGTGTTGTTCAACTGTTTGAACGCTGCAAATCTGCATTGCTGAGAATTGGAAGAAAACATAAAAGTATATATAAGCTACAAGTAACAATCCTTCCATATGTTTTTGCTACATGAGGCTGATGCTATCATTATTAATTGCAGGGGAGCGAGTTGTTGTTGTCACTCATGGGGCATCCATTGAAACACTTTACAAGTGGGCCAATGTAACAGGAAGGTATAGAGGGAAAATAGACAATGCATCCATCGCTGTTTTTCGCTTGTACGGTGAGGATACATGGACCTTAAATATGAAGGGTGATGTTAGCCATCTGCAACCTGGCTTTGAGGGTAACAGAACTTCTGCTTAGGTTATGATTTGTGTTGTTTCCCATAAATAGAGAAGAAAGACATATCATGAGGTGTTGCTACATATGATTTTGGCTTATATCATGTGGGAAATTGGTTGTATTTTGTATCTTAGTATGATCACCGTTAAGGAAGGATAAAGATGCCTAAACTATATCACTTTTGAGCCGATATTCACCTTCAAAAAACTGTTTGATATATTGATGATTACACTATTAATCTAAAAAATAAGTTATACATCTACATTCATTCATTACATAACATTGAGTATTTTTTTTGATAAAAAAATATTTTTCAATGCAAATAGACATCACAAATCTTTATATTTTATCACTCAAAAAATTATGGGATAATTTTTTGTCAAGCAACTACTATCAAGCACAATCATTTTAAAATGAAACACCATATTTTTTTATTCTAATCTCTCTCTATTTTAGTAAACACATTAAGTTTGATATAAATTATTAAGATAATTATTAGGTATTTTAATAAATTTTATATTATTTTACTTGTGTTGTTAACTATTCGTCATAGGATGTATAAGATAAAAAATGATCATGTAATTTTATCTTTATTTTATGTTGTTCTTCTTCTCCGGCCCAATATCATATTTTTAACTAGGGTTTTATCAGGTTCAAGTATACTTGCAAGTAACTACATGTTTTTTAATAATTTTAATTTACTCATATAATTTTAAATAAATTATACATTAACTTTTTTATTATATTTTAATTCAAATAATATATAAATATAATGAATAACAAATAAATTAAAGTTAAAAAATTAAGAATTGAATTATATTTTTAGTTAAATGTATATTTTTAAGTTTATTATTTAATTATTTAACAATTAAGCTATTATTTTCACAAATTATAAGAATAAAATATTTAATATATATTATCTATATATACGTTGTGACAAAAATTATTAAAAGAAATATAATATGACATGTATGAGTATGAATACATGTACAAATATAATTTGATACTCGTCCTCGTTTAAATAGTTCAGGAAATATCCATATCCATACTCACATCCGATCAAAGCGGACATTTTTTGTCAAGAGTCGGGGTGGTACCCGTGAATACAAGTTTATTTGTCATGCTTATTTTTAACAAATCAAATGAGCTCTTAAACTTTATTCGGTTTGCAAATAAATACCATAATTTTAATTTTGTTTTAATTGATCCTTAAATTTTACCATCTTTATAAATAGACACTTTAAACTTTAATTACGTTTTTTATTCTTAAAATGTATCTCTTTTACAAATATTTTATTTCAATGAAGTTAATTACTTATCTCAAATATCAACCATTCATTAATCTTTTTCACTTTTTTTTTGTTACATGTCATTTATATAAATATTAAAATGTAATAAAAATATGAATTTACAAGAAAAAAAAACCAATTTGATTTTTTTTAATTCTAAGTTTTATTATGTTTGAATGTTAAAAAAAAGTGATTTATAAATATAATACCAATAAATGACTAGTATTGAAAATAAATAAATGATTGAGATTTGTTCTTTGCTAGTAGTTTAGCCCTAATTTAATATTAAAGACTATTTAAAAAAGGATAACTTTTTAGAATTAATTGAGATAAAATTTAAATAAAGGTGTTTATTTGCAAAAATGATAAAGTTTAAGAATCAATTAGAATAAAATTAAAGTTTATGGTATCTAGTTTGCAAATAATGGGATAAAGTTTAAGGATAACCTAGTATAAAGTTAAAGTTTATGAATGTTTATTTGTAATAGAGGAATCTTTAGGGTTGCTAAGTACTATTTTTTTCTATTTTTTTAATTCAAATTTTACATTTTTTTATTTTATATTTTTTGGTAAATTCAAATTTGATAGTTGGATAGTCTAATAATCATATATGTGTGTTTATGGTAGAAATTTGTTTGGGTAATCGAAAATAAATTTATTGATCTTCCACTTTTAATTATAATCAATCACAAACAACTTATTTTATTTAATGTGACATAATTATAATTATAAGTTGTTTTTGGTTAAACTAGCAAGTGTTTTAACTTTCAATTAGAAGAACAATGAAATTAATTTAGAAAATTATTTGAGCAAGTAACAATGCGTGCTGTAACACCCCAATTTTTTTTCTTGATATATAGTCTTAAAATTGTTAAAATAATAAATATTGTGGAATACGCCTCATTAAATTAGTTTTTATTTTTAAACGGTTAAAATATCTCAATATTGTATATTTTTTTCTCTTTTGGGAAAAGAAGGAGCACATGTGTGTGTGTGTATATATATCATGCTTAATTAAAACGTGTACATATAATTAAAATGCTACTGAATAAAAGGTATTATCAAAATGCGCTCTTTGGAAAAAAAAAATATTTTGAAAGTTGTTGTCATTTTTCTTTTGTTCTTACACAATGCTATAAGAAAGTACATATTATAAAGAAAAAGACTTGCACAAATTAAACGATGATAAACGGGAAGAAATATGTAAACATACATATTGAACCTCAATGACACTTAAGATTTAAACATAAGTGTACAAAAATCATTATAACTGTTAGCAAGAAAATAAAATATCGATTGCCCTTGGAAATATCACATAGTATCACCAAAATGTTTAATACAACAAAATATTACGACACTCAGTATAAAAATCTTTCCATCCCAAAAATAAATCAAAAAGGGAAAACAATTCTACATTCAGAGTAGTCACTACCCAGGACCCACAATGCCACCTAGGTGAATTTATATCCTCGAAAGGGTCACTTCCGTCTCCCGAGGAATCCTATTCTTTGTCGGACGAAAGCATTTCTCCCTCAAACACCTCTTCACCATAGACATCCCGGTAGAAAGCGATCTCGGATGGCGTGAGATCCTCCTCATTGTCACTGAAATCTCCCACATCCTTGTAGATTCAACGGTCGTATCTCGACGGAATGTAGATCTAGTGGCCCTCCCATTGATATCATGCCCGCAGAATTGCTACAAGAATCACAATGGGTTGTTTGGCCGCACAAATACAAAATAAGCATAATAGGAAGCAATATGGTTAATTTGACCCTAAGGGGTACGCTTGAACAGGAAGTGGTACATAGCATTTGCCTCTATGGTGATCAGTGGCATCTAAGGCTCATCTAATAGCAAAATGTGGTGCTGGATGTAACCAAAGTATGTGTGGAGGTACGCCTCTTCCTCCACCGCGTAGCTGTAGCAGTAGTTATTGATCCACGTGAGCATCCTCTATGGATGCTCCATGACCTCCCCTTGAAATTGGTGGTTGCAAGGGTGAGTTCTCCGCTCCTCAAACGCCACAAACAACAAGTAATAGTAACCAAAAACCAAAACATACAATCTATGTAACCACCACATATAGTTATCTAAACAAACAACACTCTCGCATCCTAATCACATTACCGTCACACTTTTTTCACAATAGGGCCCAATTACTGCCACCAATCCTCCCAGGTCTTGATGGTATTACAAAATATGTAGGTAATAGTCATGAGTGATCGCTACATATGGATACATTGTACATTGACCTCTCATCTCCCAACTCAAAAAAAATAGTCTCGGGCTCGCTAGTGTAGCAAAATGAGGCCTGTGAGTTGCTGTTAGACTTTTGGTAAACGTACCAATTTGTCGTTGTAAGTTACAGAATTCATAAAAGATCGTCTCCACAGGGACTTGAGTTACTCAGTTAATCTAAACAAAACTTAACAGTTTAATAGTTATGTACAACGAGTGTGAACGGAGTTTCATGTATTTGTGAAATAATAGAAATTACGAAATTTAAAGAAAAAGCGGAAATAATAGATTTAGTGCATTGGAATTACGAAAAATTACGGAAACTAATAAAACGAGTTTAATTAATTCAAGAAAAGTATTGGATTGGATTTC
Organism: Glycine latifolia; assembly: GCA_013407115.1. NCBI lineage: Eukaryota > Viridiplantae > Streptophyta > Magnoliopsida > Fabales > Fabaceae > Glycine > Glycine latifolia. Next base: position 18,975,081 of record CM023957.1, on the reverse strand, counting down.
ATCGTTCATACTCTTAGTATTCAATTAATATTACCATGCATAAATTATTTTCTTTTATTATTGATGCACACATAAAATCACCCCAAATCGATCCCTCGCATTTGAGAATCCTAAGAATATTTATCAAATATCGATCCCTCACATATGAAATAAATACCCCAGCATTACAATCATAATCGCTTGTTATTTGCAATCTAAACGTTATGCTCTATTCCTAGCAACGTAACGTATAGAGGAAAATTATTCAGTTCAAGTTTTAAGAGTACTTTCTAACCTTATTTCATGAAACTAGTGATCAATTAAAATCAAGCATTAAGAACAGAATAAAATTATCAATAATAAATAGAAAAGACTTATTCATAAATAAATATTAAAAGAGATACTTAAGGGTAAGAAGATTACATCCAATCCTTAGAGAATTGATGAAGGAAATCATCACCAACTCCTTCTGGCAAAGTTTCCACACTAATTCTTCACTTCTCTCACTTTCCCTATACTAAACTAATCTCAAATCACATCCTAGGCTCTCAAATTTCGAAAATGGAAAGATTTCTCCAAGGTTTGCATGGCTATTTATAGGATTTGGCCTCCTGCTTGAGTCCACTTGCCCAGGCGAGTGTTTTGTGCTTGTTTAACTTGCCTGGGCGAATTTAATGTCACTTGCTGATGTCTCCACTTGCCTGGGCGACCATATTGTGCTATTTTCACTAGCTTGGGCGAATTAAAACAACTTTCTGGAAACCTCTACTCGCCTGGGCGAGTTCTGGGCCATTTTTTGCTTGGATGCTTCGGATACCATTAGAACCTATCAAAATACAAAATATGATTGGACTAATCTTCCAAAACGTGAAAAACAACATTTATATAAGTACTAAATACAAATCAACTAGGCTTTAGGGCATGTTTATAAACAATTTTACTGAAATCAAAAGATAAGTGTCATCATTGTAAGCCTGATTTTTACTAAAATATGACACTTATCAGTTACCCACGCTAATGAGTGCACCAAATATCAGGTAGTCACAACTCGCTAATTCTCCTAGGTTCCACAAACCTCTCTGCCCATTATACCCAGTGTATCTCTATCCATCATCCATTTCCTCAAAGTAACCTCACCTTCTCACGGGAGGAAATGGAACCACTGGTTCCTTACTCTTTGTCTAGTCCTCTTGAATCTTGTCACTACATTGCATGCGCAGTCCTCATACCACATACATCAACAAACGCATACAAACAAGCAAACAAGAAAGAGAGACAAAGCTCAAGCCTACGTACTACTCTCAGGGAACCACTCGCGGCGCCTTAAGTGGTAGAACCACTTTTCACACACAAACAATTGGATAGCATAACAGTTGTAATTATAGCTATCTAACCAAAAATAACAAACAATTTGCTGAGGGTCAAACACTACCGAACCCAAACCAACACTACAAAAAAACCGGCTATTTCCGATGCCGTCATTCCCACCCCGTGCCATCCGTCGGAAATCTTCCTCCTTTCCGACGGAGTGTTCCCATTAATTATCAGCCGGAAATCCCCATTTATCATTGTGTTTTGAAAAAACAAAAGCCCCGTGTTTTACTCTCTTTCTAAGCATAACCCTAACCTCCAAAACCAAGCCCAGGGTCTTCAATTGCTTAGCGCCGTAGGCTTGCCCGCAAATGGGTTCCATTCCCATGGCAAGCCCGGAGTAGCCGCAAATGGGCGAGGAGGCTGCCATTGCAACGTCCTCGTTGCCCTCAGCCAGGCGGCTCGACGCGCTGGCGCTTGCCGAGGGCTTCGTCGGGGACGTGGATTGGTTCGTGGAGGCCATGGACCGGATCTCCGGCGGTGGATTCCTCCGCGGAGAGGAGGCCAAGCTCGGCGAGGACTGGGTGGAGTTGCATTGGCTGAAATCGAAGGGA
>CM023957.1:18933097-18973077 GCA_013407115.1 Glycine latifolia | reverse complement strand
GCATTGGCTGAAATCGAAGGGATACTATGGAATTGAGGCGTTTATTGCGAATAGGATCGAGGTTTCGATGAGGTTGGCGTGGTTGAATTGCTGTGGAGGGAGGAAAAGGGGTGTGAAATTGAAGAAGAAGATGAGTGTTGCGGGTGTTGGGGTGAATGTGTTTTGGAGGAAGAAGGGGTGTGTGGATTGGTGGGGGAATTTGGATGTTGGGACCAGGAGGAAGGTCTTTTCCACCTTCCTCATGAAAGCTGCAAAACCGTTGGTACTTTTCTGGGAACTTATGGAAATGTTAGTGTGTGTGTGAATAATTAGTGATATGTGCTTAGCTTATTTCCATTTTGTTGGCACTTTCCTGGGAAGTTATGGAACTGTTGGCGTGATGTGTGAATTGCTTAGTGTGTGATAACTAGTTAGCTTATTTCTATTCTGGGATGAAGATCAAATTGGTCCGCCGAATAAAAAAATTGCTTTCGTGTTCTGGTAATCATGTTCTCCATTTCCTTCTTTTTATGGACTGTTTTCCTTTTTCGTTATTGAGTTTGGTCTATAAGTATTGTTACTTGTTAGCATCAGAAAGATAAATTGATTAGGGAAAACAATGTTTCTTTGTAATTAAAAAAGACATTGTAAAAGTTACGAGGAGATCATTGATCAAGTTGAAACAAGAGGGTTTGCGTGAGGCTCAGAAGATGTACCGTTTGATCAAGTTGCCTTCCTTGATTGAGTACATTGGTTACTGCCTTTGCTGTGGAAGTCACTTTGCTGGTCCTGTTTATGAAATGAAGGATTATCTTGATTGGACTGAAGGAAAGGGGGTATTGTTTATTGTTAGCTGTTTATTATGCTGATTTTGCTTAATAAGAATTAGCAGTCTGCACTAGCATTGAATGCTGAATTCTCCTTAAATTTGAACTGAAAAAATTCCAGTAGTAGAACAGTTACTCTTTTTTATTTTTTTAATGCTGACAAGTTATGAATGATTGTTCTCAACTTCTCATGTTTGTTATTTCAATCTTATTATTAGTATTTATTATTGCTATTATGGGCAGATTTGGAGCACCGAAGCAAAAGGGCCATCGCCATCACCTTATGTGGAATATTCAAGTCAGCACCTGGCTTCGTCATTGTGAGTTTCTTGCTAATGAGATTGAATGCTTTTATGGCAGGGTTTGATTAGCTATCTCAGTAGGATATAGCCATCATTCAAACTTAGTTTACGGTCCTAGCTGCATCATTTATAAGTTCTGTTAATAATTTGGCCATCACTACAAAAAAAGCGCTGTTTTCCGATGCTTGTACAGGGCTGAAGTATTAATCAACGTAGCTTTATGGTTTTTGAAATGGATTATTAGATGTCATAACATAGGAAGACAAGAGAACCGTGTTTGGTTTCATTCTTGAATTTTTGTTGTTCAAACTTCCTGGCGAAGGGAGTGGCGAGACGATAGGGATTTCGATAGCATAACTGAAATAGTAAATTCTTGAGATTGTGCTTAAGGAACCAATGTGATGTGGAATTTGGGCATGGTATAATTAGTTTGGGCCAAATTCACATAACTGAATTCAAGGGGAAATACAGACATTATTGATATTGTGCATGTGTATTCGCATTTGTTTTTGGAATTAGATTGCTGCATAGTGTATAGGTAATTGGTGCAGGTTTTTTTTTAATCAATTTAACTCGTACGTGTGAGGTTGAAATAAAATAGTGGAGCACTGGTGCTTTTCTGGACAGAGGACAAGATGAAATTGTGAGGAATATTGAGAAGAGAATAGCTGATGTTACTTTTATACCCATAGGTATGCACTTGCCGCCTTTTGCCACTTTTTCATGAGTTTTAATTGTTGATAAAACTAAAGAATCATTGCTTTTGTTATTTTTCCTGCTTCACATGTGTATCAAATTTTTATTTTTATGGACAAATAATAGTTACTCACGTTATATTTTAATGTATGTATCAAAGTAAATAATGAGTGACAAGAAGGCCATCATTGCATCCAATACCCAAAGTTTCATGAACTTCCTTGGTTCCCCCTTGATTTAGAAAAGTCATAATTTTGGGTTGTAATCCTAATAAAATTAAGGACTATATACTTTAGGAAATAAATTTTTAAACCTTCGTATTTACATAAAATAATTCAACATATGATAAGTTCTTATAGTATGCACTAAAATTAGTGATCTTAAATTCCTTTTCTTTTTTCTCTTTTTATAGTATGCACTAAAATTAGTTCTTAGATTTCTAAAGGTAGCATAACAACACTTTTTTTTTAGACAAGACTATTAAAATGGATCTTAATTATATTTCTTCAATAATTTTTTACTCATACACAACAAGAAACTAATTCCTAATCAGTACACATAAACAACCAAATCAAGCCTGTATCTGTTAGATCAAGTATAAGTGCTTTGAACCATATAGGTAAATTTAAGGTAAAAGAACTAAAAACTGAAGCAAAGGTGTGTGTGAAAGCACATACTCAGGAAGGTTTGTACTGTTGTTTGTTTTTGTTTTTGTTTTTTATTTCTCCATTATCCTGTTCATGTTAATGATTTTTTCTATATTTCATAAATTTATCTAATTTTTTAATTTAAAAATAAAAAAAATTCTCTTTGTGGCCTTTTTTCTCAATAATTCCACTCCCAAACATATTATGGACACCCCATTAAAATTTTACCTCTTTATATAATGAAATACTTTACCTTAAACGACATTGAATTGATTATTGCTATTTTAAACTATTTTACCTTTTTCTCTAATTGTTTATTGCTATTTTAAACTTTGTAGCTACCATTATGAAGTTTTGGTGTTCTGCTATTTGAATTGCGAATTTGCATGGTTTAATGAACTTCTCTTTATGTTGATTATTCTGTATAGCTTGCTATGCGAGAGGCTTGTAAATATGTAGAAGAGTGAGCTGCGGGCCATAACACAGAATTTTAGTAGCAATTTCTTGCTGGGTGAAGGTGGCTTTGGAACCATGCATAAGGGTTACATAGATGACAATTTGAGACTGGGTTTGAAAGCACAACCTGTTGCTGTTAAACTTCTTGACATTGAAGGTTTACAAGGACATCGTGAATGGCTTGTAAGTGTGACATACCATTCTTTATTGTGTTTAATTTTGATACATCAACTAATATATTTGTTTGGTATATTTGAATGAGGAATGAAGAGTATTAGCTACAACAATTTAAGAATTAGATGTAATAAAGGTTGTGACTTTTACCCACTCTAATAATCTCAATTTAGCTGAAGTAATATCAAGACAAAAAAAAGTATTTAGAAATTAATTAAGTTGATTATAATATATTAAGAGGAGGTGAGTTATATCAGAAATAAATTCTTAAGTTTGCTGTATCATGCATGATTGCATACGTGGTCACAGTAAAAAAATAGCTGATAGTTATTTTGATAGTTATTTTGATGCAAGTACTGATAACTCTGTGTAAGAAAGGAAAATCATTGTATATGTAGAGTTCCATAGCTTTTTGTAATCATTTATCAAAAAGTTTAATTTAGTTGGACACTTGGAGTCTTGACTCTTGAGTAATTTCTTTGGGACTCACAACAGGACAAAAGTATTTAGGAAAATATACAAGGATTTGTTAAAGGTAGTTCTTCCAAAGAAGATGATATAATTTCAAGTCACGGTCCTTGTATATGTAGAGTTCCATAGCTTTTTGTAATAGCATACACATTCTGTTATTGCTTAGCCATGCCAATAATTTATATTGTGGGCCCATTCAGCTATTGTCGTTAATTAATTAGTGTCTTTACATGACAACTAAAAAAAAGTTATAAATAATTTTATTTTATATATCTCAATAAAAATCTTTATCTTTTAATTCTGTAAGTAATTTTTTTTTCTTAATAAAAGCTCTTAATATATATTATCATTTAGTAAACTAATTCACTATATATTCCTTTGCAAATATAAAAGCTACAATTTAAAAATTTATTTGTATCATATAAACTTATTTTTAATTTTAAACATTCTTAAATATGTCTGTATCACTGTTGTAATGTTACTTGTCTTTGTCTTTGATTAATTGATAAGTAAAATGCTAATAGTCCAATTGAGAAATGGTTGAATTGAATCCCATCTCACATCACCCAAATACGGTTCATATATATTAAATATGTTTTTGTCATGTTTGATTTCTACACAAACTCTTATGTGTGTGCGCCAGCTTGAATTTTTTAATATATATATTCCATAAAGAATTGGTGTGTAAGCAATGAATGAAAAAAATACAATTTGATTTTTTTTTTAAAAGAGACGGTTGTTTTAAAAACCGTTTCAGAAGGTGTCGATGTAGAAAGCGCTTATGCGTGTATTTCCGACGGATTTATCTATCGGAAATTTCCCACGGGTGATTACCGACGGATATATCCGTCGGAAATTACCGACGGACAAAAAAAATTACCAACAAAAATCATTTCCTACGAGCGTTTTACAGACGGATATTTGTCCGTCGGAATTCTGTCGAAAATTTCATTTTTTCGACGGATTTTTGGGTTTAGCGATGAATTTTGTCCGTCGGAAATCAGCGATTTTTTTATAGTGCAAAACGCGTATAGATAAAAATGGCAATATGCAGACATGTATATAATAGAAAATAAATTTGCATGCCACATATATAATTATCAGAGTTCACACTCTGCTAATCTTATCATTCAATAATAATAATAATAAAATACAGACACACATCTTAGTAAAAAAAACATTTACTAACAAAGAATCATCACAAATTCAAAACATGCATAGCAAATAAATCAGCAGTTCCAGAAAATAAATAATGCTAAGGTAATTTATACAAAGAAACGGATTCCAAAGTTGAGTAGTCTACTGTCTAAAATCACTTCGTCGCTTAGTTTTACCAAGTTCTGCTCTTAACTTATTTTTAGTGCTCCAAATCTTATATACTAGCCTACATTTTCAAACCTAAAAAATTCATTTTTTAGGTAAAAAATTTCATAAAAATAGTCCATATTGCTATAACACTTAGTCTAATTTTGTGACAAATTTTCATTTTACAAAAGGTCATTAAACTTGTTTTATTCATAACTTTAGCTAGGAAACTCTGATTTAAGTGGAATTTAAGGCGAACCCTATGTTTTAACTTGCAAATAACTAATTTTTGGCATAAAAAACTTAAGGAAAATAGCTCAGCACACAGATTCAGAACATGGCAGCAAGCTCAAAAATTTCAAAATAACATGTTCAAGGAAGTTTAACAACAAGTGTATGGTTCAAGAGTTAGAGAGACTCATCTTATCTCTTGATGATGTTGGATATAGGGGGAGCTGGGAAGAAGATCAAGTCAGGAATGAAGGTCTTTGATTAAGAATATTTTAGCTTTTTACATGCCTATCAATTGAAGGCACTTGTAATTTGTTAAGTTGATTAAGAGAGTTATCTAATGATCATTGCATTGCATGAGCATAATTATATACATGCATTCATGATCTAAGCAAAGCATACAAGGTTACATGTTTGCATTAAGAAAGAAGTTTTTCATGATTTATGTTTTTGGAAAAACATTTGTGCACTGCCTTAGTCGATTACTAGCTTGTGTAATCTATTAAAAAGCCTTGAAGAACAGTTTAATCAATTACAAATAAATCGTAATCGATTACACACTGCCTTAATCGATTACCAATAATCGTAATCGATTACATAGGCTTATTTCTAAATTGACACGAACTGCCTTAATTGATTACATATCGTTTTAATCGATTACATTCTTCTTAGCAGTTTTCCAGATTGGTTCAAGAACACTTTAATCGATTACTTGACATATTAATCAATTACATTTGTTAAAATAATCGATTACCATATCGTTTTAATTGATTACATGCAGTTAAATATGTTTTCTATTTAAAGCTATTAGGTCTGTGCATTTGTAACAAGTCAAGTAATCTAAGCTTACGAAATTCCCAATAATCCCAAAGCTTTCAAAGGTTCAAGAAATAGATTTTCTGAAGTGTCATTCATTTTGTTTCAATTCACAAAGTCACATGCTTCATTGATGATGAATTTTTAAACAAGATTCAACAAGAATATACAAGAGAGTTGGGTTTTCATCATTTGCATTCATACAACCTGATTTGATTGGTAATATTCATACATTCATCTATTGAGGATCAGAAGGTTGTATCTCTCTTGAACTCTTACATTGTTTTGATTTGTATCTTTTAGTTTTGTAAGTGCTAAGTTCAAATAGTTTTCTTTCAAGCTTTCTAGAGTAGTGTTCTCTAAAGGGAAAAAACTAAGTAGGGTTCTTAGGTTCTTTGTGATTAGAAGTCTAATATGGTGTTAGATTTCATATTCTTTATCTAGGTTTGGTAAAGGTAATCACTTGTAATAGCTTGTAAAGAACATATTTGATTTAGTAGAACTCTAATCAGTTTTGATTAGAAGACACTGGATGTAACTTCTCATTTGAGGGGTGAACTAGTATAGATTTGGTTTTATACTTGTTCTAAGTCTTGTTATCTAAATCTAACTTGTCTTGTGGTTTATCTCTTTAAAGATCAACAGAAAAAAGTTTTCTAAAATTGCTTAAGGTGAATGATGAGTCTTGATTGATTAAAAAACTGAAGTTTTTACCAAGCTTTATTTGTGATCAATTTGAATTCTGTTGCTGGTTTTTCAAAGTTTTTTAAAGACTAAGTTTTAACCAATTCACCCCCCTCTTGGTTAATTGTGTGTGTTCATCCTTGTTTTCAGATGAAACTCACAAAATTTTGAAGGAAGAATGAAGAATGTTCAGTTTTCAAGGTTTCCCTTCATGAGAAAAATAAAACTTTTAAATTATTAGAGAAGATAAAATAAGAAAATGAAGAGAAATCAAGTCTAGGATGAAGAATGGAACTTATTTACATAAACTTGATGGATCAATGACTCAAGAACACTAGGAACAAGCTTGGAAGAAGAAAAAGCAAAACTAGACTCTCCTCCCTCAATATAAAACTCGTGCAACAATGGTGAATGAAGGGTTCAATTTATTTTTTTTAACAATGAACAAGAAGATAAAGCATATGCTTCAAGGTGACAAGGCTTATTGACACTTGAATGATCCCTTGGCTGGCCATTTTGGATGTGCCACTTCATGTCACAAATGGGTATTTTGGCCTTGACTTTTACCAAAACTAGTAAATCTTATCTTAATTATCTAAATTATTACGCTAATCTTCCTAGGAATATATGTATCCAAAGTGAACCTCACATAGAGAACACTCTCACATAATTAAATTACATTGCTGATCAGTGCGTAGTGTACTTTTGCTACATATGGAATTTTGGTTTAAGCAGTTTCCAAAATTTCTACCAACTAACAAAATAATTATTTACACTAAAAATAAATATAACTAACACTAAACTTATACAATTAATATCATGCAGAGAATAAATTAAATCACACACACATATAATTAAATTATATAGTGCAAAATTTCCACTGTCTAACCCTTAACAATACAATTTTACATGTATAGAAAAATAAATTGAGAAGAAAATTTCATGATGTTACGTATTCAAAATATTATCCAAAGTTAAAGTATTTTCAGAAATAAAGATATAATTGTTTATGTCATCGAAACCCAAAAACCTTTGATTATGTTGATAATCAAAGAATTTGTGCAGAACTAAAAGTGTATTGAAAATACAATATAAAATAAAGAAATATAAAAAGAGTATGAGTTTAGACAATGAAGATTGAGAAAATGTAAAGAAAAATAAAATTTCAGTAAAGTAAATTGAAAAAAAAATGAATGACAAAGAAGAAAGAATATAATAAAAGCATGACACGTATTACTATTTTTTTGTTACAGTATTTGATATCAATTAAATATATGCACTAAAAAAAGAAAAGAAACGTTATTTTTTTTAATCATAAAATCAAATACAACATTTAAAGAATTACAACAACTCACATTAAAAAAAACTCTAAGTAAACTCATATATAATTGCAGAGTTTTTTTACGTTAAATAAATTGAATTCTAACATACCTTTTTCCACTAAATACATTCTAACATATCTTCTCAATATATACCTTTTCCATTAAATACATTTAACATTAAGAAGAAAAATTATACACTACTAATAATTTAAAATTATTTTATATTATTATTTAATTATAAATCATTATATATGATAAATATATTATTTTTATAATAATTACCTTAAAAATTATATCATAAGTAATTTATAATTAAATAACAGTTTTTTATAGTGTATGATCACAATCTTCAAAGAATAACTAATTATATAAATAAATTTATTTTTAAATTTAAAAGACTAAAAAATATTTCTCAAATTTGAAAAACTAAAAAAATATAGATTCCAAGAGAATAAAACCTGGTGAAGCTAATTTTTTATAACAATTATTGTGGTCTAACCTTTGACCAGTGGGAACAGTGGTTGTATCCGAAACGCAAGTAAGCGAAACAAAATAACATTTACGTCCCTTCTCAGAATTAGCTAAAGCACGCACGCAGCTTTATTATTATTATTATTTTATGGTAAAAATTGAAAACGATATCAAAATACTGGCTTTGTTACGCACAGGGGTATTTTTATTTTTTAATTACTATTTAAGGGTAGTTTTTAAATTAATTACTAAAAAGGGATAAGTTGTAAAATCTATTACGACTTTCGTCATCATTTTTATTTTTTAAAATTTTTTAAATTGAAGTCGTAAAAAAATTTACGACTTAAATGTAATTTCTTTTTTAAATTTACGACTTCAAAGTCGTAAAATTTTTATTTTTTATTTTTTATAGTTTAAAACAAGTCATAAAAATATTCACGACTTTTGAAGTCGTAATATATTTACAACTTCAAATTACCAATTTTTTCTTTCTCCATTAGCTTTCTTTTTAAAAGACTTTTTTTATTATTGTTACTATTGGAAGTCGTAAATATGTTTAAGACTTCCACAGTTCCAAATTTTTTTTTGTGTTATGTTTTTTTTTTAATTCTAAAGTTTTTTTATTTTTTAAAAATTGTAAATAAAATTTTAATTTAACTATTTAATAAATAAATTTTTAAATTTTGATTAATATTTTCATAATATTGATATATTAATTTTTAAGTTTTATAAATAAAATTTTAATTTAATTATTTAATTACCCATACTTAAACTATATTCAATAGATATGCTGTTAGGAATCTTCTCCACTTTATTAACTGCAACTAGAGGTAGAACAAATGCACACAAGAACCAACACAGAACAGTACACCCAGAAATAAAGGGATCATTGTTATTGATAGTTCTTTCACTCTTTACACAAGGAAGAACACTCTCTTCCCTTTCAACACTGAGACACTTCTTAGGTTCTCTCAATACAATCAATTCTCCCCCTTTCCTTCTCCAGAAAGACGCTATTTATACAAAACTACTAACTAACCTTCCAGCTGTTGACAGCTAGCAAATTGTAACTAACCCCAACTACCTAGCTGACATATGGCAGAGTCTAACTAACTCCCAACAACCTAACTGTCACTCCTTCTCATCTTATTGTTCCTACTGTACACTTGCCACGGCTTAGCCACAGTAGATGATTCCTCTTGCCTAACATATGCCCTCTGTGAAACTAATTCTGATGACTACTTGGGTTGGGGTGAACTTCAATATAGCCTGGACAATAATAAGATGATGTATCATCTCTAAAAGCATTCGTGAACTTGTTACGGGTACCTGGTTTCACACTAGCACACCCCATCCACTTTTTTGGCATACATGGACTAAAAATACTTCAAATTGAAGGCATCAAAAAGCTATCTTTGGCTGTAATCTAATTACCCATACTGTCTTCCTTGTAATTTCCATCACTTAGCTTTTAGACTCTTTCTAGGCTTCGTTTTGCTTGATTAAGATTTAAAATTCTCATACAGGGGATTACTACGGTACATTATTTAAAATTTACTGTATTTATATTTAACTTTTTTTCTTGTGCATTATTTGTTATATATGTGGAGTGGTTCCTTTTGGAGTTTTTGGCCTTGGTATGTTCAAATTTCACTCATGTAAACAGGGGCACCTGGATGTTGAATTAAATGAAAATGGAAGACAGCAAGCGGCTGTAGTAAGGTGTGCTTTTTACATTCTTTCATTTCTATATACAAAGCCTGTAGCCTTGCATTAAATTTTTTGTTCATTTACATTACATTTCTATTTATGCCTTTGTGACCCTAATTCCTGTAAATTTTACAATTGAGGTGGCTGATAGACTGTCCAGGGAACCTAAGGCCTCTGTTATATATTCTTCTGACTTGCAACGGGCTTTTGAAACAGCACAGATAATTGCATCCAAGTGTGGAGGAGTCGAGGTTTGAACTTAAATCCTTCTACATGTTGCATATTATTGATTAAATTGTAATCAGTTATGAGCATATTAATGATTTTCATTTTACCATGTTCATAGCTTAAAGTCATTTGGTTTATAGATTGGCAAACATTTTTGCTTCTCATCAGTATCTGGACTAGAGATTGACTATGCTTGAAGTAATTTTGCTGTTTCTTAGTAACTATGAAAGAGTACACAGACATGAGTTATTCTTTTTTCCTTAGATAATGTTGAAATTATTGGGTTGAGATAAATGTATTTGACTTCTCTAAAGTGAGACCGTGCAACATGAGAAAGTAAGGGCATATCCACCCTTGATTTGAAGTGGATTAAATTTATGAGGTGCTTTAGTTCAAATCAAGGGTGTATATACCCTTTTTCATTTTACACATTTTCTCACATTTGAAGACTTAAACCTTAGATAGGGAAGGAGGAAAAATGAATAAAGATTCTGAATAACAGGATGTGTGATTGATATATAGTGTCTTATGATCAAGGTTGTTAAAATCGAGATTTTACCCAGGATCGGGAGGGGGGATGGAAGATCGTAAATCGAGGATCGTAAAATCGGATCGTAAGATCCTATGTCAATACCTAAAATTCCTATATATAATATATATGCATAAAAAACTCAATAAATAAACAAACAAACAAACCTAGATTCATATATAAATTCATAAGTCATAATAGGTGACCATACCAAGATCAATGGAAATTACAAAATCTAAGCAGCAGGAAAATCTTCAGACATTAATGTAAAAGAATGCCAAAATAAAATATAGTAGACATAATGTCACACTTGTAAGTTGTAACAACAGTTATATACTATTGCAAGCCTCTGTATTTTCCAGAAACAGAGTACAAACCCGAGACAAAGAAAGGATTGCGTTCAAACCTGCAAACCAAACACAGAAGGAATGATGAATCAGGAAAAAGGGACCAGGAGCCTCCAATTTGAAGCCGGAGAATAGGATTACAAGTTGAAGCACGACTCAGGAGGACAAAACTCACAAAAGCAAATTCTCCAATTTGAGCAAGTGAGATGCCAACCTAACCTGAGGGGAGGTCGACGGCGCAAGGCAGCTGGGTCGTGCAGAGGAGGTCGTCGGGGCACAGGCAGTAGCTGGGTCGCGCAAGGGAGGTCGTCGGCAAAGCGCAGCAGCGTAGGTTGAGTAGAGGTGGTTCGTGGCGCAGCAGCGGGGTCGCGTAGGTTTTTCGAAACGAAGGTAAGTTTTAGGTTTTAAAATTTCTCGTCGAGCTAGGATCGTTCGGGATCGCAGATCCCACGATGTAGATCACGATTCCACTCCGATCTTGCTCGCCGGCGATCCCACCCACGATCCAGATCGCTTGATGCTGCTCGGATCGTGAAATCGTGCGATTTCATGATGTTGATCGCGATTTTAATAACATTGCTTATGATATGATATAAAATACTATTTGGTGGTTCTTTTTTTACTCATAACTTGATCAAGTCATAGTGTAGTATTACTAGTACAAGCCCAAACTCACTAATAGAGTAAGACTACAAATCTTAATTAAATAAAGAAATAAGTCAGGAAACATAATGAATAGGGAACAACTCCCAAAGTTGCTTCATTAATTAGATTACTAATTGATTCCACAATATAAAGATCTACTAAGATGTTGCGTACTCTAAAGATATTTTAAAACATTTTTTGATTCTTTGATATTTGCTAAAGACATGCTAAGATATTTTGTAGACATTCCAACTGATAGCAACAAAAATATGTAAATTCTTACTGTAATTGAATATTTGGGTTTAACTGTATAAGCATATCTCGTCTAGAACTTTCTTTCCCTGCCTTCATGATTAACTTAAAGTTTAAGTGAAATTATGTTTATAATTTAGCCCTAGCGTTGTGGTAAAGTTGTGTCTTGGTGACTGGTTGGTTATGTGTTTGAATTCAAAAATAGTCACTTTGCACATGCAAGGGTAAGACTCTATACAATGATTTTCCCCATACTTTCGCATAGTGAGGATTTGAGGAACCTTTTGGCACTGCTATACGCTGGTTAGTTATGCTTGCAATTTTTCTTTTTCTGTTGTTGTTTCTAATAGGTACTGACTCCCTATTGTGAGGGTCTATGAGAGAAGAAATAAGGGATTTACAGGGGATCAAAACCCCTGAATTGATTTTAACTGATGACAGCTGGCATAACTAACATGTCAGGAAGTTAGTTGGATCTAGCTTTTAAATAGGAAGGTAGAGAGAGCAAAAGCGTATCTCAGTTGTAGAACTGAGTGAAAGGGAGAGATCTTGGGCTCCCAAGGCCATTTCTGTATTCAGCATTCATTCATCTCCAAGTTCTGCTACTACTCTGAACTGCAATTGGGTTCTTGAATAAAATCCATTTTTTCTATTTTACTGGTTCTGGTGTTTATATGTTTCTTAATTCTACTCATATTTAGCCTTTGTGACCTCTTTTCTTTTCCTAACAATATTTTGCTGTGATTGAAATTTTAGGTTGTCAAGGATCCTGACCTACGGGAAAGACACCTAGGGGATCTTCAAGGCCATGTTTATCATGAAATAGCAAAAACTAATCCCACAGCTTACAAGGGTTTTGTGTCTAAGAATGAAGACCAAGAAATACCAGTAAGTTTCTTAGAAACCAACTTTTAAGCATGAAATTCCTTGATAATAAAGCACTAATGTAAAGAGTGTAAATTTAGAGTAAGCTGCCTAGGAAATTCTTCAAGTTCAGTTGGCCTTGTCCAAAGAATTTGGAAGATGAGCGAACTGATGGCTCCCTGAAATTGCATATACTTACTTGACTGCATGTGGTACTTGAAAAAGCAGCTGAAAGATGAATATTATTTGGCATAGTAAAATAAGAATAAGAAATGCTTGGTTAGATAACTCACACAATGGTTGTTTAATGTATGGTTAGATCATCATCCATTTTAAAAGCTCTAGACATGCTAGGAGTGAACTGTTGGATAGCTCTAGCAAATCTTGTGAAGTCTGCTTTATATTTAGCTGTAGAACTTGCTTATTTATCCATGCTCTAGCTGTATTATTGTTTTATACAAGAAGTCTTGCTTGTATCTTGGACTTGACTTCCATCATAAAAGCGCATCTGATGATGTGTCATGACCTCAGATATGTCTAAAGGGAGAAATGAGATTATAAAAGAAAAGATTGTGTGTGTTGTGTGTGGTGTTTTGGTTCAGTTTTTGTTGGAGAAAGAGTCACTTATTTTTATCAACTCTCCAAGAGAGCTTTTGAAAAGTAAGGCTAATGAGCCATTCTTTTTCTAAATTAATCTGTTACCAAGCACAGGTTAATACCTGCTGCTCAATGCAGAAATGAGGGTACATACATGTATATAACAGCTTCTTATGATCTGATGTTTGTCATTCAGTTTGTGACTTTGGCCCTGTTTGATTTCTTCGCTTAACAGAGTTTCCACACTTCCTAAGGTAGAATTACCCTTTCCAAGTCAATCTTCCCTAAAGCAAAATTTTTTCTCTAGTGGGCATACTCCATTTGGCTCCTGAACTAGCACTTTATGAATATATTGCATGCCTTAATTTTGCAAATATACAACATTGATCCATATAGCATTATGTGCAGGGTTGAGGAGAAAGTCTTGTTCAACTTTACGATCGCAGCACATCTGCATTGCTTAGAATTGGCTTAAAGCATAAAGGTAGGCTACCAGTCACAATCGTTCCAGATGGTTTGATCTTGTGATCTTTGTAGTTCGTGCAATAATCTCAATACATAACACCCTTTCTTGCTAGTTGCCACCCAACCTGCCTAGTTAGATTGATTTGACATGCGATATTCTCATTTAGATAAATGTTGGCATAACATTTTTTTGTGGATACCCTTTTGCAAAATTCCACTCAAAGCTACATTAGGCTGATGTTAGCCGTGTTAATTGCAGGGGAGCGAGTAATCGTTGTCTCTCATGGAGGATTCATCAGAGCCCTTTACAAGTGGGCATGCCCAAATGGTAATGAGCCTGGGAAGGTACTCAATACATGTATTAGTGTTTTTCTCCTGTATGGTGAGGACAAATGGACTTTAAAAGTGTGGGGTGATGTCAGTCATTTGAGCGAAACTGGATTTCTAGAGTCTGGTTTTGGAGGTGATAGAAATTCTGGTTAGGCCATTTATTCCATTGAAGGTAATAAAGGTTTGATTGTTTCCCATCTGAAGTTAATAAAAGATTAGAGAAAGAGCAGAAATGTATATTAAGCAGTGGTGCTAAATATGATTTTGGCCCCTATTTATATATTGTATCTGAGCATGCAAATATATGGTCACCATGTAAGGATACGCCTAAACTATTGAATTTTGTGGCTGTGAAATTATGTCTTGATATTATTCCTGATATTGTATTTACTATTTGAATATTTTATTTCCTATTAATCAGTAATTGATTGATCTTGCAATCAATACTGACTCCTTTTTCATATTATAAATAACATGAGGTGTGGGTTACTTTGACACAACATTACATAGAAAAACACTGTTATATGGTATCTAGAGCCAGGTTACTCTAAACAGAGTGATAATGAAAATAGTGTGCTAGTCGTCCTATTTATGACAACCTATTTCCACATTTCGGTGGACCTTTCTTCTTCACTTGTTTCCCTTTTCTGTTGCAGTGTTGCTTTCGCATGAACAGTAACACACGTTGTGAGCACTAAGGGTGTTCATCGGGCGGGTTCGGGTCCAAAAGGCTAAAACTGCAGCAATCCAGTAGCTGGCAATACATGCTCGTTTCCACCCAAATAGACTACTAGGTTAAGCATATTTAGTTTTAGTCTGAAACAAATGTCCAAACTGAGCGTGCCCAATGTAATCTGCGCTTAATTATTTTTAGCACCCATCTAACTCGATCAACTAATGGAACCCACCCAATTGTTATTTTTTTTCATTGGACAACTTAGGTGGGGGTCGGTTCTTGGTATTTTTGTTGGAGTACAAGTGTGAGGTAAAGTCCCACATCGGATAAAAATAGAAAAGTTGAGCACCATATAAGTGAGGAGAAGATCCATAAATCTGAGCCTTAAGGTTTTGGGTTAAAGTGTGGTGTCTAGTTCACTTATATGATTACTCATGACTCATTGGTATAAATCTCCTCGATATTTACCTCCCTCGATTTTCCAACATTTGGTACCAGAGCCGATGGTTCAACTTGCTGATCTACTTAGACGAGTAAGAATGGCGGCGATGGATCAATGGACATGGAGATCCTTTGTATCGAAAGTCTTCCTGGCGGGTGACGTCCATGCATGGAAGTCAGACAGCGGGTGTTGCAACTGTTGCGGCGGTACAAGGTACTAGAGCATGTGAACTCTAATGACCACCATCGAATACTCATGGATGATAATGACTTTCGCTCGAGGGGGAGACTACCATGTGGCAGAGACTCACTTAAGGGGGAGATTGTTAGAGTACAAGTGTGAGGTAAAGTCCTACATCAGATAAAAATAGAAAGTTGAGCACCATATAAGTGAGGAGAAGACTCATAAACCTAAGCCTTTAAGGTTTTGGGTTAAAGTGTGGTGTCTAGTTCACTTATATGGTTACTTATGATTCATTGGTATAAATCTCCCTGATATTTACCCCCATCAATTTCCCAACAATTTTGCTCAACCCTAGTAAGCATGCTTACACTATCACTGTGCAATCATCTCGTTGGTGTGACCCTTTGATTAGAAGTGCCTCTCTCCAACGAATCCAACGCCACCAACCTCATAGTCGTTTGCCGCCACAGGCACCGCTTCTCTCTGATGCATGTAACTCATGTGCTCACCACTAAACGACACATGATGTTGTTTCCTATGCGACCCATCCTCCAACGACTTCCCCTCTGTGTTGCATCTTCCTTGGAAAACTTGTTTTGGCTTTGTTAAGCCCGATTTGCATTTTTTTGGCACTGTTTTGTTCCGGTAGCCAAACAAAACCATTGTTCAACGATTGAACAATCGTGCTTCGTCTATTTTCAACTACCTGATTAAGCTTTTCCACCGACTTTTCTGTATACTGCCACATTGTCGACATGTGCAACCAACCCAAAACATTGTTGCACGTGACTCCATGCTAGGCCTCGGTGTGTGAAGTTCACACACACGACACGTGATGCATCTCCGACCATCGTTACACTAGTCTTATCTCCCTTTGGCTTAAGGCATCCCCGGTGGACCTTTCTGCTTCTTTCACGGGTGAACAAAGCCTATCTTCATCACCAAAGATCGCCACGGCGTCCACGTGCACAACCAACTCAAAACATCGCCACAAGCAACCCCATACAATGTGTGACACATCTTTAGTGAGCGTTACACTGGTCTCCATCGTCATTGCATACTTTCATTGGCTGTTGTCAAGCCATGTTTATCCGACACAACCACACAACTCGAACCATCTTTAGTTTATATCGGGTTTACCATGTTTGTAACAAATTTGGTTCATATTACACATATTGAGGGGAATTGTGAGATTGCCTTGATATCATTCCTGATATTGTATTATTTGAATATTCTATTTCCTATCAATTAGTAATTGATTGATCATGTAATTGATATTGATTTCTTTTTCATATTGTAAATAACATGAGGTGTGTAACGCCTCTCTTTACTCTCTCTCGTGGTTGATTGATTTTAGATAAAATCTCATATCCCTTATGTATTAAAATGAGTTTAGTTATAAATTTCATGAAAATTTCTTTTTCTTATTGCTTCAAATAAGCGAATTCTTTCTCACCACGCTTCATACAATTACAATTCATCAAAACAGTCCAGAATATCGCACAGTCCATCAATACAGTCCAAGTACAAGCCAACATGAAATACAAAGAATTTAACTTATTACAAATCATCAACATATCTTCATCATCTTTCCTTTATAATTCTTCTAGACTTTCCTGCTTTTCTGCTCGCCCAAATGAATTTGGGGTCATCACAGGTGTCAACCACAGACACAAAATAGGGTAAGTTTATGATAAACATAGTTTGAATAAATATAACAAACTTATTTCATTCACAGATTTATTCCCAGCACACAGATCAAATATTCAACATACCACATATGCATCAATGAATAATTATTCCACATAATCAACATGGGATGTATGTAATGCATGCTTATCTTCTTTATATGATGCATGCCTGAGATCTCAGGTTATCTCTTTTATCAGTGGCCACAGTCAAGATAGCCTCACCCACTCTGGTGGCACAAATAAACTTATCCAACCAGTCGGGGTAGCCCAGGGGCGCGTAGGATAGTCACCTCCACCTATGTGATCATCATGGTGGTGTGGTCCTCCCTGTCTCAACTACCCCCAAGTTCATAACACCTTTGAACGCGTGGACTCAGTTTAGCTATCTGACAACAACAACAACAACAACACGGTCTAGCCCCCGCCAGGCATGTGCATATGAAAATGCATGAATGATTCATCTTATCAAGTCTTTAAACATCTTTACAACTTATGGCATATGCTTTTTAAAACAAAACATAAAGCTTCTTTCAATCAACACATGAAGCTTTGTACAACACTTAAGCACATAGCCATGGTTCAACTTCGCTATTTTCTCACAATAAGTCTTACAACTCAACCACTTGTTGATTCTCGCCACTTAAATCATCTTTGTTATAAGTCTTTTAAAAAGAATTACTTTTCAATATCATAATACACCATTCATTATAAATCTTGCACAGAACTCAGCCCAACATATTATGCATGTATATGGAAATACTTAACAACACATGGATTCAATAATAATCCATATAACATGTGAACTTCATAGAATACATACTTATCACATAGACTTTACTATAAGCATTCAACATACCAACTTTAGTAAAATATCAAGTATATAGCAAAATAACAAGCAACTTTTAGTAAAACATTAAGACAAGGATTTCTTTGAGCCAAAGTCATACTATACAAAAGTTAAGTTATTTAATCCCCTTTTTGTTTGCTAAAATAGTTTCAAGTTATTTGTTAGAACCATCTACTTAGCCAAATATCATCCAAACTAATAAAACATCTTTAACAATATAACATACAAACTTTAATTTACCATAGTTCATCAACAAGCAAGTAATAAACTAACACACAACAACACTAAGGAACACATGCCTTAAGTCACTTTATTATTATATTAGATTCAAGTTAATTATTCTTTAAATCATATGATGTTAATTATCTAAATAAACATCTTGGTACCCTTTTAAATTCATTGAGGCATTTTATCAAACACTTGGTAGACATAGTTTAAGTCTTAAAGGAATAAATGATAACATAGCTTAAATTTTATAGAAATAAACAATAGCATAACCTAATTAATATCTAAACCATGTATATCAACATACTTCCCCATACTACCTTTAAATTTCGGTCACTTCTTATTTTCATAAGTTCAAGTTAATTATCCAATAATCATTTGTTAAACTAAAACCAAGTTACTTAATCAAATAACCTTTCAAGCTCTTTGAAACAATTTATCAAACACCTAAAATACAAGGCATGGTTCTTTATGGAAATAACTAAGAAGCTTAATATTCAAACATAGCTTATCATAAACTTCCCCATACCTTGTTTTCCTAAGCTTTTGGACAGCCTTCTTTAAGCTCTTGGACAGCCTTCTTCCTAGTGCTTCTTCTCGTGGAATTTTTAGAGTAATGGGTCTTAGTTTTTCTTTAGTTCTTTTTGAAAGGAATTTTGAAAACAATGGAATAACATGGAGTAGGATTTTTGCACGGTTCACTCTCTTAGGACAGCCCAAAATTTCAGTTTTCCATCTCCTTTTATAGGCTAGGTTATTTGGCTTTTCTACAAAAATCTTCAAGGCTTATGATTACCTAGCTTTTTGGTTGGTTTTCTCTTATTGGCTAACACTTTCTCACCCTACAAGTGTCCTTGTTCATGAGAGTTCCACACCATTCCACCTCCTTCTAATATTTGCACGTGAAATTGCTTGGTCTTGGTGCATTTCTTTTAGTTTCATTCAAATCCGTGGGTAGCTTAGTCATAAAATTTCTGCCCAAAACCCGTTTCTGTAATATAATAATTCCGGGTTTGTTAACCGTTGGATTTCCTTAAAATTTTAAGGGTATATTTCTATCTTATATATCTAAGTTTTGACCGTTGCGATCGTCGAAATAATGTCCCTAGCCATCCACGTATTTTACCAAAGTAATCAACATAAAATTTGCTTCAAATGTCTTTTTAAGCATTAATTACTTTTCTTTACACATGGACCAATGGAAATGGCTAGACTTCTTAACTTTCCATGTATTCATTCTTGGATGTTCCTAAAGCTTTTTCTCCCTTGATTGCGTATCACACAGCCAAGGTTTGCTCTTAGATAACCAAATCAACAATTTTTCCTTTTATTGCATGTAATAACAAAATTCTAAGTTCTTATTGGTCCAATTTGTCTTTAATTATTAAAATTACAAAACTAACTTATTTAGGCAACCTATTCCTTTCATAATTAAGGGAAAACTGCATAGATTATATCCATACTCTTTTTATAATTTTCTGTTACCTGGAGTAGTCCAGATTAAGCTCTTTTTAGCCTTATCTTCCAAATTTCTAGGAATTCAATTTGATGATTTCTTATTACCTTCTAGGTTAATATTTAGTTATCTAAAAGTATTTTATCTATTCTCCAGGTCTCCACAAAATTTCCAAAATCATCTGGGCATTTTTGACCTAAAGGGTATTTTGGTCATTTATCACCCTCGGGACGTGATGGTAATTATCTCATTTGTTTAAGGGTATTTATGGGATTTCATCCTAAAATATCTTACTAAAATATCTAGGGGTATTTTGGTTATTCTCAAAAATATCCAAGGGCAAAATTGTCATTTTCATCCTAGGGGCATCTTCGTCATTTCTGAAATTGTTCAGGGACATAATTGTCATTTGCCCTAAATCTTTTGTACTTTCTCTAATTAATATTTCACCCCAGTAATTTTGAATATTAACCATCAATTGACTGTTTTATTCTTAAAATTTTAGGGTGTTACAAGGTGTGGTGTACTTTGGCTCACAACATTAGATAGTAAAACATTGTTATAGTGGCAGTGCTGCATCAATCTCCATTATAGAATTATTTCTTTTAAAATCCTTTCGAAGGTTTAATGTAGTTATGCATATAATGGTGCACTTCCCATGTTAGTATTTTTATATACCAATAAGCCTTCTAAACATCCATAGCAGGACTATTGTAACAATAGAAAGCCAAAGTTTTTACAGTTTTGTTTCGCTAAATCTAGTGTATTGTCCATTTTGGCTCTTGTGGGTATTTACAATTTTATCCTTTAAAAGGCGTTTAGGTGATTTAAGGGATAAAAGTGTAAATAAATTGTCTTTGGCATCGATTTCTATTCAATGCGGGTATTTTGGTAAGATGAAACAATAACCATGTTAAAGACTAAGGGGAAGAGCTAATAGCACTATATAAATTTCCAATACACTATATAGCTACAGTGAATTTCCAATACTACCCTTGTCAATAGGTTTATTGTTTTAAAATTTTTGTTGATCGTACAGGCGTGGTTACACGTTTGTCGATCGTCTCCTACACCATTCGTCTTCTACACTTTGATCTTTCGCACCATTGTTGTTCTCTGCTTTCGTTCCCGTTCACATAAGCAGTGGCACACCATTGCTCTTTTGTGTTCGTCGTCATGTTGGTGGTGGAGGTCGTTGATCGCGTCCATCGTTAGTGAGTTTGGATTGGATTTGGGATTCTGGTGGCTATGACTGTCATACGTATTTGTGAATCCGTCGGGAGCCTACGGATTGGACAATCCGTAAGAAGGAATTGTGCTTCATATGGATTTTGCAATCTATAGGATCCATACGCATTACGTAATCCATATGAAACTTAGATGGATGCAATCTGTAAGATTCATACGGATTACGTAATCCATAACCTTCATACGGATTATGTAATCTGTATGAAGGTTACGAATTGTACAATCCATATGAAGCCTATGGATTACGTAATCCGTATAGGTTAAATTGACAAATTTAAATAATTTAAATAATTTAAATAATTTGATTAATTTTTATATATATATATATATATGTATATATATATATATATATATATATATTACAATGTTCATATATTGGAAATCAGTTATCCTTGTATTTAGTTGTATATTTATTTTATCCATAGCAATGTTTAATATTTAATTATTTAAAAAGGTGAAGACATTTAGTTTTTGTGAGGTATTTTGTAGATATGATTGAGGTTGTCGAACATTGGTCGGACCTAATAATGGAGTTTGTGGGTGCTGTGATTTAAGGCTTTGTAAATATGATTTAAGGCAACAAATGGGCATTGTCATTTGGCTATCCATGACATGTTGCGGTCATCGTTGGTGGACAAAATTAGTTTTCGATCTTTTTTAGGGAAACATTGTCATGGGAGACTTTTTTTCTATCTTAGTAAAGGATTTTGTTTGTCATTTCTGTTTTCTATTGTTGTTTCCATACCCAATGTGACTGTGATAATGACTTTGGAGAGCAAGCCAACTAATGATGGTAATCCATAATTTTGTTTAAATGAGCACACTGACTTGATAGATTGATATGTAATCAATGGTATGTCTATATGTTTGTCTTATTTGTGTGTACTGTGTATACCTGGAGTTCTATTGCACATTGCTATTGTACAGGTCAAAGGGGTCTCAACATTTTTTCCTTTTATGAAATTAGCCGCTCTAGTTATTTTTATAGTTTTATCACTTGATAGTTCTTTTGATGGATATTTATTGTATGTATTTTTAGGCTGCACTACCTCAAGGATTGTCTCTTTTGTGTTTGCTAAGGAATACAACGTTAATCCTGACATACTAAGCACCGGGTTTGTATTCCTCTAATCTTCATTTGCTTTTGCTTTTTTTTATTGTTGTCTCCATACTCAATGTGACTATGATAATGAGTTTGGAGAGCAAGCCAACTAATGATGGCAATCCATAATTTTGTTTAAATAAGCACATTGACTTGATAGATTTATATGTAACCAATGGTATGTCTATATGTTTGTCTTATTTGTGTGTACTGTGTATAACATAAAAATTGTAAATTGATTGTATGAGATGACTGTTGAAATTATCACTTTGTTTGAAGTTTAGGACTAACTTGATTAACAAATTGTACAAATTATGGCAAAAACAAGAGGTTTGCATCAGGCATTAGGGAGACTTGTAGACCGAGCATTTGGTATACATATTGCTGGTAATGAAGACCAAGCAGGTGAAGGCCGTAGGCCCATCTCATCCGCCAGAAGACAATGGGCAGCTAAGACTATTGTTGAGGATGTTGCTTGTCATGAAGAACATGTTGGCCATGATATTCCAGTGACAAAGGATGCTGGGACCGAGTCAGAATCTTTTTTAGGTGGCCCGAAAGATACTTCCGTTTTGACAGACTAATATGTATGACCATGATAGGTCATACAGATTTATCAATGTAATGTTTGTTACTGATATGAATTTTTTTTAGGAACGTGCTGAGTTAAAATTGGCTTCTCACGGACGTAAAGTAGCCAAATTTGGAAAGCCAACACTTGAGATTGAAGGGCTAGTCGTTTCTACTAGGTTAACCCCATTGATCTCATGTACTGTGGAGATTGGAGACAGAGGATTGCTATCTGTATTTGTCGAGAGATGGCACCCTGAGACCAGCAACTTCCATTTGCCCATCAGAGAAGTGAGCATTACATTGGATGATGTTGCATCCTTGTTGCATCTGCCAATAATGGGAGCGTTCCAGACGTATGATACAATTGATGTGGGGGAGAAAATTACCTTACTGGTTGAGTTGCTGGATGTTACCTTTGAGGATGCAGAAGCTGAGACCGAACAATGCCACGAGGCATATGTTCAACTATCGTGGCTTCGAGAATTATATGCTGTGAAGTGTGACGCTAGGTAATGGGTTCTTGTAGCCAGAGCATATTTGCTGCATCTGGTAGGTTGTACATTGTTTGTGAACAAGAGTGCCACACACACCAGTGTGGTATTCTTAGACGTATTTCGCGACCTGGACCAATTGGCGAGGTATTGTTGGGGGGCAGCCGCTCTAGTCCACTTGTATGACAATTTGAACTATGCATGTAAGCATCATGGGAAACACCTTGTAGGATATATTTCTTTGTTACAGGTAAGTACATTACATCATTTAAGTTATTTTTGTTAAGTCAATTTAAGTAAATTATGTTTGCCTTAATACTATCATTGTTGTATTCCTTAATTTTAATTTTATAATCCACTCTATGAACATTTTCTGACCATTGGAAATGTCATGCCAAATCCCCAGTACAATTGGAGGTTTCCACGTGCATGTCGATGAAAGGCTGTGAAGGCATTACCAGTTACATCCTACCGTAGGCGTTTAGATATGTTGACACTAGACGATGTTTGCTGGACACCATACGTGGATCATCGTGTCCATAGGGAGTTTGAGATCATTTCTTTAGTTTTAAGGTACCTTAGATGGGGTCTATACATGGTAAGACATTTACCAGAGCGGGTCATTAGGCAATATGGGTTTGTTCAACAAATCCCACAGGTGCACTACTCTGAGGCTCCCTCGACAGATCAGGTTGATGACCGATGGACCCACTTCTCTGACTTCATTGTGGCCACTGGTGACTTGGTTACTTTTCCAACCAATGTGCTCGTGGGTATATGGCTTGGTTCTATCGTATATCCCATCCATTTATGTTACCGCCAGAGGTTGGGGAGGCAAGCCGACATCCTTTGCGAGTCAAAACTATTTTACAGGATCCCCCTTCTGTGCACGAGGATGACAAAGCAGGTGTGGCTGATCTGGTTGAGGGAGCTCCTGATGTTAGTGACATGCCTCCACATGCAGTGGTAAAACTATGGGATGCCTTCTTTTTAAAGTTAATTACAGTAATTCATTATCAGTTTGGTATATTGTATCATTGTTTCAGGGTATGTGCCAAAGGATCGGAGACGGGTTGCAACACATGCTAGACATGAGGATGGTTACCCCTGACACATATATGTACTTAACTACACAACACCTGTTGGAATTAGCACGTAGTGTCACTCAGCGTGGAAACGTGTATGTGCGATCCAACAAGTTGAGGGATACAGTTAGGACTAGGTTGGTGGTAGAGACTGAAGACTCCTCATATTTGACTTTGCTAGGAAACACAACAATTATGTTTTCCATTTTAAGTATTTTTATTTAATGATAAACATTTATGACGTACGGGATTTTGGAGTAATTTAGTTGCTGCATATGATATCTTTTCATTTTACAACCAAAAATCTTTCACTTGCTTTTTTTGATAAATTTTGGAAATAGAGGATTTTCAATCAAAATACACACGTTACTGATAATAAGTAGACCCCTCCAATCAATCCGAAACCCCCCATTTCTTACTATATCGAAAACCAATTACATAACATGCAATTACTAACTGATGGAGGTCCATTGCAAGCTAAAAGGTCTAGAAGGAGAGCTTGAAGCACTTCCTTTCGTGAGCTTTAAAGGACGAATGGCAAGAGCTAGAACTCAAGTACTTCAAGACCACATCCAAACCAATTTGGAAAAGCATGAAGGAGCACACCAACTCAAGGATAACAAGGGCTGGATTTTGATGTCTCAAGTTCATTTTAATTCAATAAATTCCAGCACTTGTTAGTAGCAAAAATAGTTACAAATAAAAAGGCTTTTAGTGCATTTGTGTAAAGCTTTGTAGGTATACTTGTGTGTAATTTTTGTAGCACTTATGGGCTGCACCTAGAAGCTGAAAACTGCACTTAGAACTTAAAATTTCTGCACCATTACACAAGTTTAGGGTCAGCCAAGAGGCAATTAGGATAGCTTGCACACAAGCTTCATTTAGCTTGCATTTATGATTCATTAAGTGTGCATTACAAGCTTCATTTCATTGTAATTTTCCTTGCATTTAGCTTGTAATTTCGTGCATATATAAGTTGTCCCAAAAAATGTTGTAAACATCTTTGGATCATAAATTGCAATTCTGAAAATTGTACGAGAGTTTCTCTCAAGTTCTTGTGCAAGAACCTCTTGTTTCTTATCAATGGCTTCATGCTATTGTGGCGATTCTTCCTACGCTTATTGGAAAACTTTTCCATGGTGCCATCCATCTTCATCCCTAACCATTCTTCCATCTTCCATTGTTGCAATTAAAAGCTTCCAACCAACCAAGGTTTCACATGAAATGCTGGACAACTTTTGTGCTCTTGAAGTTTGCTTGAAGTTTGGGTTTCATTGCAAGGTAGATTTGGGAAAACTAATGGCTAACGGGTTCAGCCGTACATCACTAACCCACCACCGCTTTCCAATCAAACCCGACCAAAAACCCCTTGAAAGCATTAAAAAAATGCAAGAATTCTGTTAAGTGTCTATCAATTACTATTTAGTTGTTCAAACAAAAAACATCACATATCAAACAAATTTGTGTTCTTAGCCTAAATCGACATATTCAGTTCGTATGTTCATGGATTTAGAATACAGCCTCATTCGATCAATATAATAACTTGACCAATGTTTTGCTTCATTGGAACAATGCGTCATCCACAAGAATGCAATTGATGGGATAGGGCAGTCATCCAACAATTGAACCTGTTTCAATAATCCATTGTTACCACAAATTCAATAAAGTAAATGGTAAAGAATAAACTTGCTTCAATTAACGCTGAATGTTATACCTGGACAAAGTGGTTACCAAAAACATGACCAATACAAATAATGAGATGAATAGATGGATCATTAGACAGTTGGCTTCTCAGAGGGAAAACGTTATACTTTGTTGTAGAGAAAGCGAAACAAGAACGACATTATACCTGGATGCAATGACATAATCCATGTCGGTAATATCCATCCACTTATCCATTGTTACCTAAACATTCATGGTTTATTAGTGTTGTAACTAGTATTTAAAAAAACATTCATTTTTTATGCGGATGAAATATTTATAAATTTAAGTTCTCTCTTACCTTTGCTAATCCATCAACATGAAGGGACCGCTTTAACTGCTCAAACCTATGAAAACCACCAAATAAGGCTATATATTGATCAGACCATTGTGAAAGTTCTTTCAGCAAATGATTGTAGACCAAAGGCCAAGATTCTTCACCATAACCTAGTATGGCAGCAATTACACGATATCCACAATTAGCATCATCTTTAACATCAATGATGTTATGAATGAATTTGTGCATAAAAGGATGAAATTGATCCAGCATAGGAATGTTCTTGTTCTTCATTGTTTGATCAGATGAGGAAACAAACATTTTTTGTGTGGAGCAACTATTTTGCACGGAATGTAATTCATCAACATACTTAAAGTAAGACGGATCCCGCTTGGTTGATCTTTCGTGCTTTGTGTGTTTATTTTTTGGAGCACCTTTTGTTCTCACCTTTTCAAGGGGGATGCATAGATGTTTGATTAGGAAATGCAAGTTCTTTAACCTTAGTCTTCAGGGTCATTTTGCCGCACATGTCAAGATTCTGAAAACGCTTGGAGATTGCCTCCATCTCGTCGGTTATGTGAATTTTCCCGTTATCTAAATCTTTGTCCGAAAAATGTAATCTTCACCAAAATATATGAATGCTTGAAAGCGGTATGCTGCCAACAACAACTTTAGCTAGCTCACATGCACAAGGGAGACCATGGGTAGTTCTCATGACACATCCACAACGAGAGGGGTTTTTGCCCGCATAATGAACTCGCTCAAGCTCAGCAGCAATCTGGTTTAATGCATACCTGAACACCAAGCCAATAAGTCTCTTGTACAATGTTACTTTAAATACATGTTCGATGACATGGGTGCTTATTTCCAATGATGCCTTTATTTCAGTATGTTGCAAGGTCATCATGTTGTTCATGGCATCCCAAACACTACATAAATCTCCAACGCTATTCTGTAGAAGCCTCTTTAAAGTCCAATGAGCAGACTTAACCCTGCATTTAATGATAACATGTTAATACTTTCAAAAACAAAAAAGTTAATCAACAAATCATAATGTCACCAACTTTAAAGCTTTTGTTACCTGTTAGTTGTAGTGTTGCCAAAATGCATCACTTTATTTGTCCATATGGTTACAAAATGTTCCTTATGAGGATCCAACCATGTTTCTTTTACATAATCAACAAATGTAGGCCATGGTGAATAAGTGATTTCAAAATTCATCAGACAATCATGGTAAGACTTCCTAGTACCACAATCAATAAGAGTCCCCCAGGCTTCCATGACATAGTCCCATGCATTTTTTTGGTGAATAAAAGTTTTACATTTTGCCTTCACATTCTTGTCAATGTGAAATCAACAAAATAAGTTGGTTGACATTGGAAAAACAATTTTCACAGATCTCATCAATACTGAATCTCTATCCATAACAATGACGTCTGAGAAAAATTCACTTTTAAGGAAAATCTCTCTAAAGCATTCAAGGGTCCACACAACATTGTTTATATGTTCCGCCTCTAAATAGACAAATGCAGCAGAAAATGTCATCCAGTAGGAGTGACACCAACAATGTCAAGTAAAGGAAGTCTGTACCTGTTTGTTTTGTATGTATTGTCTATCAAGAAGATCATATGATATGCATTGCTCAATTTCACTGCATCTGGATGTGTCCAAAATAAGTCACGTACCACATTTTCTTCTTTCATTCTATGCAAACGAATATACATGTCGCGTTCAAGAAGTTTCATTAACTATTGCATTTCAGTGTTATTACCTCTGATACGCGTCTGGTATGCATATCTTGCATTGTATACTTGTTTCAAAGTTGAATAATTATTGGCATTGTGGTCCTTCAAAATTAAAAGAATATTTTTTGGTTTCACCGTCGACCTTGTCATATCAACAACAACGATCTTCTCCTCCTAAGTTAGTCGACCAATATATGTGTGTCCACATAATGACTTAGCCAAAGTATGATTATGAGTGCCACATATTAGCTTCACTATCCAACCTTCACCTCCCGGGACAGGTTTTGCTCTCAGCTTAAACGGACAATCACATTTTCTACTGCTAGTCGTTGTAGGTACCAAACCTTTTTTCAATGATCTATACTTTCCACTCCTTTGACAACCAATTAAAACATATGATGTTGTTCCTAGCTTTCCATTTCCTATGCCACTCCTCATTATGACAGCTACAAAACTATTATCATATGCAATACTACGAGCCCATTTCAATACATCCTCACGGGAAAGGAACACCTATGATTTGTATAGTTTAACTCATTCATTTAACAACTTTAACTACATGCTAAATCAAATATATACCTTGGATGTATTGAAGGCTACCGAACAATCAACTGAACAATTAACATTTTTAAACGCATCAGCTTCTTCTCCAATGTCTTCCTACAATTAATTTCTTTAGACATAATATTGTCATATATCCAGTCGTCGTTGTCCATCTTAAAAAATCAAAATAAAATTATTTCATTGACAAAACATACACATAATAATATTAAACAACATTAAAATTGTAATATAATAACAATTATATATATTTTTTGCAACATCTATATTACATATTCATACAAAATACAATAAAAATTTACATTAAATTCATAATAAAATTTACAAATAAAATATTTAAAATTCAAAAATATCATAAATAAAACACTTAAAAGAAATCTTAACAACCTAATTAAGTAATTTACCCAATTTACCTATAATAATATAATACATCTACAACAATTAAAACATGTATCCAATTTATCCAACTTTTTTTTTATTAATTATAAACAACTAAAATCTTTTTAAAATTAAATTAAAAAAAATTTAAAACTATTTCAGTGTCATACAGATTGACTAATCCGTATGACCTATATGGATTAAGGAATCTTTTGCTTTATACGGATTACTTAATCCATATAAACCATACTAATTACTTAATCTGTATGAAATCCGTATGCTTCATTAAAATGAAATTTAACTTACGAATTGTGTAATCTGTATCATCAATATGAATTACATAATTCGTATGTAGTAAAACTAAAAATGACTTACCTCACAGCCATCGCCAATGAACACTCTTCAACGACTGCCAATGGTTAACGCCGCTACCACCACCCACAACTACCCCTTCCGACACCAACACCTCCAATGCACAGCCAAAACCACCCTACTCACCAACAACTCACACCGCAAACACAAACAACTAAGCAAGAGAGGTACCACCCAACAGAAAAAGCCAATGGAATGCTTGAGAGTAATTTTGCCATTTTTAAAAAATTATATAGTGTATAAGAAGTTCATATAGTGTATTAATTAGCAGAAGTCAAGACTAAGGAAGGGGTTAAAGGACTTCATGGCCTAACATTAACATGTAGCCTAGGCCTTCTTTCTAGCGTCAATTTTCTACTTAGGTTTAATGCATTTTTAGGCTTATAGTATCTCAGTTTGTTGTTTTCTCATGGATTTTCATGATTTTGTCCATCAAAAGATGCATTGGTGGGTTAAGAGGAAGGTGGTTATGAACCATACTTAGCATTAATATATTTTCTTTTCTTTTTTGGATAGGAGGCAATCAGAAGCCTCTAGGAAGATTAATACATGTTAGATATGCTTTTAAAGCATCACAGATAAAATTTGGCGCAACATCAAATATATGATTATCAGTAAATAAATTTGAACCATGTTTTGCCAAGTTTTCTGCAATTTGGTTAGCTTTGCACAACACAAGTGTAACATCCTGAAATTTACAAGTTGAAAGATATTTATGTTAATTAATTGTTTAGTATACTTATTACTGAAAAGTGTGTGCGCATTGATATTTATGCTTAAGGAGTGTAAGTCAAAGTTTGTGGCTGAAATAAAGCTGTCCGTGCACGCATAATGATGGTGGCTTTGGTGGTTGTTTGGTCACTCAAGTGGGCAGCTATGGTGACTGTGGTAGCTGGCTGATTCAAGTTGTTGGCAACTTGCCTCATAGCTCCGTCTATAAATAGCAGTGCAGGAAGTGGAAGCACGATTCACTCTCACTTCTCTGCGTATTTCTCTTCTTTCTCTCTCTTAAAACCTTGCACCTAGAACTTTCTTTTCTTCCACTTAAAACTTTTGAGAACCACCGTAGCAGCGGCGGAAGATCTTCTCCATTAGGAAAAGTTCGTAAACGGAGCATAGCCTTTCATTGCTAGTCGTTGTGAGAACGAGTGTTCGAACAAAACACACGTTAAAGATCGAAAGAGAAGAATCTCTATTGAGGTAAGGGGAGTTTATCGTGTTAATAATGATTTTAGATATCATGGTTGGGATGAAATATGTATAAGTGTTCTGGTGTTATGCATGAAATAACTTGATGATGTTTTCATGTGATGAGTTTGTAAAGAAGACGACTACAAGGGTTGGGTAAGTCAGACTAAGCATGTTGTGTGTGTGTGTGTATATATATATATATATATATATATATATATATATATAGGCCGAGTTAGTAGGTGTCGTACTCCCTTGAGATTGAGATGTCGGCTACCAGGATAGGTAGGCCGAGTTAAATATATGTGTCAATTCCTTGTATTGAGGTGTCGGCTATCGGGATGGGTATGCCGGGTTGAATGGTTTACGTAGCGTGCATGTATGCATGTAAAACGTAACCAAGTCCTTGT
Organism: Glycine latifolia; assembly: GCA_013407115.1. NCBI lineage: Eukaryota > Viridiplantae > Streptophyta > Magnoliopsida > Fabales > Fabaceae > Glycine > Glycine latifolia. The sequence continues at coordinate 18,942,078 of CM023957.1, read as the reverse complement.
TGGCAAACAATTGTATACCGAGTTACTAACCCGGGGTTGTTTCCTTAAAAGCTTCTAAGGCTCGCTTTCTTTTTCCTTAGATATACCGGGTTCTTTACCCGGGGGGTGTACCTTGAAGTTTGATTTGTAAGTCATTTGAGAGAGAGCTATCGGGTTCCTCTACTCGGATGAACTCGTGTCTTCTCGGGAGTATAGCCATCGGGTTCCCTAACTCGGATGAGCTCGTGTCTTCTTGGGATGAGAGCAACTGGGTTCCTCTACTCAGTTAAGTTTGTGTTCTTTCTCCTAGAACGACCGGGTTCCAAACACGTGTCGACTCTAGAAGTTCATTCTTTTCTTTCTTTAAAGAGACTAGGTTCCTTACCCGGGGTGAGCTGTTATCTTTAGAACTAAGTTCAAAGCATTTTCTTTGTGAGTTACCGCGTTACTTACTCGGCAAAGCTCGTATGTCCTTGGGAAAAGAGCTACCGGGTTACTTACTTGACAGAGCTCATGTATTCTTGGGAATACATCTACTAGGTTCCCTTGATATTCTTTAACCAAACTTTTACCGACCTTGTCCGACTTCTACTGACTTTATCCGACCTTGTTCGGATTCTTTCTTTAGAGTTGTTATAGTTGAATAACAACTCGGACATCTAGAACCTCATACCATTTTACGTGTATGTTTTTGAATAATGTGATTACGTTGAGATTAACCATTGTATTGGCTTGAGTTATTGAATGCTTTGATACCATGGAGAGGGTATAACGACACCAGCCTGGAAGGGATTGCTCCTGCACCAATCTATACAGTGGTGCCCATAGGTAATCTAAATGCATTTGGATATACATAAATACCCATGGGGGTGTATGGCATTATCCTACCCGGGTCGAGTTGAGCTCGGGCTTGGGTCATACATTGATGTGCCATGGTGATAGTTTATGTGTTGATGTGAGATGCCGGATAGTGCATCGGTGTGCCCTTGTTTGGGGTGATGAGTATGTACATGGAGGTGTATAGTGACACCAGCCGGGAAGGAATTCGCTCCTGCGTCGGTCTATACAGTGGTGCCCTTAAGAGACATACTTCATGCATGACAGAAATAGGATGATTGATTGTAGAGTACGAGAGGTACTGGGGGGCCATTGCTGTAGGGATAACCTTCTGACACCCATTTGGCTGATCACCATGGGGGGTGAGACCCGTGCACAACAGAGTGACCCCGACGAGCTGCAGGAATCATTTGTACCATGGATTTGGCCTATTGTCCAGGGATGGTACCACATTGCATTGACTAAGAGTTAAGTCAGGAACATGAATCATGACTAGTCATTATAAGATGAATTGGTGAAGCGGTTTGGACGGGTTGTCCACGATTGATTATGTAAATGAAATGTTTGAATATTGTTGTGATAATGTAATGACCGGATTGTGTTTTTATAATTGATGATATTTATTAATTATTATTTTACATGATGAACTCACATTTGCTTTTCTTGTGCCATGTAGTTTTGGTACCTGTGATGATCACGAACCATGTTTGTGTGAGCAGACGGGCAGTAGCAAGCAGTCTAGGAGTTATTTCTTTTTGATGGAGCCGCCAAGTATCTGGGATAATGTTCGATTAGAACCCAGCCTATAGATGAGTAGTGATGCCGGAATGGCTTTGGACCATATCCCGGCCACGAGCTGTATTGTGACAACTCACTTTTAGTTAGAACCCGACTTATAGAAGTGTTCTATTGTTGGAATAAGCATTGAATTGTAACTCGGACAGGAGTTGTATTTTGCTAGATGTACCCCTTGTTTTATTGGATACACCCCATTATTTTGCCAGTTACACTCTCGTCACTTAATCCCTTGTTTCTTTTGAAAACTTTGTACACTTTAGACATGGTTGTTTGTAATCACTCCATATTATGTTCTTATATAAATATATTAAGAGGTATTTCAACATTAGTTATTCGTCTTTTAATTATTAATATTGATTAAATTCACACGCGAAATTTACTACTATTTTTATAATCAATTTAAAGGGATTTTCAAATTTAAATTACAATTAAAAACGTGATTAAAGATTATGATACAGTAGCGATGAGACGAGTCGTTACAACAAGAACCCAAATAATATTCTTCTGAAGCTGATTGACCTCCTGGATTCTTTAACCAAATCATAACAAAGATACAAGTGACATAGAAAGGAGATTAACCGTTTTTTGTGTGTCTGAATACACTTTGCACTATAATTTTACAAAATCTCCTCCCCATATCAATTTGAAGCCAAAAAGAATGCCCCAAAGCTCAAGTGTTAGAACTGAGCACACTCCTAGCTTGTAGCAAAACTACATAGAAAGGTACGAAACTTGTCCCTTACCACACCTCCACTGGAAGCCATATGCCCCTTTAAGTGGATTCATCACATTTTTTTTATCTTAACCCTCCTGCTCATCAGGAGAAAGAAACCCTGAAGATCCATCACACTTTATAACAACCTTCACAAGCTCCTTTATATCTATGCAATGTAAAACTTATGGTGGGATGAAGTAATTTTGAAATATAATAGCAGGGCTGCAACAGAGGCAATGCTATATGAAGCAGAATGCTAGCCAGCACAGAGACAACATGAGCATAAAATAGGGGTAGCAGAACTGAGGATGTTAAGGTGGATGTGTGAATATACGAAGATGGATAGGATAAGAAATGAGGATATTCAACAAAAGGAATCAGTGGTACCGATATGTGAAAAGATGAGGGAGCATAAATTGAGGTGGTTTGGGTACGTTATGAGACGACCACTGGATGCTCCCGTAAGAACAAGAGTTTGTTACCAAGAGCTCGACACAAAGAGAGGTAGAGGTCGACCGAAACTTACCTGGGGAAAGGTTGTGAAACAAGACCCAATGGAGTGAGATATAGACTGACAGACAATATGTCTTAGGACGAAGTGGAGAAAAACTATAAGCTTGGTAGAGTGTTAAACTCATTAGTAGTTTTATGTTCTAGTCGTTTCCTTGTTTTAGTCCTTTTCCTCCTCTTTTCTCCCTTCTTCCTTTCACCCTTCTTTTATTTTAGCTTTTTTTTTTCTCTCTTTTGTCTTATTTTCGATTTATCATTGAGTTCATCTACCACCGACCCCAATTAACTTGGGTTAAAGGTGATGTTGATGTTGAATAGTAAGGCTGCAAAGCTATTACTTTTGTAGTGTTTCGTTGAATGAATTAATAACTCCTATTTATAGGTGAGTAAAAACTAGATCCTTGCATTATTATGTAAAATACAATTTCTTTCTTTCTTTATAGACATCAATAAATTTTGATAGAGCTCGATAAATTTGATGTATGAAGAGACACCTTTTATGATAAAGAGTAATGATGGTATTTACAATGCAAGTTTCTTAAGAATTAAGAATTTCTTAGTACATGTAAAGTTATTTTTTTTTAGTTTTCACAATTTTATGTCATTCATAGGTACTTACACACAATTTTACTTTAAATCTTTTTAAGAAACTCTTATATTTTTTTTATTTTCACTTAACTATGGTTTAAATAAAATAATTCATTTAATTTGAATTATTACATATAAAAATATTAAATAAGTCAAAAATTGATTAAAATTTACTCTAATTATTAGAACATTGTTTTCTTTAATATAATTTAATATTTTTAATAAAACATTGATTTCTTTGAATTAATTTTTAATATAATTTAATATTTCTAATAAAACATTAATTTTTTTAATACTTCTTTAAATATGTTTGCTTCGTGAATAAATTTAAAATCACTAATATCAAATTATTAATATTTACTAAAATTTAAGATTAGAAATACAAAATTGACTATTTCAATTCTTCAGTATATTTTAAACTACACTCTTCTAAAATTGTTGGATAGACTAAGACTTGAAAAGACAAAGATAACCACTTGTACTTTTTATAATAATAAGTTATTATGACCCGACTTATAATCTTTTTATATATGCATTAAGAACTCAGTAGGACAAGTCTAAATTTAGAATCCTATTTAAATCTCCCGTGACACTAATTACTTGAACCAATCTAAAGTGTACATATACTTTTCGATTATTGATGCTGATTGGTCATCAGAAAGAAATAAATGAAATCTAAAATGAATAATGACAAATAATGATATTGATCATGCTTTTCAGTTTTCTCCATTTAACATCTCAAATATACATTTTGTCACTTTTGTCTAATGTAGGATATATGGAAAGGAAAGTGATCACTTTAATAGTGGGGACTCAGAGAGAGACACAAGTGGTGGTTATGGTTGCGGGTGCAAATATTTATTATTACGTTTCTTTCATGTTGTGTTGTTGGGGACTCAGAGAGAGAGAGTAAGCATGCTCTTTAATAGTGGGGAGATATAGGTGGCAATTTTGGCCATTGCCAAGTTGCAAATAGCCATAACATTAGCATGAATGTGTGTGTGTTGCATGCGGGCATTGTCTACTTCATACACACCTCACTTTCCCTTTAGGTTACCTAATTCTTGTAACCTTTCAGTTTCATCCAAGATTTCTGAGCATGATTACCACAACTTCTTTGTTTATACTTGCATCATTGTGGTTTAAAAAGTCAACCTTTCTATTCAATTAAGTTAAAGTACTTAATATTGTATATATAATCAATTGATTATATTGTTTATTGGTATCCATATAGTTCAAACAATATTTTCGTGATTGTCATTTTTAATTTCATTATCCACATAACTTAGTAATCCTTTTACAAATTTTTCACCCGCATTACTCTCTTCTACCCATTTAAATATGTTATTGGATTTATCATGAAATAATTGTAGTAATTAAAAAAAACATTAAACTAATGTATAATTTTAAATCTATTGTTCAAATCCAATAGTGAGAATGAGAAAGTGCTATTATAAGAAAGTTAGTATAAGAGGACATAAAGTTAAAATTAATTTAGTAAGTAAATTTTTAATTTAATATTTTCTTCGTAAAATATTAAAAATATATAAAATATTTCTAGAAGAGTATAGAAATCTTTTATTCTCATTTCCTTTTTAATCGGTTAGTACTATCGTTGTCACCCACTCCTATAACAAAACTTATTAAAAGATTAAAAAATTATATTAGTTTTTTTATCCAATATTATTTTGAATGAGTAAGGAAAATTTCTAAAAGCTTTCTCAATTATGTGGAAAGGAAGAAAAAGATGTATCATATGAGCTGATGCATCATACCCAATTAAGGTATATTGACTCATTAGTAGTCCCAAGAGAAATATGTTGGTTTGCTCTTGATTCCATCCTTATTTTCAGTATTGAAATAAGTGAAAGCAAACTTGAGACTAGCCCTTTTCGTTGCAACAGATGGAATGAGTATCATAAGAACAAAAACGCCTAAAAGTTTCCCCATTCAAATTAGATGTTCAGTAAGGTTTCCTCGAGAACAAAATTTAGAAAAAAGAAAATCAAATAGGCAATACTTTTCATACCTCAAACATTCTAGATTGCACCCAACTGTCCTAAGAATGATATCACTGAGATAGGAAGACTGTTTATTATACCGTGTAGGAACAATATTCCCCCATGAAAAGCATTAACTTCACATTTGGATGCTTCATATCCTCCACCATTTTTGCCACTAGTGCTAAGCAGAATGATAACCTGAATTAGTTGTGCAAGTGAAAAATCCACACTTCTTGTCGCTACCCACTGCAAATGAAAAATGAATTAAAAATTAGTGTTTCAAATGGATTATTAGAAATTTACATCATCTTACACAAGTATGACCACTTAGTGAAAAGTGGAGGATGTTAAAATTCTAGAATATGTGATTAATTTCTCAAGAATACCTGGCTAATGATATTGAACCTGCAAGAGAAACCACGCAGCACGGGTTAGAGACAGTGTTTCAAGCCAAATGTTATTAGGGAGAGGTACATAATTAGATATTTGTAACCATAATAAGTACATAAGATATATTTCATTCTTGTCTAAGAGCATTTTCAAAGAGTAAAATCATATTGTTTTGCATCAATGCAAGGTATTCGATTGAGGATCCTTTGATTCACAAACCCTACTGCAGAAAATTTTATTCACTGCATGGTCTTGGCTAAGAGGAAAATCAAAGGAATTCAATCACTCCTTTGTTCAGTGGTCTTTAACACCAGGAGAATGCATCAATGCTAGCCTGTGTGATGATTAATAGTACATGAAGTGGCTTGGTATACATTGAACAAGAGACTCAAGTAAGGTCAATTATAATTTTTTTTTAGGTTTCTCCAATGATGTAATGGATGTTAATTGGGTAGTGGGAGAATAGTGACATATTGTTCTTAACATTTATCGGGACAGGATCCATGGTTAGTTAAAATTTGTGTCTAACTATTGGGTGCATATAATATAGCCTAACTCTGGCTGCTGGAAGCTAGGAATGTCATACTAAAAAAATTTAATGACACAAGTACCATACCTGAAATTGTTGGACTAAGCACACCATCACCAACAACCATGCAAGCACAAAACAATACCACAATAAGCAGGGTTGTTCTTAACCTTTTATGCTTCTCTAGAAACCTCTTCAGCAGAGAAGAGACTACAGCCTATGAAGAGACTACAGCTTGTGAAGAGAGACCATATTTATAGGATCACAACTCCACGTCAGCTGCTTGTTGATTAGGGAGTAAATTAAACTTGGCATGCCTACACAGCAGCGAATAAAGAGAAAATGTTCCACCTGATGACAAAAGTATCATACTCAGATCACAATCACACAGTTCATAACCTTTCTAAAAGAAAAATTATTTAAAAGAGAGAATAAAGTCATCAGCAGCAAACCTTCCCCGTTGTCATCAGCACTCAATAGGATGAATACATATTTAAGTAACGGAATCAAGGTAAGGGTCCAAAAAATCAATGAAAACTTGCCCAATATAGTTTCTTCATCATGATGATTCTGCAACTTCCCCTTGAAGGTGCTTGTGAAGACATATAGAGGTGAACTGCTCAAATTTTCATATTGCATTGCAGAGAAGTGATTAATGTACAAAGAGAAAAAAAATAAATAAATAAAAGAACCAAAAGAGAAAAAGAAAGGGTGAAGATTAAACCCACCTTTCCCCTTGAATATTCATTAACTTAGCCCAAGCGCCCCAAATCCTTTCTCTAATGAAACTAACAAACCTTCTCACCGACCCTTACTCCTCATCATCACCACCATCACTACCTTAACCAGCCTCAACCTCGCTAGCACCGACGCTTCTACTACTACTCTCTGGTATTGATTTCAGTAGCGAAGAGGGGAACTCAGAGCGAGTCAACTTGGAAGGCTTGGTTTTGGAGACCCTCTTGTTTCTATTATCTTTTCTAGAAGGTTTTGTGGTGTGAGCTAGAGAGTCTTCGAAGGTGTCGATGATTTCGTGTATGAGTTGGTGGTTGGGAGAAAAGTTACAGTAGACCCAATAGCTCATGTAGCACTGGAAGCAGCTGCAGTTGAAGACAGGAGGGTGATTGTCGTCCACGACAACCTTAGGGTTCTGGCGATGGTTGCTGGAAAATTTGTTGTTGAAGGAAGAGGAAGCAGAGCATGAGATGAGGTATGTGAGGACTTCTCGGTCCTCAGGGAGAGGGAAAGAGTGAGGGTGAGGATGGCAACGAGGAGGAAGGAGAGGTGGTCAGAGATGGTTGGCAGCGACTGAGAGGAGTGGACGGTTCTTTTACTGTAGATCTAATTCTCTATTAAGAGAGATTGAAAATACGTGTGTTCGTGTTCATACATTTTTTATGGAGAGGCTACACAATACAAAGACGATTTCATGTAAAATCGTCTTTAATGTTTTCTCGTCCAAAACCGTTTTCAATCTGAGTGTCTTTACGACAGTTTTATCTAAAATTGTCGTTAATGCGTCCAATTATTTACAAAAATGCCATTGAAAATTTTTAAAGACAGTTTTGGTAGAACTGTCGTTGTTCCAATGTCGTAAAAAGCTTTTTCTTTAGAAGTGATAATATATGCAATGGATCATACTTTAAGCTTCATCTATAAGTTCATTTAGACTCCAAAACTAACCATTCATGCTCATTCTCCCTCCATTTTAACAAGCTGGTCAAGGGGGAAGGAGACACCATTTCCACTCTTCTTCCAATCTTTTCCAAGTGTTCTTGAGTCCTTCTTCCATCTAGCTTAGGTAAATGGCGTTCATTTTCATTTCATTTTCTTGCTTTATTCTCACTTGTAGTTTCAAATCTTATTTTTTCACTCTTAAAGGTTGTAACTAGAATTTAAACTCGTTCATTCTTCCTTCTAAATTTTTTGGAGACTACTAGAGGTAGGGGGGGTGTTCTCTCCAACTATTGAATCCTATGCTTGTTGTTAAACTTCCTTGAACATGTTGTCTTGAAATTTTTCATGCTTGCTGGCCCGTTCTGGATATGTGGTCTGTGTTTTTTCCCTTGGGTTTTTTATGCCAAAAATGAGTTCTTTAAGTGTTAAAATATAGGGTTAGCCTTAAATTTCACTTAAATCGGAGTTTTCTAGCAAAAGTTATGAATAAAATAAGTTTTAGAACATTTTACTGGATAAAATTTGTCACGAAAATAATCTAGTAGTGAGAGATGTATGGACTGGTTTTTTTATAAAATTATTGACCTCAAAAATGAGTTTATTAGGTGTGAAATTGTAGGATAGCAAATAAGATTTGTAAAAAATTGATTTTCGAAGCATCGATAGCACTAAAAATAAGTTAGAGTGAAACTTTGTAAAAATGAGAGACAAAGTGATTTTAGATAGTAAATAATTTAACATTGGAAACCGTGCATATGGATAAAGCTACCTTGAAATTATTTATTTTTGCAACTGTTGATTTTATTTTTATATGATTGCTGAGATAAACTGCAAACTCTGATGACTGATACACGTGCATACGATAAAGCTACCTTGAAATTATTTATTTTTGCAACTGTTGATTTAATTTTTATATGATTGCTGAGATAAACTGCAAACTCTGATGACTGATACA
>CM023957.1:18920279-18933087 GCA_013407115.1 Glycine latifolia | reverse complement strand
TGCTCTAAAATTGTGTTGATTTTTCTGCTGATACATTTTCTGAAAGGCTTGCATATTATTATTATTATTATTATTGTTGTTGTTGTTGAATGATAAGACTAGCAGAGTGTAAACTCCGGCAATTATATATGTGGCATGTAAATTTATATTTTGTTAATATATATATATATATATATATATATATATATATATTTGTATATTGTCATTTTTTATGTACACGTTGTGATTTAGGTTCGGGAGTGTTCGACCTTTGACAAATTGCTTGTTATAAATAATACAGGAGATGATTATGGGAACCATCCTTCAAAGGCATGCAGAAGGAAAATGAAGCAGAAACATATGAAGTGAGAGAAAGAGTTGTTAAAATGTTTGAGAGAAACTTTTGTTTTTTAACGTTTGAGAAAGAGATATAGAGTCACTGAGGCTATGGGAACCTAAAAGAATAGGCATTTTTTCGTAGGAGGAAATTAAGGAGTCACCTAATGAAAGCACTCCTTGGCAATACATTGGAAAAACGCATCATGAACAATGCGTTTTTTCTATGCCTAATTCAAATGCTCACTTGCGACTACATTTATTAGTTCCAATGAAGGGAGAAATCTCTTTAAGAAATAAGGTCTAAGAAGACAATAGAGGGAAAGAGGGGGGAATGAAGAAGTAAGATTTATATATTATAATGGGGGGAGGGGGGAGGGGATGAAGAAGTAAGAAGATTTATATATTATATAGATTATATATAGTTGCATTTTAAAATAATTCCTGTACCCAAACCCATATTTGTGTGAGCAGTAATAACATTAATCCTCGTGCCTATTGTCTTTGGATAGCTAAATGTCGATATCCATGTTTTATAAAACATAATCATTATCATAAAACATCACTAATACAGGTAATCACTACAAAAAAATGGACTTTTCGATTGACGAAATCTGTGACTAATTTAGAAAAATGGAATTTCGTACAAAATTTCGACGGACAAAAATCCGTCGAAAAAGTAGTCGTAGAAAATTTTAACCAACGGATTTCTTTTGTCCGTCGGTAGTCACCGACAGAAATATCCATCGGTAATGACTCGTGGGAAATTTCTGAAGGAAATATACGTATGAGATATTAGCAACGGATAGTTCCGTTGAAAATTTTCGTATGTAACTAATTTTCTATCGTTTATTTTTATATTTTTTTTCAGTACCATTTGTTATTTATGAATATTTAATTCTCATTTCTATTATTTAACAATAATATTGAAACTAACACATACATACAATTAATGAAATATTGAAATTCATTAATCCCAAATAAATCAACTAAAATTCAAAGTAAGAGAGTCATAAAAGCACCATGTCTAATAAGCCAATACTAATCATAAAATGTTGTGTGTCAGTAATCAAAATAGTCATTGTTGTAGTCCTTATGCTGGTCATGTTGTTGTTGTTGCTGGTCACCTTGTTGTTTTTCATTTTTTTGTTGCTCCTTGTGATGTCGATGATCATTATGTTGTTGTTGTTGTTGGTCATGTAACTGATCATCTGGTTGGTCATTGTGTTGTTGTTGTTGTTCCGAAAGCTACTGGTCAGGTTGTTGCATGTTGGGCAGCTGCTGTCAGGTTGTTGATGTTGTTGAATAATGTTTCGTGCTTCAGGAGGTAGAAACTAAAGTACAACTGACTGAAAGACACACATCTCCTCCTTCGATTGATGAAACTCCTCCCTTAGTCGAATAACTTCCATTGAATCAATTGGTTGATTGGAAGATCCTTGCATATGCTGCATGAATGTGTCATCTCCAGATTTATAATTATGTGCAAGATCTCCAGTACCATAAAGATGTCCCTTATGCTTTGGTCCCTCAGCAGGAACCAAACAGCAAGTCCTAAGTCTTTGTTCTTCAGCAGGGTCTAAAGGAGTCATTTCTGATTCACCAACACTTGAGGCCACATTGGACCTAGCTTGAGATAGTCTAGCCTCAAAGTTTTCCTGTCATTGATAAAAAATTATTAGTAAATAAATGTATTAAACATTGTAAAAAATAAGAGTGCATGGCAGATAATGGTCTCACATGTGTTTGCCTAGATCTATCATTGACAAATTAACATTATAAAAGACTTTTACCAGATCAGGGTAAAAAGTCCCTTTCATTTCAACCAATTTTGTTAGGCCTTGTTGTTCTAACAATTGAGGGAAATGAAATCCTTGATCTATAAACCAACCAACGTTCAAGAAGTTTGGAGGGCAGAGCAGCTTGGTAGCATTGAACTGGAGATAGTTCATTTTGTCAGCTTCATTAGAGAACCAATGATCAAGTCTGCTGATTGCAGGGTTTGAGGATTGGGCTTCGGCTTTTCTCTTTGAAGTTTTAGATCTTTTGGAGGTAGACATGTTGAGAGAGTAATTGAGCACGAATTTGAGAAGGTCTCTATTTATAGGTAATTTTGATATAATTGGCAGTTGTAAATTCAAAAATATAGCTGTTGTGACCCTTAACCACTACCATTAAGGCTTAGATTCTATCAAATCATGGTTTATTGCAGTTGGGCGGTTTCAAAATAATCGATTATTTTATCCATATAATCGATTAAATTGTTCATCAGAAATCTGGAAATCTGATACGAACAAAATAATCGATTAAATCACCTTGTAATCGATTAAGCCAGATAAACTAAGTTTTACAATACACACATGTAATCGATTAAGTACTCATTTAATCGATTAACACAGACCATGCCTAAAACTTAACAATGCATATTTAATCGATTACTAACATCTGGTAATCGATTAAACCAGATGAACATACTGTGTAAAATTATGCAGAAGCTTATGTAATAGATTATTGCCCAAGATATTCATAATGAAACATGGGCATGAAATATGAAACATGGGCATCATCAATGTATGACCATGGCTAGGAACAAATCCTTCCCTGCAAGGATGACCAGTCATACACCCCCCATGTACATACATAACACACCAATGTGGGCTCACCGATGCACTGACTGTAGCTAGGAACAAATCCTTCCCATGTGTATATACATAGCATACAACCATGGCACCATTAATGTATGACCATGGCCAAGAACAAACCCTTCCCCGCAAGGATGACAAGTCATACACCCCCATAGGTATCCATGTATATCCACATCACATAATGACAACCATGGGCACCATCAATGCATGATCATGGCCAGGAACAAATCCTTCCCCGCAAGGATAACCAATCATGCACCCCCCATGGGTATCAGTGCACATACACATCACCTCATCTCGATATCATCATTATATATATCAAATTCTTATTTCAACATTATCCTCATAAACATCAACTTCATCTCATTTCAACATCAACATCCATTTCATCATCATCTCATGTAAGCATCATAAACCACATCATCATTATGTCATTTATACATCATTAAACACATCATCATTATCTCATTCAATCATCACCAACACATCAATAACATCTCTGTTCAACATTATCAATGACATCAACATCACCTCATTCATCCACAATTCATATTACCACGAGACTGATATTTTAGGAAAATTGTAAATTAAAGAGGAAGACTATAATATATAAAACACACTCTTATGCCCATTTAAAAATTTAATAAAGAATTAAATAGAAGAACGCATTATAAAATTTTGGACAGAGTCTCCTCTGTAATTAAGACTTTTCCCCAAAATCCAATCAATTACAACAACAACATCATTCACAGATTTATCCATTAATAACAAATTCATCGCATCCCATTAGTTAAAAACACAGTTTTTCTCGAAAACGAGCACACATAGGAACAAGCATACATCAATGATAGATATATCGCATCCCATTCGTTTAAAACATAACTTTTCTTGAAAATCAGTGCACAACAAGGACAGACAGTTATCTTTATAGTTGGACTCCTTGGCCCCCAACTATGGTACCAAAATTATAACTAAATAATAAACTTCCCTTACCTATTTATATTCCTCTGTTCGCTCCTTGAAACGTCCTTTTAGGATCTCCAAGTTCACGTGCTTTGGCCCAAACGCAAAGCTCTATATACCAAATTGAAGATAATTTAGTTTAGATTTCCAAGGTAAAATCAATATTAACATTTGGGGTCAAATACGCACTCAAATCAAAAAGGGACTAAATGGTGTTTTGGTAGTTCACACCGAAAGACATCATTTTGAAATTTTGATCACACCAATGTGATCGAGGCTCAACAAATATCACAGAAATGAAATCTATTTCATAAAAAGGAGACTTTTACAACATCTCATTTTCAAAGGATTTTCAAAGGAAGTATAAAAACAGCCAATAATGGTACCCGAATCACAAGAGATATCAATAGAGGCTTCAAACTAGCTAAGAGAAGACAAGGAAACCATGGTTACCTCAAAGAAACCAAGAAAAGAGGATTGTAGGCTTCGTTCTCTACCGAATCCTCGGGTTGAGTTTTTAAGATTCCACTCCGATTAAAGTGTTTCTCTCTATGCAGTGGTTCAATGGTAAGAAATAGCGGCTCGTGGCGGTCACCGGTGGTTGTGGCTCGTGAAGGATGATGGTGGGAGGTTAGGTGGTGGCTTGGGAGAGGAAGAAGCCATTTTTTCATCATTTACACTGTTGGTACTATTTATAACCGACTTGACTCGCCCAGGCGAGCCAAAATGCCTGGCAAAATTCACCTGGCTTTAGATGTTATTTTGGCAATCACAACGGTTAAAAGTTTTATATTTGGGTTAGGAACCTATCTTTAAAATTTGAAGAACATCCAACGATTAACCAATCCTGAATGATTATTTTACTAAAATAAGTTTTGAGTCAAACTTGGAATCATTCAATTACAACGCAACTCAAACAAACCCCGCATAACTTGACATCTACACCAAGCAATTGCACATGGATAATTCACATAAAATTTCAACTAGTCTATACTAATCAAATAACACAAGAAATACATCAAATATCTATTTTCAGTTATCGAAATTTCAGGGTGTTACAAGTAACATAAGGCAACTCTCTCTTGCTATCATTCCCTTTCACTATTTCTCTCTCTAAATGCCTGTTATCCACATAGATCTTTTAACTGAATATAGAAATGATACTCTCTTTTGTCTATGGTTGCTTTTACATTCCTTTTTTCTGCTTCCTTTTCGAGAGTGTATGTGAATATAAACAAAAGTTTCAGGCAAAAATAATTGACCTTGCTTAAAACCAAAATACATTATAGACAATAAACAAGGTAATTTTTTCTAGTGTTCAGAAAGAGAACAGAGGAAAAGAGAAATAGATACAAACCCTCTACCATAAAAAACGTCCTAAACCACAACACAAAACACACCAACATAAACGTAACTAATTCATCCATATATTCGGGAAATGACTCTTCTAAAACTGCTTGTCAATCACTAACAAGGAGAACGCGCGTACGAATATGGTAAGGGGAACAAAGACAATGTCACTTAAGAGGCTAGGGTTCAGCTAAGGTGTTTTGTGATAAAAGAAAATTTCCGACGGACTGATAATCCATGGGAAGATGTCGTCGAAAATAATAAAAAATTAATATGGAAGCAATACGATGAGAAAGAGTCCGTCGGAAATGGGGAAATTTCTTGTAGTGTAATCATAAAACATATTAGTAAAAAATTGAATTAGACTTTATGAAAAAAAACATAAAAATTATGCTAGATATATCAATCACGTATTGTAAATTATAATTTTTTTTTAAATTATTAATTATTATTGTACAATACAAATAGTTGGTTGGATATATGATTAAAACTATATATTTTAATTATAATTTTAAATAATTCATACTAATTCTTAAAACTATATATTTTCTACAAACTGAAATATAAGAAAAGAATGTGTGATGAACTAAATAAGAAAAATTTAACATAATTTTCCCTATTTAATGATACTATATCCAAAATATTTTTCATTAAACTATATATATATTTAAATAACCTTTCTTTTTTTTTTTGTCTTATGCAATTAAATATAAAGAGTATTTTAGAAAATGAATTATTTTTTATTGAGACTATCAAAATTAAATAATGTTATTTTTTAATTGTTGTGAATAATTTTTTTTTTGTTTATATTTTAGTCCAGGGTGTGTATTTATTAAAATTCAAATAAGTTATATTGATTGCTTGCTTATAATAATATATTTTCATTTAAGCTTATATACAACTATTAAAATTAATATAAATTTATAGGAATGTAAATAATTAAACAATTTATGTAGTTGAATTATTTATAATAAAAAAAATCTATAGATTTAGATAAGATAGATCACTACAAAAAGATTAGTTATAGAGACCATATTATCAGTCTCTACATTTAGAAATCAATCACTAAATCGTTCAGAGACTGAAATATTCAGTATGTAGCTACCCCTTGGCAACTAATTGTATTAATAAATCAGACATTGTTTCATAAATCAATTCAATGACTAATTACATAGATACTAATTCAGTGGCAGATTACATAAATATTGATTTAGTGACCAATTACGTAGATACTAATTCAGTGGAGAATTACGTAGATACCGATTCAGTGACCAATTTATAGCAACTGAAAAATTGGTCTCTAAATTCTCTAAATAGTGAATACAAGTATCCTTCATTTCTATATGTAATTGCCTATTTTTTTATATATACAAATTAATGAATATCACAAAATAAGTCATATGCTAAAATCAATTAAGTGAATCCTATTTCTTAATTTTAGTATCCTTCAAACATAATAATATCTCTTGTTATCAACACAAACTAATTATCATGTAAATTATGTAAAGCATTTTTCTATTTATAGGGTTTACTCATACTTACAACTAGCGGTGGGAAACTACTAAATCATATTCCACATGGTTATGCATAGTATCATGACCATATTATAAGAGTGACTTAGAACCATATATACATAAGTATGCAAGCTATTTTGCATTTGCTTTTTAAAAATTCCAATCCTATATATGCACATATATTTGCCAACATTATTAAATGCTAATATTATTATTACTTGTTAAGTTTTAACTTTATTTATTAATAACGATTTTAATTTCATTTTTCACATGTAAAAATTCTATAAAGATTGAAGAGAAAAAGCATGTAAAATTGGTCTAAAGAAATGAAGGGATACACATAAGAAGACACAATAAAGTAGAAAACATAGTAAAAAGTTGTTCTATTTTCTCTTTTTGTATTAATGTTAACATTCTTCCTTTGCTTGTTTTTCTTTTTGAAGCTCCTAAAAAATCAATTAGTCACCTATACATTGTTGTTTTTACTGTTGTGTATGTTCATATCAAGAATCATGGTAAACCTACAAAAAAGAGCACACATTTAAGAGATAAGAGCGATTACTCAAATTCGTTAACCAACTAATGAATCCTCTTAAATAAGATGCAAATTTCAACAGCATCAATATCAACAACACCTTTAACCCAAGTTAATTAGGGTCGATGGTAGATGAACTCAATGATAAAACAGAAATAAGACAAAGAAAGAGAAAGGGAGAGGGAAAGAAAAAAGTGGAAATAAGACAAAAGAGAGATAAAAAAAAGATAAAATAAAAAAAGAGTGAAAGGAAGAAAGGAGAAAAGAAGAGGAAAAGAACTAAATAAGATGCAAATTTAGATACAGAAAATTCCCTGAAAAGATAAAATCAACAAAAATAAGTATATTTTTGTTAGATAAATAAGATGGAGATTCATATTAACAAAATTACCTAGAGGAGGAGGAGGCAAAGGATGATCAAATTCAATGTGTAGAGCAATAGAACCTAAAAAATAATTTAAACCAACAAAATCAATGAAATTAGTGTAAAAGTGAGAAAGTTTTCTCCCAACCTTGGCATAGCAACATGAATAACATGAACAATAATTTGAAATTGGTTAAAGTAAATAATTATTTCAAAAATAAATTTTTAATTTTAAAATTAATACTAAATCAAGTCTTATTTTATTAATTTTTTCTATTTCTATTATATATATATATATATATATATATATAAATAGATAGATAGATAGATAGATAGATATATAGATATAGATATAGATATAGATATATATCAATGCACGAGTTTTAAAATTATTATATATGCGTTGGTGGATCCATTAATTTTTTAGTGAGGAAAAGAAATAATTTTAATATTTTCACAAAAGTAAAATATCACAAGATACTACAAAATATATAATATCATGATAAAAGAAATCTAAAGTACTTAAACTTCTACAAATTACAATTGTCCTCTACATATTTTAATACTTTGAAAATGTTTTATAATTTAGGGTGAGAGACGATAGTGTTTAGCCATTTTGAGAATTGGGAGGGTCAAAGGAAGTGAAGGATGATTCACATTATAATCACATGTGTGTGATAAGTTGCTAATCTAGTGTGTGAAATGGTGTGCTCTATGCAGTGTGTGATGTTTTGTTTGTTAATATAACAATAATGAGAATTAGGTTAAATGGTTTAGACTTGAGCATGAAATTTTTGTATTGAATGTCTCATGTTTTTTGGTACTTTGGGTTAAAATAAATCTAATGGAAGCAATATATAATTTTTTGTGGGGGCAAATTTTTTTTATATACATTAATGAACAAAAAAAATCTAGTCAGGGCAATTGCCCCCACAACAGATAACGTGGATCCGCCTATGTACATATCTCTATATATTTATATAATCCATTTTTAAAATTAATTATATTCATATATTAATCAGTATATATTAGAAATAATAATGATGATAATTATTATTAGTAGTATTATTAGTATTATTTAGAAAATATAACATGAATCAACAGGAGTTGTAAGATTATAAAAAATACATTTGTTTTACAATGTTTAAACATTTTTTTATAAAAAAAACATCGAATAAAATTAATGGTTGTTGTCAGATTAATAAAAAAATCTAGTGATTCTAAGATGTTGAAGCATTTAAATCAACATTTGTTGGGAAATTAATATAACAAACCAAATGGTTCTAAAATTTTTTAAGTGTTTTTTTAACAAAATATTTGCATTATAATATATAGATAGATAGTAATATTTACAAAATAATTATTTTAAATTTTAAATTAATACTACATTATCTTTCACTCCTTAGTTTTTTCTATTTATATTTAATAAATATGAAAAAGATAATAATAATAATAATAATAATAATAATAATAATAAATCATTGTTAAATTTTTTCATAAATTATGAATAGACATATTAAATTTAATATATTAAATTTAATTATTTGTTTATAAATTAAATAAATATTTTAAAAAAATTATTTTTAAGGTGACACTATATTATTTCTTATTTTATTTGTTTTCTCTATTTCACTTTAATAAATATATAAAAGATAATAAATTAAATAATTTTTCATTAATTTTATGCACATTAAATCATATCAACGGTTGTTATGAAATTAAAATTCCAATATGACGGCTCAAAAATGTTAAGTGAAGGTTACTTAACTGAATAGGATCAACGACTATAGTCAAGTTATTATACTTTCGATCCGACAATTCAAAAAACTTCAAGTGAAGTTCACACACACACACACACACCCACACACATATAGATAGTTGTAAGAAACTGAAAGTAAAAATATTGAAATTGAAACCGAAACAGACAACAATAGGCATGCTTACATAAAATACCATGTGAAACAAAAACATTACCATCTTAACAACAATCAACTCTGCCATTAATGCATAAACCAATGAAAATATAATGACTTTAACAGCTGAAGCAACCACAGGTATCATAATTTAAAATTTATATCTCAATCTCAGACAAAACTAACCTATGTAATAAGACTACTACATAAAAGGCTTTAACATTGGTTTAAAATCGATGTTGAAATGAATGTCATTGAAAGTAGGCATTTTTCAACATCGACATCGGTTCTGGCTGAAACCGATGTAGAAATGTTGCCAAAATTGTGGATTCTGAAGCGCTTTTTACATCAATTCTAAAAAAATCGATGTTGATATTTGTATACAACATCGATTGTTGGCAAAACCGATGTTGAATGTGCTTTTATAATATCAATTTTGGGCAAAACCAATGTGGTATAACATACTCAACATTGGTTTTAGACCAACTAATGTTATTTTTTGTAATTCTTTTTTAATATTTTATCTGTTCACTACTACACAAATAGCCTTGAGGACGGTTCTATAGGCCATACCAGGACGGTTGTTGAACCGTCCTTGTCGCGCCTGTCATTGTAGATTACCGCTTTCGAGGACGGTTCCGAAAAATCGTCTTTGTTTGTATATTTTTTTTAAATTGAGATACAAGGACGGTTTTTGGGTAAAAACTGTCTTTGTATGTGTACATACAAAGACAGTTTTCGCCCAAAAACCGTCTTCGAATGTATATTTAATTTAATTTTTTTTAAATAAGTGACATACAAAGACGGTTTTTCCCAAAAATCGTCTTTGTTTGTTTTTCGCATTTATTTTTAATTTTTTTTAAATACGTAGAAATATTTTCATTAGTACAAATCACAAGGTATTTAAATATGACATTTGTTTCCTTAAATAATATCACATTTGCAGAAAAATTAGAGGTGTAATTTTTATTTGTTTTGAAGACAGTTTGAATTGAAATAACAATTGCAAAAGTAATTATTTATGAACATATCATATTGGCATATTTTCATAGTCACGTCACATTAAGACCTTGAAACACAGATGATCTACTATTAATGAAATGAAACCAAAAAATGTTTAAAAGTGCAAAAATTGTCAACAGGAAACTTGAGATAAAAACAAGCATACTTAAGTCTCTACTCCAACCTAATGTAAAAGCAATACTATTTGTCCCTTTGTAACCAACCTAAGCATCCTTCCGATTTCTTTGGATGGGTACAATGAATATTCCACAACAAGATTGCTCAAATCATCACCTAAACACACAACAAAGCATGGACCAGACACGACAAATTAAGTTAAACCACACCTGTATTTGATTATCAGTAATTAGTGCTTCTAGTTCTTTCTCAAGTCCAACAACAGTTGTCTTGAATGCATTAGCCATCATGTTCAAATCAACAGATACAAATGGGTGTGTGTATTGGATATGGGCTTTGTGACGAATTTGATCATAAAGTGTCTCAACATGGTCATGCAAATGTATATCAAGTAATAGGTTTGCTTTAAGGTTCCCGAGGTATTCCAGACATGAAGCATAGTGACTGAGAAAAGGAAGCAAAGAGATCAAGATAAATATATGTCTTGTGTAAAATAACCACACTCATTTATATCTCTTTGTTTACGACATTATAAATAAATAGAGAATTGTCCAAATTTAATATATATATACACACACACTGACTTCCCATTGAGTATAAAACAATTAAGACTATATGTCCAACAAATTTATTAAGTTCTAATACTAACAATCTCATGTTGCCATTGTGCAACATGGCACAAATACAATGGCCACAAACTCCACTACCACTAACACTAACAGAAGGCATACTAGCTCAGCCGATAAAGAGCAGACCTGCACAAGAACCAAGATAAAGGTGATGTGCATTTGGACCTAACACTAACTTTTTTTTTAATGATCCTCCTGAATGATATTTTGCAATTGTCGCAGTAATACTAGTACCCTCACCTTTTTGAAGAGATAAGTTTGAATAGAAAAGGCATAACCGAAGTCCCTCATCCCTCAGTTTTAAAGAGGCTTTGACTAAGGTATAACTTTTGGAGATGCATCACCACTTCAACAAAGCAAATTTAATTAATAGCACGTTCTAATATATTGTTAGATATAGAAAAGAAAAGACTTCACCTTTGGAACTCTCTGTGCTATCTTCTAAGACCTTCTGCCTCTCAAAGAGGCTTTGAACTCTTCCTTGCACTTCCTCATATCATTAATATAACTCCTATTTTATGAAATGAAAGAAAAAAATAATGAAACATTAATGATTAATTGATTGGATTTTCTTTTAGTGTAAATTGCTAAGAAAAATTTAAATAAGAGATCTGCCTATTTGTGTAAACTAAATACTAAATACTTAATCATAATCAAATAAAAAAAATTGGACCACTACTGCAGGCTAATCAAAGTTGTCCAACCTATTTGTGTAACCCATAATTCTAGAAGGATCTGCCTTCATTGCAGTAAGGATCAGAGAATTTTTCAGATTAAAAAGTTTCCACTATAAGCAGAAGGAGACGTGTAATGTCCCTTATGCATCTGGTTCATTAACATTGATTTATGGTCATTAAGCGCAACAATTATCATAGATAATCAATTCGGAAGCGATAAACAAAATGACGTCATCAACCGTCATTAACAACACCCACTGTACATCATATATGGTGAATTCTCATAATATACAATGTATATATATCAAAACTATACAAATCCCTCTCAGGGTACAAAATAATAGGCATAAATCAAAAGTAGAGCCAACATGCTTAGTTACACTATGCCTAAGGTTCTCATAGAACCTATCCCTGCTCGGGCCTCTTGCCCTGGGATCTATCAGCCGCTCCCTGAGTATCACCTGCAAAACATAATCCCCAACAGGGGTGAGATAACAATCTCAGTAAACTCAGGGTCCTTGGAGGTCTTTCCTCCCCCTGGTTCACTTCCATGCATATAATATCAAAATTGGCATTACAAACTAGTCATCACAGCTCTCAAGCCATATCACCACATATACATATGTCTCAAGGGTTCATCATCACCCTTTTTCATAAAATACATCATCATCATTTAGCCATCACACTATTAAACACATCACATGTACATGGCATATATATATATATATATATATATATATATATATATATATATATATATAAC
>CM023957.1:18896086-18920269 GCA_013407115.1 Glycine latifolia | reverse complement strand
ATTTATCAATGCCTGAGGAAGCTACATCCACCTATGTGGGCACTTTTCTCATCAGGACTTCCTATCCTTGCCTGAGGAAGCTACATCCATCTATATGGGCACATCTCTCATCAGGACTCTCTATCATTTGCCTGAGGAAGCTACATCCATCTATATGGGCACATCTCTCATCAGGACTTTCTATCATTAGCCTGAGGAAGCTACATCCATCTATATGGGCACGTCTCTCATCAGGACTCTCTATCATTTGCCTGAGGAAGCTACATCCATCTATATGAGCACATCTCTCATCAGGACTTTCTATCATTAGCCTAAGGAAGCTACATCCATCTATATGGGTACATCTCTCATCAAGACTCTCTATCATTAGGCTGAGGAAGCTACATCCATCTATATGAGCACATTTCTCATCAGGACTTACTCAGCCATATATATATATATTCTATTATATTCTACTGGCCAGAGAAATCTCATCAATCAACACACGTAGCCTCAATCCATGTATATCAAGTACATGTTTTCAATCAAATTAGTAATACACAATTTTAATATACATGCATCAATTCATACAATAACCATCACTCCCTCTAGAGTATGGTGGAACACAATCAAGGGGAAACACTCCCAAGAACAAAGAGCATACTCGGCAATGCAGTGCTCTGCTGTCCAATCCCTGGACTGTGGTCTCTGCCACTGACACCCTTGGTGTCACGCCCTATACAAAGGCACACACAAGCAAGAATCATCAATGGTCCTCAACCGTTTAAAAGAAAAGTAAAGTATTTCCTTCCCATTTAAACCTCTTTGTCTTCTATCTTAGAGTTATCAGAACTACTCATCTTATAGGCTACTCACAGACCCTTAACAAGGTCTATCTCGGCCTAACTAAGGTACTAGAGTCTCCCAAAGACTCTGCACAAGTCGATTCTATCAGTTCAATTGCCTTTATCCAGGCCAAATATCAACGATTAACCAACTTGACTAAAGCAGCTATTCCCACACATTTTCACCATTTATTCAGCCTCCTGAACATCTTTTGTAAAAGCACTTAAGCTCATATTCATCATAATACCTTTCATTTAACCAACATTCTTTCTACTCATACATATCTCAGAGCCAAAATCAAACTTCATCAAAAGTCATGTTTCAAAGTTCTATTTCCATTAGAACAACCTCCTGATTATACTTTCCTAAAGAACCCAAGTCTAATTCTAGCCCTAACACAAATGGGTTACTATTCATCCCATTATCAATCTCACAAATCAATCGGTAAAACTTGAGTTTCTTACCTCTAAACTGTCGAGGAAGGCTGAAGGATCACTTCTTCAAGCTTCAGCGTCCTTGAATCGCCTTCTTTCTCCTCAAAATCCAAGCGTTGCAAAGTTCCCTAGAGAACGGGATCTCTTCGATTGATGGTTCTCTCGAGGAACTGAAGCTCGAACCTAGCTCATGGAAGAGTTCTGACCAACTTTCTAGTTGGGTAGAAGGTGTTTAGATGAAGTA
The DNA here is from genome assembly GCA_013407115.1 of Glycine latifolia. NCBI lineage: Eukaryota > Viridiplantae > Streptophyta > Magnoliopsida > Fabales > Fabaceae > Glycine > Glycine latifolia. The sequence continues at coordinate 18,918,766 of CM023957.1, read as the reverse complement.
TGAGGGAGATATGAAGCTTCTCTACGTCGTTAATAGCAGAAGCGCTCCCGGGGAAGAAGATAACTGATTTTCCTCCCCCAAAACGCGAAATGGGCCTTTTATACGCGCCCAGTCCGCGTCCCCGCGCTATTAGCGCCACACCCCACGCTAATCGCACCAAGAATTCGAAAGAAATAGCTTTCTGGAGCATTCTGACGCTAACGGCGACATATCTGGCGCTAATCACGCCATATATTCGAACCAGAGGGCCTCTAGGGCCATTCTGGCGCAACTTCTGGCGCTAACCGCGCCACTCTGGCGCACCTCCCACGCTAACAGCGCCAGTTCCCACGCTAACGGCGCCACTCTCTGGCCGTCGCTAAATCCGTCGCTAACACTTTTTGTGACGGAATATAGTAAATTTAAACTTTTCTTTCTTTTTCTTTTATTTATTTAGCCTTGGTTACTATAAGACGCTCCCACCACATTACCACCAAAAGCCAAGGCAATAAGAGACATACTGTGCAACCAGAGAAAGTGGGGTTTGCCTAGGTACTCTGCCATGAAAGATGGTCCAGATCACATGCCGAGCTTTAAGTATAAGTACTCTGCAATCAAAGAATAAGCAACAGTGTACCTTGCATATATGTTTCAGAAATAAACATTTGTTTTTTAATTCCAAAGCCTCACTTGAAAACTAGCATTGAGGTTTAATTTGCTTGCATCTTAAGCATGGTCATGTGTAAAAAAAAAGGAATTATTATACAATAGGCAAACCGAGGGTGGCTAATTATAGCTCTGAGATCCTCTTTTCTCACACCAGGCAATCCTAAGAGGCAGTGGTTAATAGTAAAACACCACATAATATAATCTCCTTGACAAGTCATAAAAGGCTATCTAACTCTACCTTTACTGTGGCTTAGTGTTGTGACATTAATATAGATTAGAGAAAATTTTCCCAGAATAAATTGAATCCTTATAGATAACAAGCTTACCATTCTAGGCTGAAACTGAACTTTATCCTTATCCTCACTAATATTTGAATCAAGGTGTTAGTTTACAATTGGAACAGAAATCAGCATGTTATATGAAGAAAGCCATGTATCTACTTGAAAAAAAAAGTGAACCAAAAAACTTGAAAATTTCACTTGAAAATGATATATTAAGCAAGTCATGTACCTACTTGAAGCAAGCCATATCCCAATTTCTTTTGGCTGGTCCAACTCCTTGCACATTTGAAATCATACCCATTGTTGCCACTTATTAAGCGGTAAGTAAAACTCAATTAATAGCATCAATGACAGATCAATATAGAGATCAAGAACTTTTTATTACCTGAATTCCCCCCCCTCTGGATCAAGCAACATTTATATTTAAATTACATATAAAATATAAAATATTTACACCAACATTTCTGGGTTTGAATGAAATTAAATTTAAATTTTTTATTTGGTCTTATAAATAAATAAATATTAAAGAACTTAATTAGATGCAGTTGATTAGATTATAAATAAAAATTGTTGGTCACTAAAAAAATCTATAAATATTTGATGAAAAAAAAAATTTAATGTAATAATGGTTTTGGTAAAAAAAATTATAAGTTATATAAATAATACTACTGCTGAACTAACAATAGCTTCTTATCTCATAATAATTTCACCCAAAGATTATCTCATAGTAATCTCATAAAAAATACTACTTACTGAACTAATAATTGCCACCGTATGTTTCTATATAGTATTTTTTGCACTATTTTTTATACACTTTTAACAATAATATTTTTTTATTAGTTAATAATATAATAATTCTCACATCATCAATCTCTATTAAGCTATATAAATAATACTACTGCTGATCCACCTTATCTGGTCTTTTTTTTCAAAATATATATGGTTTTGTTAATGTATATCTATTTAATTTTTAGAGAGAATATTTTATTAATATACTTTAATAAAAAGTGTTGTACCTGCTCACCCTTGCTGGCAATGCGTTGCTCAAACTCCTCTACGACCTTATTCAAGACTGATTTAACTAACTGTTCCATGCAGAAGAACATTGCAGCTTAAAGCAAGTAATCTCAAAAGCCCTTTAGCATTACAAATGACAAGATTGATCCAGAAACCAAAAGGGAAGAAGTCCTTAACAATGATTATAAACACCTATATGATTATTAAAAGTATTATAATATAGTAGATGCTCAATGCTTATAACATAACAAATTTATACTCCATTTGTCTAAATAAATAAAATTATTTTTGTGAAACACAGAACAACTTAGCCCCTTACCAATGGAACTTCTTCAGGCTTCTTATGTAATAGTATTGCACGAACAAGCATACTCAAACAATGAGACCCAAACTGCAAGTGAATAAATGAATTGGTTATCTTTCTGTTCAACTAGACAAATCCAGAGAATAGGCAAATGCCAAAGATAAAGCTTACCAACCATTTTATTAGACTCAAAATCAGAGGTATGAGCAGTCATGGATTTTTCATTGATGGACGAGTTCCACCAAATTTCCACACACCATTACCTCGAGTCTATTTCCATTCACTATAGGACTTAAGACCCAATACGTTGTTCACAATCCTGGCTGATTTTCCTCCCTAAAACACAAACCAATAATTTAGCATAAAACCAACACATATATTATTAAACCTCCAATGTACACAATGTTGCTAAGTGCCAAGGGATTATATTATATGGTGTTGTGTCATTAACAACTCAATTCATACTTGTTCCAGATCAGATGCCACAAAGGTAGGAACTTCATTTTCCTACACAGCCACCAGAAAATCTTTTTCCCCATATAAAAACACCAAAAAATTGATTTCTATCAATCAATTCATCAGTCACAGAGCAAACAAGCAACATCAAACAACAGAAAAAGGGCGAAGAAGGCATAAAATCAGTGGAATCGTAGCTCACTGCAGTGCAGAACAATAGTAATCATCGTATGTATCAGAACCAAGGTCCAAATTTCAGAAACATCAAATTAAGCATTCGAATGATAACATAGCAAGCAACACCAACTGTTACAATTCACAAAATTACCAAATACTCCTACACAAGACAATAAGAAAAGAAAAAAACAAAAGGCATTAATTAATTGAACTCAAACGACATACCAATCTCGTAAGAGAGAAAGGCATCAACGGCCGCATACTGAACCTGCTCGACTGTGAGCCAGGGATTGTCCCACCTACTCCTTATGATGGGCTTCGCAACCTCCAGGCCCAGGACACGGAGGCCCAATGACTTGAGCCCGGCTCAGTTAAGCTCAAGGTCATCAAGCCTCTCCGCAGTGAAGGTCGATCTTTGCCTTAAGGATGTGGTCATCAAAGTTGTCGCTCCTGCGGGAACTCCAGGAGAGTGAACACAAGGTACTTGTAGAGATTCGGTGCCATCGACGGAGGCATCTCGTACTCAGCCATCACATTTCTTCTTCTTCTGCAGTGAAAACAATAAAAAATATACAATACCGTTAATGAATAAAAAATTAGTAATTTTTTTGTTCCATCAGTTTCAATTAAATGCACAGAAGAAAAGAGGGAAAAACGTCGCGGGTTCGATCCACACTCTGTTAACAAAACTAGAATCATAACATGTCTTCTTGGATCCCAACCCCAACGAAAGTGATGTTAGGGTCAGCGAGGAAGGAAACAAGAAAGAGTGGTATTGAAGGGGAGTGAAATAATTGGAAGGCGAGGCAGCGTTCGGCCACACGCGTGCTTAGGGGGGGGGAGGGGAAGGGGAAGGGGTTTGGGGTTTTGAAAAGTTTTGAAAACAAAGAGATTGTGAGCAGAGTGCGGGAATGAATAATAAAGGCACACCCAACCCAATGAAGACGGTTTTTGGATTTTTTATAAAACCGATTTTAATTATCTAATTTCAAAGACGGTTTTTATAAAAACCGTTTTTGAAAATATATTTTAAAGACAGTTATGTAATAACCGATTTTGAAAAGTTACAATTATTTACAAAAATGCCACCGATACTCAAGCGATGACGGTTCTTCGACAACCGTCTTAAAACACGCATCGTAAAATGCTATTATTGTAGTAGTGGTTTTTACAATGAACCAACCCTCAAATCAGTTAAAAGTCGCTCAACATCTCCTAAAATTAATAGAAAAAATAGATAATTATAAGGATTGTCAATAACTATCATGAGTAGTAATAGATGATGAAAAAAATTAACATCGTATGACCATTAATTAAGTGCTAATTGATTAAGCATACGAGATTTTTGTAACTTAAAAGAAAAAACAAAAATCTTGTTGCCCACTAAATGGCTAGTGTTTTCATTTTTAACTCTGAGATAAAATATTGCCCACTAAATGTGAATAGTCTTTAATCTCTCTAGTTCCAATGGTCTTGGATTAGTAAAATACTGCATGATATAATAAAACATAACTTAATCAATATAAATAATAACAATTATAATAAACAAAATTAGTTTTAAAGTAAACAATTACCATTTCTCAATTATCCTTCAAACCTTCTAGGACTATCGTTGACATCCAATGCATCACATAATTGTCACACTCAGTTCTTCCTCTTTGCTTATTATATTAAATTCAATAACATATTAAGATATTCAACGTTAACCAAAAATTAGTGTACATAGTAATAAATGTAATTTATAAGACATCAACCATTGTTTAAAGGACTTACTTTAATTAGATTCCATTTAGCAATAGCCTTGGATTTACTTCTTTGAATATCGTTGAATCCCTTCAAAGCACTGGTTAAGAGAAACATATATGCATGCATATCCTCAAAACTAACATGTTAATAATTCATTTTAAGTATTTCTCAGCCTTATTGTGCAAGGAACAAAACCAGACGACAACATTGTCTTTAGGACATATAACGATTAGTTGCCAATGTGCACTACATTGGAGAACATTTGTGATGCCCTGAAATTTCAATAACTGAAAATATATGTTTGATGTATTTCTTGTATTATTTACTTTATTAATTTGGATTAATTGAAGTGTTTTGTGAATTATCACTGTTTAATTGCTTGGTGTGAATGTTAAGTGTAACGACCCGCCTCGTCGTTACTGTATCACTAACTCTTAATCACGCCATTAACACGTTTAACTTGAAAATCACTTTAATTTGATTAGGGAAAACCGTAGTAAATTTTTCACGAGCACATAATAATCATCATTATAAAGTAAACACATAAAGAAGATACGTATGAGACATCTCAAGTACATATATACAAAACGTGGTTTAGTTTTAGGTACAATCACTCCCATCCCAAGTACATATATACAGAACGGACCATCACAAGGCAAAACACTTGAACCACTTAGACAAATTACAAATGCCTTCAAATGATTGGGCATGTAAAAAGCTAAAACATCAATCTTTCATCCTTGCTTCAATCTTCTTGCAGCTCCCCTTAATCAACAATCTCCCCCTCAAAATCAACATTTAAGTTTTACAAAGGAAACAAGAAATCAAACGTCGGAGGTGTAACTAGCAAAATGTAACTTCTGCCCGGGATCTAAGCCATTGACATCCCAGCAACTCGGCAGCTCCAACCAAAAAGGGTGGTCATCTTCCAAACCTATTGTTGCCCGTCTGCTCACACGAACCCAGTTCGCAATCATCATAGGCACCAAACCACACGATACAACAAAGCAAATGTGAGTTTATCATATAAAAGAACAAGCAACAGATAACATTAGTTAAGGACGGCAATCTAACCATCACAGCATCACAACCATAACCCGACATTTCATCACACAGCCAACATGGACAAACAATCCACAGACATTCCACAAAGTCAACTTATATGCCTAGCATGATGCATACTCCTGCCATGCTCTCAGCATGCAATGTCATACCATCACGGAAATAGCTCATCCCTGTGGTCTCGATGATGCAGTAGCTTGCCAAGGTCACTCTGTTGTGCACAGGTCACTCCCCCCGGTAGTGATCAGCATTCGAGTGTCAAAAGGAGTACCCAACAAACGTGGCCCCCCAGTACTCCAGTACCTTACAACCAATCATCCTATTTCCGTCTTGCAAATGTAGTATGTCACATAGGCACCACCAATGTATGGCCTGGCCCGAGACAAATCGGTCCTAGCTAGGATAATGCCATACACCCCCCATGTTCATACGCACCGCCCCAAATAAGGGCATCATCGATGCACTGACCGTGGTCCTTGCAAGGTTAACCACCCGCTCCCGGCATCTCACGTGTCTATACATAGTATACCACCACGGCACCATCAATGTATGACCCGACCCAGGACAGATTGGTCCTAGCTAGGATACTTCCATACACCCCTATGGGTATCTATGTATATCCACCCGCATTAGATAACCATGGGCACCATCAATGCATGGCCCGGCCCGGGACAAATCGGTCTTGGCTAAGATATTGCCATGCACCCCCCATATTATTAATGCACATCCTCATCTCACAAACGAACCTTCCAAGGTTTCAACATAACTATATAGGTTCATACATGCTCATGTCAGTAGTACACAACATAGACTAGAGAACCAGTGTGAAGTATCGACTGTCCGGGTTGGCACTTAGACATAATCATTATGATTATGAGGTAAGAACTCGGACAAGGTCGGACCTTGGACTCACAAAAACACTAAAGACGGACTTGGCATTATGCAATTGATTACGTAAGCATTTGTAATCGATTAAAAATAGACAACACTAGCCCAGCAGCTCCAAGAAAAGAAACAAGCTCAGCAGCTTTAAGGAAGGGAACGAGTTTGGGAAAGAAATCCGATCTTTCTAAAGGAAAGAAAGCAAGTTCGACATCTCGAGAGAAGGAACGAACCCAAGAAAGGACATAAGCTCGACCGAGTAGGGAACCTAGTGGCTCTTTTATCGAGAAGACCCGAGCTCATCCGAGTAGAGGACCCAATGGCTCTTATACCGCGAAAGCACGAGCTCATCCGAGTTAGGAAACTTGATGGCTCTTCTCCCTAAAAGACATGAGCTCAGCAGCTCTAAAGGGAGACTAACAGGCCCCGGGTAAGGAACCCGGGATATTGCCATCTGCCAACAAGGACTACTAAGAGTCATGTCTTGCATGTACATATACATGCTACGTAAAGAGTTCAGCTTGGCATACCCAACACGGTATGCAGCACCTTCACAAACACTACCAAAAAGTGTCTTGAGAGTTTTCAGCATCAAATGCCAACTTCCCACACATGCACAGGGAGTTCTTACAACATCAACTCCCTCACAAAAACACCATCAACTCTTCATCCCAGAACACCATTAAACATCAACACCCAAGAACATCATCAAACATCAACACACAACATCCCATTTGTTAAAAGATAGTTTTACTAAGAAAACAGCACACAACAAGGACATGCAGTCATCCTCATAGTCGGACTTCCTAGTCCCCAACTATGGTCTCTAAATCTGTTATTAAACACGATAAACTCTCCTTACTTCACCAGGAGTTCTCTTTGAAGTCGAGTGGCGCTGAAACATTATCCTTTGAAGCGTGAAAGCAAGGGTAGAGCTCTGTTCTCCTTGAACTTCACAAAGGGTCGTTTGAGACTTTCGCTCCGTTCACGAGGTTCCTCTCGACTAGAGGGGTTGAAGATGACACAGAAGGGTTGAGGAAGAAAGGTTTCTAGATGTGGGTGAGCTTAGAGAGAAAAGAGAGAAAGGTGCAAAGAAGAAGAAAGGAAAAACATGCTTCCGCTACACACTCTACTGCTTAGGTACCCAGCTAACAGGACATGTCTACCTTTCGTGCAAACACAACAACCGCAAGTCATAGAGTTGTCTTAAATTAACCTTCACTAACACACATACCAAGACAGAACACAATAAACAACAATTACCAAAATAAACCAAATAATCAAGCAATATAAAGAACATCAAACATCCACTTAGCAACCCGAAATTCCTGGGTGTTACATTAAGTTATGTGGAGTTTGATTGATCTGCATTGAAATTGTGTGATTTTGAGATTGACCCAAAACCTGTTTTGGTAAAATCACAATTTCGGATTGGCTAACCATTGAATCTCCTTAAAATTTTAAAGGTAGACTCAGAACTCGTGTATTCAAATTTTGACCGTTGGGATTTTCAAAAAAACATTTAGAGCATGAGATAGTAGCTTTTCACATAAGCAGGGAAAATTTAAAAACTGGGTCAGCTCGCCTAGGCGAGCAGAAGTCGCTCGGGTGAGTAAAGTCGGCTACAAATACATGCAGCAGTGTGAAATCATGAGTTTTAGGCTTTCTTCTTCCCCAAAACATTCACCCAAGCTCTCATCCTCCTCCTCCACCACCCACAACCACCAGTGATCGCCATGAGCCGTCGTTGCTTGCCGTCAAACCACCGCATAAAGAAGAACACTTTAATAAGAGCAAAATCTTCAAAACCCAACTTGAGGATTCAGTACGAAATGAATCCTCCAATCCTCCCTTTGTGGTTTCTTCAAGGTAATCATATTTTTTATGCCTTCTCCTAGCTAGTTTGAACCTCTCTTGGTATCTTTTATGACTTAGGTAGCATTATTGGATATTTTTACACTTTCTTTGAAAAGCCTTTGAAAATGAGACATCGTAAAAGTTACCTTTTTTATAATATTGATGTTATTTTTGTGACCTTCGTTGAACCCTGGTCACACTGGTGTGATCAGAATTTCAAAATGATGTCTTTTTGATATGGACTCCCAAAACATTATTTTGACAACTTTTAAATTTGAGTGGGTCCCAGTCACTTTTAATATTAACCTTGTTTTTGAAATCTATACTAAATTGTCTTCGATTTGGTATATAAAGCTATGTGTTTAGACCAAAGTACGTGAACTTGGGAGATCTCAAAACGACGCTACAAGGAGCTAACAAAGGGATATAGATAGGTGATGGGAGTTTATTGTTTGTTTACAACTTTTGATACCATAGTTGGGGTCAAGGAACCCAATTATGGAGACGTATGTCTGTCCCTGTTATGTGTATGTTGTGTATGTACATGGGGGGTGCAGTGACCTGTTGGATATCCTAAGAGGGAAGAGGATTGGTTTAAGAATTTTAAGCATTCCTGGAGAGGGAAAGAGATTGTTTAGAATTTTAACTATCCACAGTTAGTGCATTGATGAACCCATGTTTCATACTTTATAATTGCATGGTTATAGAATGGTGGCAGTAAGCACCTGTGGTTTTCCTGAGGAGCAGCCTGTGAACAACAGGGTGACCTTGACGAGCTACTGCATCATTTTCCTAAGTGTAAGTGTCATGTGGGCACGCTTAGGCTATTTCTTGATGAATGGTACCACATTGCATTTGAGAGTTGAGTCATGTGCAGGCATCATTTTGAGCATAATTGATTTGAATTGTGGAAAACGTTAATGACTAGTTGGTTGAGTGTGTGTTGAGCTGATTGATTACTTAGAATGATTGTGGTTATTATTATTGTTTTCTTACTAATCATTGTTATCTGGTGTTTGTTGATATTGTATAATAAACTCACCCTTGCAATTTTGTACTGTGTGGTTCTACCTGTGATGATCGCAAAGTTTTGTTCGTGGGAGCAAATGAGCAGTAATAGGTGATGTTGGGGGGAAATCCTTTTGCTAGAGCTGCCAAGCTAACGTGATAACGTTGGAATTTATTTTGGGAGAGAGTTGTGTTTTGTTATCAACTCTTTCTTAGTTGGTTCCTTGTTTCTCTTTGATCGGGCATGTAATCTCAAACTTAGATCATGTAAAATTTGAATTATGTCTGACATATGAATGATATGTAATGGTTTAATATATTTATATATGTACTTATTTACGTATTTCTGCATTGTTTGACCAGTGTGTTATCACGAAAAATTTACCCTCATTTTCATAATCAAATTAATGGAGTTTTCATTTAAAATTTGAAAATTACACGTTTAGAGTTGTGATATCTTAACTATAAGGCGGGTCATTACAACATTAAGTTATTATAGTGCGACATTATTTAAATTGATTTGTTCAGTTATACTTACCCATTCAAGTAGGCTCCTATGTAGATATCTTTCTGTGAATTCTGCATCTATTTCTGAATATAATCCTCAGATTGAAATTGTGATTGTCCAGATCTCTATATGGACTGTGGCTCAAGGAATCCATACATAGAGGCATTTCTCGATCATAGACTTAACTCATTCATATGCCTATTGATGTTAAAATAAAGTAAATTATGCATTAATTTAAAACAATCAGTTTTGTAATTGACTGTAATGTAAAGTGACTTACAAAATCCACATTTATATAACAGAGATGTTGAGACATTGATCTCCGTGTATTATTTTAGAAACATTTTCATGCTTTATGTACAAGGGGACATCATCATTATACACCCCAAACACAATTGAATCCAACGACACCTACATAGGCTTAAGAAAAAGTTGTGAGATCATCAATTTCATATGGTATAGGGGATCATCATCAAGTTCTGGCCTATCTACAGGTTCTAATGGTCCATCCGGTCCTTGTTTATCCTACGCAATTAATAAACATAAGTCAACGACAGTCAACACTTTATTTGTAAGAAATCCTTTTTTAATAATAATAATTACAACAAAAGGAAATACTTGTTCTGAAAAAGAATGTACAAGATGTGTCAGACGAGCAATGAAGGTGTTAAGGGTCTGCCCCGCTAATTAAACCTCTTGAGTGGGTACAGGGACACGAGCATCAACATCTAGAACTTCCTCAACATCGACCTTCCCTTGATCGGTGTCCAAAGGAACACTGTGGAAAGTTGTAGATCCCTAATAAACTCTTCAAGGGCAACAAAGCGGGGATGATTGTCATCAACATACAATCCATGCCTGTGTGATGCACCTGTGTCTTGGTCCTGTCCAAAGGGATCAACATAGCTTCCCTTTGTCCTAACACGGGCAGTAGAAGGACTGACCTCATGCTCAGGAGGCATTACGAGTCCCTGTGATTGCATCTGGTTTAATGCACGTAAATGTACGAGAGCTTGCTGAAGTCGGTCCAAGGTGCTCTTGTCTCCTAATGGCAACAGTCAAGACATCCTGACATCCATGGGCTACAAAGCTACCCTGTGCAGACTGCTTTTCCAAGGAATCATGCAATCAACAAAATACTGCATGAGTTTATGAATTTGTTATTGTTATTATAATTAAATACTGTTGAAGCAAAAAATAACTTACAATCCTATCTGCAATTTCACATTCTGCCTTAGATGTCATCTCTCCTGATTTTTTGGTGTGATTCATCTTCCACTTCATGTGTCATCTGATGGGAGATGGAGGATGAACAATTGTTTCCATGCTCTCGGATTGGGCTGGATCCTCCAATCATTTTTTTCCTCTATTAACTTTTCTTCTAATAAATCATAACTCCCATGAGAAAACATGTGAGAGGCAGTTTTTAGTTTCTGGATGACCTGAACTTTCTTTCTAACATGCAGTGACAATTACAATGAGTAACTTGTCAAAAAAATACGATTGAAAATAATGCAAGTCAACTATCAAATTCATAAACAATGCAAGTCAACTAACCTCCCATGAAAGATCTCTACGACCTGACTGAAAACTGATAAGCGTTTGTCATATCGCTTCAAAACAATTAAACTACGCTAATTCTGTAGTACAGGATTAACCTAGGTCGACTCAGAGACACAATCAATATGGTTCCAACTTCAATTCACTAGTAAATAAAAGGGGGATTTTTATCAAACAGTTTGCATGCGCTAAATGAAAATTGCAAAAACACAAACTACGATTAAAGACCAATGCAGAAACTAACAGAATTGATAACAAGTAATGTAAAACAGATTAAAAAGCATCAATCCAATTCACCAAACCAAGCTATTCAAATCATCATCGTTCTCAGAAATTTATCCTATTGTGAAAGTTCATTCAATTTCATTAGAAGCAGTTCAATCGAATTAACCCCTAAATTAATTGAAACCACAACCCTAATTGAAATATCATCCAATTAATCTGTGATTTATATTTGAAATTAGGAAATAAATCCATAACCTAATCCCATTTCAATCCTAAACACATTCATAATCATGAAAACAGAATAGCAATTGAAGAAGAAAGTGAACATTCACACAAAATTTGAAATATTAAACCAGAACTCAAATTCTTCTCTTGCTTGGGTTGGATCCTTGGATTGATTGATTATTTAGCCTTCCATGATCATCATCAATGAAAGCCCCATGAAAGAAGTGCACGAAAATGGAAGAAGAGAAAAATGAAAATGAAGAACAATGAAGAACAAGGAAGACCAGTTGAGAGAAAATAAGAGAAAGAGTTTTGATTCTAAAAACTTAAAAAGAGAAATGTAAAACTATTTTTGCAAAATGAAATGTAATGTCATAATTCCTCCTAATGTCACTAATATATAGTGACTGAGCATGAAGAAAAGAATGGGCCATGAGCAACTCATAAATTCTAATTATTTATGCTATTTACACCAATAAAAGTCCAACTCGCAGCCCAAAATACAAGTGCAGTGGTTCTGACTTCAAAGACTAAAATGACCCTCCAAATGGCAGAATTGGCCTTGGCTTATTTCTGGCAAACTTGCAGATCTTTTCGTTATCTTTCCAAGGACTACAAGAATTCTCAATTTGGAGTTCCATAGAGCTCTGTAGGTCCTATACAAGGCAGATACATCAAGTGAGCATAAAATCCAAAAATACGCAACAATTAGCAATTATGCCCACTAACTTCCCTAAGACAAAAACTGAATTAGAATGGGAAAATAAAAGTCCAAGAGAAGTCAAATAAGCTAAGAATGATAGAAAAATATTTAACTAAAGGCACTCCATCAAAAACACAATGAACACACTTCAAATAACCAAGAAGAAGGAATGGTGAATTGGTTAAAATAGATATTTAAAATTTTCTCTAAAAGAATTTACGGATTTAAAATATGGATCGTATCACTCAATCATCCTTTATCAAAATCAGAAATTTTCTTTCAATCAAGATACACCTTGTACTGCATGTAATGTCAAAATTACTTCTTGTTGACTATAATTTGATCACCCAAATACAAGTAATGAAAGATATTCAGATTTACAACACAAGACACAGTAATTTATACTGGTTCACCTCACTAATATGGAGGCTACATCCAGTGTCTTCTAACCAACACTAGGTCAGAGTTTTCACTAAATCAAAAGTATTCTTTTACAAGCAATTACAAGTGATTATCTTTATCAACCCTAGATAAAGAATCTGAATTCTAAAACACTAATAGAAAACAAATCACAAAGAACCTGAGAACCCTACTCAGATCTTTATCCCTAGAGAACACTACTCTAGAAAGCTTGAAAGAATCTATTTGATATTCATAACAGAATTTGAAACTTAGAAATTCTAAAAGAAAGATTCAAGAGAGAGACAACCTGTGATCCTTAATGAATGAATGAACAAAGTTACCAATCAATTCAGGTTGTATGGATGCCAATGCTCAGAATCAACTCTCTTGAAAAACTCTTTTTCGTTAACACATCATATCTAAAAATTCAGTAATCTTTTGATCTCACACAAGATGTGTTTCACTCAGTAAATCAGTGTCTTGATTTTGAAAGCTTAGAAAACTTTGTGTCACTCACAAACTTAAGAGTAATTTGTATTCTTTCTTCTTTTTTTTAAAAGTGCAGACCCATAAAGCTTTAAATAGAAAACTAATTTAACAGAATGTAATTGATTAAAACATTAGTGTAATCGATTATTTTAACATAAGTAATCAATTAATACAACAGATAATCAATTAAAGCGTTCTTGAGCTTTCTGGAAAATTTTCACGAACAAAATAATCGATTAATACATGATGTAATCGATTAAAGCAGTCATCAAGTATGTGAAAATAAGCTTCGATAATCGATTACATAAGAACGGTAATCAATTAAAGCAGTCAAGCTCAGATATGAAATAAGCCTTTGTAATCGATTACGCCTTGCTGGTAATCGATTAAAGTGTTCTTCATGGCTTTTCCAGAAATAAATACACGCATGTAATCGATTACATAGTGCCTGTAATCGATTAAAGCAGTGCACAATCTGATTTTTCCAAAAACATAAGCCATGAATTTTTCTTTGCAAATGCAAATAGTTAATCCTATATTCCAGATATGAATGCATGTAAGTGAGTATGCAAATGCAATGCAAGGATCACAAGGTAATGTACTTGAACCACTTAGCCAAATTACAAATGCCTTCAAATTGATTGGGCATGTAAAAAGCTAAAATATCAAGCCAATTACCTCAGCCTTATTTTGATCTTCTTGCAGCTCCTCCTATATCCAACACTATCAATATTAGTTCCACTTTTCTTTGCTAGTGCCATACTTCTCCCATACAATGTCATCGTTCTCCTCCTTGCCTTATGCCAAAGCCCATTTGGAAGTCAAATCTGACTTAAACTGCCTTTATCGCTCTCCTATCGTCTTAAGGATTTTCTTCTTTATCCTTTGGTCGGACATTTCTGGAATGTCAAATTCAGACTGCGATATAAAAAATACATTTAATAGTTAGTCAATAACATTCAACATCTTACAATTTTTAGTGCAACCAAATACAAGAACATTAAACATTTAATTCAAATACCTGAATGTCCTCCCAAATCAAATCCTTCTGAGCTACAAGAACTTCTTTCAAGTTAACAAATGTAGCATCCACAATGTCCTTAGCGACGATCCTTCTGAGTCATGTTGCATTTCTAGTCTTCTTCAACGTAGACAGCGAAGGTGCTGACTCAAGAGGATGAGGGGTGCTCGATGGTGTAGTCATGTGCCTATTGAAAAACAACATTAATTAAAGTCTACTAAAAAAGTATAGTAAGTTACATAATTGTAAATGCAGAAACAAGTAAATATAAAAAAATTACACTAAACAATGTTAATCAATTCTCCTTCATCATGATTATTACGATTTGCATGATGTCGTCAACTTCTTCTCGATTGACGTTAGGCATTTGTGTCGAGAAAGGAGTGAGACCAGTATCAAGGGTTGAATCATCATCTTAAAGATTAATACCAATGGCTTTTCCATGTAGAACCATTTACCACCTTTCATCACAAGGATCTTGAACATAAAACACTTGTTTAGCTTGTTCTGCCATGATGAAAGGCTCATTCTGATAAGCTAGCTTCTTAAGATCTACCAAAGTAAATCCGAAGTCATCAATTCGAACATCGATGTTACTATCAACCTATTTACACTTGAAAACACACACAATGAATTTAACATAATTAAGCTCCCAGATTTCAGCTATGACTCCAAAGTAAGGCATAGACACCAAACGTAGATTGTGCTCATGTATAGAAGCAAAGTGTTGGGATTTAGCCCTAAGACTAACCTCATTGTTTTGCATTGTACTCTTGTCATCTAGTGATTTGGTGTAGAATGAATATTTGTTGATATCGTATCCCTGCCAACTTCTAACATTTCTTTTAGGTTAATCCTTTAACTTCCTTAACGTTTCAAAGGCATTATTGTCCCCAAAGATTGTATCTTTAAACTAAATTAGGAAAGTCATGTTATGCTCTTTCAACACCATATTCTTGGTTATTTTTGGGTTATTTTCCTTGATTAAGGCTTCATGACGAACTATGTATGGCAGGACTTTGTTACTATTATTCAGTATATACAATCGAGCTTGTTGTTATTCCTTTAGATTGGGAGTTATAACATGCAGCCCTCGTGAACCCTTACCTCCCACTCTCTCATCATGCGAGACTTGGGCAGCCCAACTGGTTTTGCCTTTTCAATGTACTTTGAACAAAATTCAATAGCTTCTTCTGCAATGTACCTTTCAACAATGGATGCTTTAGGACTGTGTAGATTCTTTGTCTACTAATTCAAGATCTTCATGTATTGCTCAACTGGGTACATCCACCGTAAATAAACGGGACCACACAATTTAATTCCCTGACCAGATGAACAATTAAGTAAATCATGATGTCAAAAAATTAAGGAGGAAAATACATCTCCAACTGACTCAAGATAATAGCAGCTTCGTCTTCCAAGTCATCTAACTTTACATTGTCAATGACTTTGCTACAAATGACATTGAAGAAAAAGCAAAGGCGAGTCATGGCATGGCTCACTTTGTTAGGAAAAATGTCTCGAATCGCCACGACTAATAGTTGTCGCATCAAGACGTGACAATCATGAGACTTTTAGCCAACTAATTTTAGATCTTTCAGCTACAAGGCTCTTAATATTTGAAGAGTATCCCTGTGACACTTTGACAAGATGCAGACACTTACAGGAACTTATCTTCTCATTTCTTGACAAAGTGTGGCATGCTAGAGGCAAGTATATTTTGTTACCATTAGACCTTGGATGTAACTGGTCATGTATAACCATCTTAGTTAGATCTTGATGAGTATTCAAACCATTCTTTGTCTTGCCTTGAATGTTAAGAAGTGTGCCGATGACACTGTCACACACATTTTTCTCGACATGCATAACATCGATACAATGTCTAACATCTAGATCACACCAATATAGAAGATCAAACAGTATGGACCTCTTCTTCTGTATGCAACTTTTAATTGTCAGCTTCTTTTGGGTCTTTCCAAATATAGTATTGATGTCCTCAACGTGGTCAAGCACTTGTTGACTAGTTAGCGATATCAGCACACTTTCATGCTCTTGACTTCCATTGAAAGCTTTTTTCAATCGCTGGTAAGGGTGATAAGATTTCAGAAAATGTTGATGTCGAGTGTATACTATTTTTCTTCCACGTTTCAGTTGTATGTAGCTCATGTCTTTTTCACAGATAGGGCATGCACAATGGCCCTTAACACTGTATCGACTCAAATTCCCGTATGCTAGAAAGTTATTAATGATACAAAATATCATTGCACACAACTTGAATGTCTCATTTCAATACCCATCAAACACAACAACCCCCTCATCTCAACACTTTGTCAAGTCTTCAATCAAGAGACTGAGATAAACATCAATGTCATTTCCTGGCTGTCTTGGGCCTGATATCATCATAGACAATATCATGTATTTTTGCTTCATGCACAACCTAGGAGGAAAGTTGCAAATTACTAGCAAAACATGCCATAAACTGTGCTGAGTGCTTAAACAGCCATAAGGGATTCATTCCATCAGTCGCAAGTCCAAGCCTAAGATTCTTGATATAAACGATTAATGTTCTTCCATTGGGAGGAATCATCCGATGACAGAGCATTCCATCGTAGTTTCTCCCATCTGCATGCCATGTAAGGTCTTTTGCATCATCTCCATTAGCAAACAAATGCTTAAATCTTGGAATGATCAGAAGATACCACAACACCTTCACTAGGGGGCCTTTCTTTGTGCTTTTGTCACTGTTACACTAGTCATCATCCTTCCTTTTGTACCGTGATACCCCACACCTAGGGAATTTATGTTTTTCTTCAAACTCATGTCTGTACAATATGCAATCATTACAACATGCATGAATTTTCTTATACTCCATACCCATCAGACAGAGTATTTTTCTTTGCCTGATAGTAACTTTTTGGCAACATGTTTTCCTATGGAAGCATATCATGCACTACCTGAAGCAGTAAAGTGAAGCTTTTTGTCACTCCACCCATATTTGGCCTTGACATTAACTAGACTTAACACCGCTAACAACAACATCAAAGACTTCTTGCACCCCGGTTACAAAGGCTTCTTCAAATCACTTTCCAAGGTATCATACATAGGAGAATGTGCTTGCTGAAAAGACTCTTGTCTAAGATTATGAATCATATCCTCCAATCATTCTTTCATTTCTAAATCAACCAGTTCAATTTGGGACCCCCTCTGCATGTTTATCAATTCACCCTGCGATATCCATGTCATATAATTCTTTTTACTCCCATCACACAAAAGATGTTTTCGTATGTCATCTAGTACTTGTCGTCTCCCATTTAAACAGTTTATACAATGACAAAATATATTTTTCATCCTCATCTTATTAACTTCTTTTAGAAGCAAATTCCAAAAAAATTTCAACGCCTTCCTCATACTTGGTGCTCATGTGACTTGCATTGATTCAACTTCGATCCATGTAATTAATAACTCAATGATACTCACAAAATTATTCCATGCATGAAAACCTCACTTTTTTCATTAAAGGTGTGGCACTATCTCATTAAGGAACACATTTTTTACAATAGTTTCATATGTATAGGTTAACTTATATTTTGTTAAATTTGACGAATATTAGCAGCATGTCGCATTGATCGCCAAGTACAAGACATGAAAGTGGTGCGATGAATTCCACCACAATCAACTATGCACCCAGAGAACAAAATGAAATGCATTGTACCAAAGTTTCATCAAATTTAACAAAATAGGGTTAACTTATACATATGAATCTACTATAAAAAAATGAATCTTCCCAAGCCGTCCAAACAAACAATTCAAGATTCAATACAATGATTAATCCAAACTGTTCAAAAGAATCACTGTATTAAATCTCAAACGGGAAACTAAGGTTCATTCATAATGAATATAACTTGTATATAAAGCAATAGTCATTAATCGTATAAAACAAGTTATAAAAGCATTCGTAACAAAAAAACAACACTCATGGTTTTAGCTCCAAATTCTGAGCTAGTATGTTTCTTTCTATATTTGGAAAACATCTTCAATTTGTTAGTTCTTGAGAATACTACAATTACCTTTTTATCACAAATATATGTAACATGCATGAAAATATTTAGGACAAATTACATTGATACTCTCTGTGGTTTTTGAAATTCCTAACATCACCATTTCCCTGCTACCACCTACAATAACCAGCCTTAATTGTTTGAAACACATTACACCATGTACTATTGTTATATGGTGTATCTTTATATGAGAGTTACTACAGGTGTTAAAAAGGTAAGGATATCATGTGAATTTTCAATAAATCACACGGGTGTCAATGGAATTTGTCCAAATATTTGTCCAAAAAAGTTAGGATAGACAATTGCAATTGTCTATCAAGGAAGGATCAAATGCTTTCAACCAAAGTAGCATAAGGATGATATTGATGAACCCCCTTAATGATAAGATCAAGAGCTACCGTTGAATCAATTTTACACAAAACACTTGAATACTATTTTGACCAATATTGTCTTTATATTGATCTAGGTAAATCTTAGTTTTAGGTACCAAAGAAATCTAGCTTGCATCTATTTTAGTTTGTTGTACAGAATTATGATATTATTATTAACAATGTTATGCTTTCTAATAAAAACACTACTATTAATATCTTTAATTGCTTTTAAATTACTCTTAATTTTTATAAATTTGATCACTAAAACTTAGTTTCCCTGTGACTCAAACCTTGCATAGCTAATTCATATGCCAAGGCAAAAAAAGGGCAAATATTGCTCCAATTCATAGTCCCTACCTCAAAGTAAACCCTAACTACCTTCATTGCATAGTTAGTTTCCCAGTGACCCAAACCAACGTTTTCCTTCAATTAGTTTCTTAGATCAGATAAGCAACCCCTATCACACTGGCCTCAGTAATGGAATTTATTCTATCAAAGACAAAACTGAATCTAACGCATTACATATTAATTTTTTTAGTTAGGTTTAAGAATTCAACTACAATGATCAATTTTCTTTTAATGGACAATGTATCAAAAAATCAAGTGGCCAGAAGGTGAAAACTAGTATATATAAAGGCATAAACGAGTGGAGCAAATTGAATGAGACATGTGTCTGTCAAAAAGACTCAACGCGTAATATCCAATCAATTTGATTCTAAAATAAATGAAAGTTTAACAAACCTTAGAAGTTCTGAGAATGAGGAATGCTAACCTCGTTGCCGCTGCGGAGAGTTACGAACGAGAGCGAGACCACCAAGAATGACACTGAGAGAGGAGTGGAAGCGTCGTGAGAGTGAGACTGATACCGACAATGAGAGTGAGAGTCAGAGAGTTTATAAAAGACCGAACAACATCGATTTTTAAAAAAATCGATCTTGCTCACGCATTCCACAACACTGGTTTTCAAAAATTTATGTTAACTATTAACTAACAACATCGGTTTTGAAAATTGGTTATCATTATGCTAGCAACATCGGTTTTCAAAAAATCGATGTTGAGTTTCTGCCAGTAACATTGATTTTTCGAAAAATCGATGTTAACGATATCCCTTTATTTACGAAAATGTCACCGCAAGTAGATTAACATCGATTTTTCTTATAATTGATGTTAAACTGACGATGTTGAATATATATTTTGTAGTAGTGTTTACCTGTATTATCTAAATAGTAAAGGATTCAATTATCTTAATTAATAATTATAAAAATAATCTCCATAGGATTATACTTTAATTTAAATCTTATAATACCTAACTTTATCTTATCCATCACATGGTTAGAATTATAAATTACCATGTTAATAAAATTTATTCCATTATCATATAAATGATTAATCTACTAAAGTATGAAACCAATAATAATCAACATATGTTTGTTAATTGAGATTTAATATATAACACATCACCCATCATAAACAGAGTGGAGCGAATAACAAACCATTAATCCAACAGTATCCCAACACATTTATGGTTATACATTTTTCCCTGATAAGATCATAAAAGCTAGGAAATAAGTACTAAGATAGTCATGATTTACTTAAGTAAAGTTTATCTTGTTCATACCTATAAAGTCCTAGTGAGTTTAGTTGGACTTATAAGGTTTGAGGGACTTTGGACACTCTTTATGGGATATAATGTCAGAATCGCAATGCCACACTTTCTTGTAGTGTCTTCTACTATATTACATTCCATTCTTACATAAGTTGCCTCTTCTCTATTCTCACCCCATGAATTCTTAACAGTCCAATAATCAATTCCATTTTTTGTTCTGTACCCAATAGTTGTAACACCATGGTCTATTGGTGTGACACATTTGCCTATGAAGAAGTAATGTTATTGTAATTTATATTTGAGAATTGAACAAATTTTTCAATGTATCTCTTTAGATTATATTAGTTTAAATGTAATGTATTGCTAATTTTAACTCTGTCTCTCTACTCACATTATAGATTCCTCTAGTTCTCTATTTTTCAAATAAAATTTATTAAAAAACTTATTGATGCATATAGTTGAAACTCTTTGCCATGTGCTTCAATGGCAACACTTACAGGTTGATTTGCTACCGCCTTTTTCAAGGCTAATTCATCGTAGGTTGGCACACATTTGTAACCATCAATTGTAACAGCTCTAGCATTTATCTATAGTTATGAAAAAAGTTATAGAAATATTATAATGAAACTATTAGAAACATTTACTAATTTATCAAAGAATAATCAAAGGTAAAACTAACCTTATATTGATCACAAATACCATCAGCACCTTGAAAGAGGTAATCCTCTTTGGTGTCACTGAAATCCATAGTCCATAAGTCCGCCACTGCATCCTGCGTTGACTGTTCTATCACATGGTGGCCATCATACTCCCAGGACCTAGAAAACCACCCAAAAAAATAAATAATAATAAAATTATGTTTGTAAGTACTAGATCATGTGACAAGTAAAGGATTTGTCTCCAACCACACATCATTTTTTTTTAGTTCAGATGAATTGTTGGAGGAAGGTAACAATACATAAAATAGAGGAAAAAGCAAAACAATTAAAATGGAAGAAAATCTCATGTTTTTCAAGATAGTACATCTAGTAAAGTTAACAACCACAACATTCACTGACAAAGTTTTAGCCACAAACTTAGCTCCAAGAAAATTGAGGAATCACACGGTGAGAGGAAGGATAGATTAACAGAAAACAAACAATTAATCACTTTCTAAATCCACATAGCAAAATAGTTGTTAGTACAAGGCAATAAATTTATGACCCAACTCTAGGGCTCAAAGGTACACCATTAAGCAAAATGCATAAATTATTTAATATTTATTATATAAAATAGGAATTCAGGATTAACAAAGATAATGAAGCAAACCCTAAATCATTTTCTGAAGAACATCAATGGCGAGTGTATCCGACGTGACAAAGATGGGATTTCGTGTCATTATTTTTCACACTGTCGTCTCCTCTGGCTTCGGCCCCTCGACGACAACTCTAATAGCCATATCTTAAATAAAAAAAGACATAAAAAACCTGTAAACGACACATAAACATTTCATAAAAAAAAATGCACGCTCCTTATCAGTGAGAATTCCAAAAAGCAGAGCATTGGAATCAGTTAGCAAAATGGCATTGATGCGGCGAGCCACCATGCGCCTGAATACCTTAGAGATGATGGTTATGTCGGGGATGGTGAGCGCCTTCGACAATCAAAGCTTCTTAACGATTCTTTCTCCATCATCATCCCTAACGGAAGAAAAAAATAATTAAAAATGTGTGGGAGACTCAAGCTGCTGAAAAAGGCAACGACAACGTGGTGGTGACGTAATGGCAATCTTGAGATTGAGGTTAAAAAGAGTTAGGGGTTCAAGAGAGTAAGGTGCACAAGAGACTAAGATTTTCAAGAGATTGAGCGAGGCTAGAGTAAAATTTTTAGAATTACAAATATCAAAAGGTCAACGTCAGTTTCTAAAAAAACCATTGTTAACGTATCCCACAACATTAGTTTGACAAAAATTGATGTTAATAGATTATTAACTGTTAGACTTTACACCTTCAATGCTGGCCCAAGCCCATTTGAGGGGTTTAATATCCCAGACCTAATTTACCATTATAAGTACATTAGTTAAGGGTAAAATTAG
>CM023957.1:18790534-18886750 GCA_013407115.1 Glycine latifolia | reverse complement strand
GTTTTTTGTTTTTGATCCCCCAATTAAAAAATTACTTTTCTTAGTCGCTCGATAAAATGTTAGTTTTAGTCCCTAACTTCACTTGAAACTAACAAAAGCAAAAACAAAAAAAAAAAAGTAGTCTTTCAAAGTTATCTGAGGAACTAAAAAAACATTTTACAAATTTGAGAGAATACAATTAAACCAGATTTTAATTTGGGGACTAAAATTTTAAAAGTATCTTAAATTTGAGAAACTTAAAATATATTTAAGTCCATTTTATTGATGGCAAGGTGCTGCTAGCTAGTGGTAGGATTTATTTTTTCTAATAATAGGAGTTTAATTTATATACATTGAAATATAAATTTTATAATGTCAATTAATTTAAAATCATTTTAATTTAACATTTAAAGATGATTATTAAAAAGTTAATAAACTTATTATATAATGTACCGCCCAAAATAGTAAAATGACACGTGGTCTTCATTGTGGGATCATTGTACATGTGGACATCTTCCAGGTCAGCACTGTCACATTAAATAGTGCATATTCATCCTCCAAGTGTCAACTTGGACGAACGTGTCTGGGCTCCTCGCCAAACCTGCTATAGGAACGCGGACATGGACTGCTATAGGAACATTAATATCTACTTTGCATATCTTAATAGTAACAGTATATCAACTATGGCTAGATATTCAAATAGGTGCAACCACCGTATCTTATCATATCTTCATAAGTTATCTACAAGTTGTTATTTATCTACAAGTAACAACATATCAATAAGGTACACATTATCTTATATTTA
Organism: Glycine latifolia; assembly: GCA_013407115.1. Classification (NCBI taxonomy): domain Eukaryota; kingdom Viridiplantae; phylum Streptophyta; class Magnoliopsida; order Fabales; family Fabaceae; genus Glycine; species Glycine latifolia. Next base: position 18,885,966 of record CM023957.1, on the reverse strand, counting down.
AATTAGATAATTGTCTGCTATTATCTGTTATTATCTTATCTACAGATTATTAACAAACAAAGGCCCAAAGCCCACACTCCACACTATAAATACAGCCTTACAGGTTCTCTCTAACTCACTTCATATTCACTCAATTCTTATCCTACCAAGACTTGAATGCATTACTCAAGTTACTCATTCTCTGTATCTTATGCTAAGTTCCCACACTTAGTTATTCTTTTATAAATTGATGTACTTACTTGAGCGTCGGAGTGTTTTTCCTTTGTTTTGCAGGTTCCTCCTCTAAGCAAAGCCTACTCGTTATCCGACGTGCAGAATTTGGAGTTCACAATGGCCACGCCTACCTCACATGTGGAATTTCCAGATTTTGGTAAGAACAATTGCGCCCACCATGGGGCCCAGGTAAAACTTACCCTGCGGCCTCACACTCAACTCACTCATCGACACACACTCATGGTCAGTACGTGCTCCGGTGTTAGACGTGACATCCTTGTCGCGACATCTAACCCTTCACAGCCTACCATGACAAACGCTGACACCATTCAACAACTCTAGAACCGCATGGCGGAGATGGAACGAAAGTATCAGCAAGAAATCCAAATGCTGAAAGCTGAACGCGATCAGCATGAAGCCAGAGCGAGCATTCCTCTGAGAGATGAACGCTCCCCCGACACCAGAGAAGAACAAATGCAAGGAGAATCGCATCCTCAACAACATGTCAAGCCTCCACTCATTCGTAGTTCCACACAAGGCTACCGAATGGAGAGGCATAACACGCGATGCAATCCTCTTGTCGACCGCATCAAGGAAGTCGACATCCTGTTTGGCTGGAAACCTCTACACTTAGAGAGGTATGATGGCACCACCAACCCAGACGAACACCTCAATGCCTTTCTTTCACAGGCAAATCTTTATACAAACAACGACGCCATATTATGCTTAGTGTTCCCCATGTCTTTGAAGGGGGAAGCGTTAGCATGGTATGGTGGCCTCCCTAAGCGGTCCATCGACACCCTTGTAGAAAAATTCAGTGCACAATACGCTACCAGTCGAACTCATAGGCTGACCTTCGCTGCGCTAGCAAATTTGCGCCAAGCAGATAATGAACCCCTCCACAAGTTCATGGAACGATTTGGGCAACTTACTGTCCAAATCAGAAACCTCAACCCTGAGGTAGCACTGCATTCCATGATGCTGGCCCTTCGACCTAGCAAGTTTGTAGATAGTCTATGCAAGAAACCTCCGTCTAGCATGGACGAAATACGTGAAAGAGCCAAAGGTTACATATAGATGGAAGAAATGTAGAAATTCTGAAACGAAGTCAGCAAGTTGGACAGAAGCGCAAAAAACATGAAGTATCCATCAAAGTCGACCCCCAAAGGGCCGACAAGAAGCGAAGGTCACACAAGCCGCAGCTTCTCCCGAAAGGACCCAGGTTCGAGAGATACACTCCCCTGACGATCAATCAAGCCACGATCATGGAAGAAGCCTTCAACACAGAGGTACATGTGACATTGCCTACTCCCTTAAAACAAGGAGGAAACCCTAACAGGTATTGTCGCTACCATTGCGGCAGTGGCCATAACATGGAAGATTGTGTGGCATTAAAGGATAAAATAGAAGAACTTATCCAAGCGGGGCACTTATCACGATTTGTAAACATACCTGATAATCCTCCAACAGCAAATAGACATGAGGGACGAGAGGGGGATCGATTTTGAAATAGAGATAATGACGGGCGATGAGACGGTGCAGAAGACAAAGGAAGACAAAGACATCTGCAACCCAGACGCGAGCGTCAACCCCCTCGCCAACAAGAAGAGGAGCCCGCTCAACATATTCGCGGTATAATTCATACCATTGCAGGTGGCTTCTCATATGGAGGATCATCCAGATAGTCTCGAAAGAGACATTTACATTCTATTCGAGATATTGACATAAACTATGTCAACACTCTCCCAATGCGGAGTTTACCTCTCATTACATTCACTGAGGCTGACTTTGAGGGAATTAACCTTATCAACCAAGATGACCCCATGGTCGTTTCCCTCATAATCACCAATTTCAAAGTGATAAAGGTGTTTATCGATCAGGGCAGCTCTGCTGACGTCTTATACTTAAAGACCTTTCAGAAGCTGGAAATTTCATCAAAAGCTATACAGCCTCACTCAGAACCCCTCCTGGGCTTTGCAGGAGAAAGAGTGGAAACTATGAGGTATGTCGACCTAATGACCACTTTCGGTCAAGGTTCACTATCCAGGAGTTTTACAGTCAAATATAATGTTATGGATGCTGACACATCATACCTTGTCCTGATCAGTAGAAAAACTCTCAACGAGTTGGGCGCTATTGTCTGTATGCCTCACCTAAAGATGAAATTCCACACCATGAGAGATTATCACTGTGAAAGCATACCAGAAGCAGGCTAGACAGTGTTACGTTGAAAGCCTAAAAGTGGTACCATATCCTTTTAACAAGAGGTCAAACAGACATGGTACCACTTCGGGGGGTACTACCCAGATCATGAATATAGACAAAGAGTATATCCCCTATATGCTGACAGTCTACCATACAGCTCACCATGATGATACCTTTGACGTAGATCCGTGCGATGATAATATCGACAAAGGACCAAAACCAATCGAAGAACTAGTTAAGCTGCAACTCGGGCCCAAACCCAGACAGTGCACGCAACTTAGCAAAGAGCTCACCAGCCATGAGTACAGGCATCTGGCTGACATACTCCGTAAGAACGCATCTCTGTTCACTTGGCAACCTTCTGATATGCTAGGTATTGACCCTAATGTCATATGCCACAAGTTGGCTATATGTCCACAGGCCAAACCAATAGCACAGAAGAAGCGGAATATGGGAGAAGAAAGGCGAAAGGTAGTAAAAGAAGTAGACAAACTGCTTAAAGCCAACTTTATTAGAGAAGTCAAGTATTCTACCTGGCTTGCCAACATTGTCATGGTCAAAAAAGTCAGTGGCAAGTGGCACATGTGCACGGATTTCACAAACCTCAATACGGCATGCCCTGGGGACGCATATCCACTACCCAGCATCGATAGACTGGTCGATGGGGCGTCCGAATTTCATATCTTAAGCTTCCTGGATGCATATTCTGGTTACAATCAGATTAGAATACATGCCCCAGATGAAGAAAAGACAGCCTTCATCACTGAAGATGCCAACTACTGTTACAAGGTCATGCCCTTTGGTCTCAAAAACGTAGGGGCTACATACCAGCGACCGATAGACCGCGTCTTCAGAAAGTAGATCAGACGCAACGTCGAGGTCTATGTGGACAACATGGTCGTCAAGTCCCAGAGTGTAGCCCAACATGTAGCAGATCTCGAAGAGGTATTTGAAGAGATTCGGAAGTATGACATGCATCTCAACCCCGAAAAGTACAGATTTGAGGTAGGTGGAGGCAAATTCCTTGGCTTCATGATCAGACACCGAGGTATTGAAGCCAACCCGGACAAATGCTCAGCCATATTACAGATGCATAGCCTGACTAATGTTAACGAAGTTCAGAAGCTGAACGGAAGACTAGCTGCATTATCCAGATTCCTTCCGAAACTCACCGAGAAAGCAAAGCCCTTCCACAAGTTGCTCACTAAGACAACACCATTCCTTTGGGATGACACCTACGAGCATGCTTTTGAGGCATTTAAAAAGACAATTGTTGTGCCACCTGTTTAGAGTCGACCTCGACAGGGGACACCATTGCTCTTATACCTCTCTGTGGCAGACGAAGCTGTCAACTCAGCACTTGTCCAAGAACAAGGGAAGCATCAGCTTCCTATATACTTCACTAGTCGCATGCTACATGATGCCGAGAAATGCTATCAGATGATCGAAAAGATAGCCTTGCCACTAATCACCTCCGCCAGACGCCTTCGGCCTTATTTCCAAAGTCACCAAGTGATAATTAAGACTAACTATCCCATCAAAAAGGTACTGAGGAAACCAAAACTGGCAGGCAGGATGGTGGCATGGTCAGTCGAATTATCAAAATTTGACATTCGATATGAACCACGTGGTCCCATGAAGGCACAGTTCATGGTAGACTTCTTAGCAGAATTTGCTGGAAAAGACAAGTCCACCCCAGACTAGTGGAACCTTTACGTAGACGGAGCATCTAACGTACAAGGAAGCGGGGCAGGCATCATCTTGAAGGACCAAGTAACATCTCGCTGGAACAAGCTCTTAAGCTTAACTTCAAGGCCTCCAACAACCAAGCCGAGTACGAGGCACTCATAGTAGGACTCCAACTCGTAAAAGAAGTCGGGCTCAATGTCTGAGATGCTATTTCGACTCACAACTCATCCAGGGATAGATAGCAGACAAGTATCAAACCAAGGAAGCAATACTTCTCCAGTATTACCATCTGGCCAAAACACTCATCGACAGTTTCTAGTGTTTTTAGATGCATCACATACCACGAGAGAGTAACACTAGGGCTGACTTGCTATCTAAGCTGGCTAGTACCAAAAAGATTGGGCACCTCAAAACAATTATCCAAGAAACACTCTAGAGACCCACCATTGACACCCCAGCGGTAATGGCTGTTGAATTGGAGGAACCCACTTGGATGACTCCCTATAGAGATTTCCTCACAAAAGGAACACTCCCTATAGATGAAAACGAGGCCCGACGTCTAAAGCAGAAAGCCAATTACTATGACATCATTGACAGTGAGTTATTCAAAGGAGGGCTGATAGCACCTCTACTCAAGTGCCTGGACAGCTCATAGGCAGACTACGTCTTGAGAGAACTCCACAAAGGGATCTGTGGACTCCATACAGGAGGACGTTCCCTAGCCACCAAGGTAGTACAAGCAGGATACTACTAGCCAACACTCAGGACTGACGCTTTTTAGTTCATGCAAAAATGCAGAAGGTGTCAAGAGTTTGCGGACATCCCACGGATTCCCCCTAACAACATTCATACCATCTTTTCTCCTTGGCCCTTCGCTATGTGGGGCATGGACATCTTGGGACCATTCCCTAGAGCTCCAGGGATGGTCAAGTTCTTACTAGTGGCAATCAACTACTTCACCAAGTGGATCGAAGCAAAAAATATTACGAGAGATTACAGCCAGTGAAGTTAAAACCTTCACTTAGAAACATCTCATATGCAGATATGGTCTACCCTATGCTATCGTTACTAACAACGGTACGCAGTTCAAGGCACAGACCTATGAAGACTTCCTCACACGACTAGGTATCAAACACCTGTCACCTCTGTTGAACACCCCCAGACCAACGGTCAGGTGGATGCAGCAAACAGAGTCATTCTCCGAGCCCTTCGCACTAGACTTGACAAGTCCAAAGGTCTCTGGAGGGAGGAACTACCCGACATACTCTGGGCATATCATTACACACCTCAAAGCACTACAAAGGAAACTCCTTTTCGCCTGACATATGGCACTGATGCCATGATCCCCGTCGAGCTAGGGGAACCTTCAACTAGAAGAATGTTTTTTTAGGAATAGTGTAATGAGGAAAACATGAGAGTTGAACTGGAAACCAGTGAAGAACTTCGAGATATAGCCAAAATCAAGGAAGAGGTGGCCAAGCTCTGCATGACAAGAAGATACAACTCCAAAGTTCAATCTCGAACTTTTGAGCTAGGTGACCTAGTCTGGCGTGTCTGGGGTGAAGCTAAAATTGATCCCTGTGCAGGCAAGCTTCGACCAAACTGGGAAGGCCCGTTCAGAGTTGTCACTAACCTGAACAATGGCACCTACAAAATACAAGAACTCAGTGGTAAAGACATTCCAAGAACTTGGAATGCTACCCACTTGAAGTTCTACTTCAGCTAAGGAACTCAAGGTCAGATGGTGTACTCTTTTTCCTATTCAAGTCCTTTTTTTCCCACTGGGTTTTTCACTTGAAAAGTTTTAAAGAGGCCTATCTGAGGAATAAACAGAGGGAATATGTACATTAAAAGCTACATTAATAAAATATATACATCTTGTCTTTTACACCTACTTACTTCAATATTTTAGGATTTTGACTAAATTCAGGAATTATCGCCTGCTTATTCTCCCAAGTCCAGCTTCGACGAAAACCTAGGACCATGTCCTGGTACTTATCAAGGTCTGCCTTTTTGGCAAGCCTTACTAAAATCCAGGATGGACGCATCCTAGTAACCTCTAAAGGTTCAGAAAATTCTAAGGCTCCCCCTGGGAGGACCTTTAGCAAGACCCAAGGTCCGTCCTTGGAAGAAGGTTCATAATTCCATATAATTGGTTGACCTTATAAAGCCCAGGATCCGTCTTGGCAGGAAGACCCAAGGTTCATCCTTGGAAGAAGGTTTATAATTCCATCTAATTGATTAACCTTACTAAGCCCAAGATCCATCTTGGCAACCCAAGAATCCGTTCTTGGCCATTTATAGGTCCATAAAACCAAACTACGATAAACCGTCAAGGTTCGTAAATCCTAATGTTTTGGTCAACCTCCCAAAAATCCAGGGTGGACGCACCACTGGTATGCCCTCAACAGCTTCGGGACCCAAGACCAGTTCTTCATACCACAAACCCAAGATTATGTCTTGGTAAATCTTGACAAAACCCAACATGGACAACTCCATTGGTATCAGCTTTGACAAACATGAGGTACAACTATGTCACTCTCGACATATGTTATCATTGTCATACTTCTTCCTTGCAGGAATACAAGTTCTCAGGAACATAACGCCCAAGATGCATACTTGGCACACAAAGATTAGGGTCCATCCTTGGTCTCATAAAACCCAAGAAGATTCTCTTGGTAATACTACAAACTATGGAACCCTGACATGGCCAACCATAGTTATCATCAAATTTTTGCAAGGTTCATCCTTGACCAGCATTGCTATCAACAACCCTGGATAACTTACAACTTTCAAAGCTTGAGGACCATCCATGGTCAACCTCGTATTCACCCCATTATCCATTACGGAAACATGAGGTATTTAAAGCTTTACTCTGATCATTTCAGCGCTCACAAATTCTATTCGTGCAGGAATATGAGCCATACAAAAACCAAGGAAACATCTTAGGTATAAAGTCCAAGGCTCATTTGGCATGCTAAACCCAAGAAACATTCTTAGTACTAACTCCTATGGAATCTTAGCACCATAGGATCATCTATTTTGCAGGAATAGTTGCTTGAGGTCCACCCTTTACAATGCAAGCCCTTGGTACTTTCATTCGGAGGCAACCTTGACAAAAGAGTCCACCCTCGACATTGCATTCTATTCATGCAGAACCTTGACAAGACATGCTAAAAATTTAGCCATTTGCAAAAGCAAGAGTTCAACACAAATGTCCATGATCAACTCTCGACATTTTAAAGTCTAAGATACATTCTTAGCACACATTAGCAACGAGAACCTCGATAGGCATAGCTAAGGACTTAGCTATTTTTGCGTAAACACGAACCCGACACTACTTTATGACAACATGAGTTCATAACATGCAAAACCCAAGAGGCATTCTTGGTACTTCAATCACTTGATAATTTAGAAAGCAATATTGATACGTCAAATCACTAAAAAAATGACAAGATATTATTGCAATAGAATGTCTTAAGTTGGTTTGATGACAAATATTATTCAAGTGACTTTCTAAGCGTGAAGGTAGCATGCAATGTAAAGAAGATTGATGAAGATGGAGAAATAAGGAATACTTTCATTAAAGTAGTAAAAAATTTACATGGCCATCCAATGACCAAAAGTACAAAAGAAACAAAAAGACAAAAGAAGCATAAAGCAACCTATACATCAGCTGCATCACTAGCAGTTTCCTTAGCAAAACCAAGCTCCTCTTCATCAACCAAGGCGTCATCCTTCACATCCTTGAAAGGATCAAACTAACACAAGTCAAGGTCTTTCACAAAGAAACCAGCTTGGCGCACGGCCTTGGAGAAGCCTTTCTCATGCTGCTCCACTGCTTCCCGCTTGTACACCTTCAGCTCCTCGTCAAGCTCATTGTTGACCGCCATTTCAACATTAAGCTCGATGTTAGCCTCCTTCAGCCTTTCCTCTAGACTCGCCACCTTCTCAGCAAGCTCCATCTCAGCCGCGAGCCCATCCTCGGCATCCTTCAGTTTGGCCTCCAACTCAGCCACCTTCTTCGCCAACTCCTCCTTTTCGACCAAAGCCTTGTCAGCCTTAGCAGCAGTTGCTCTGCCACGGGCGACCAGCTCATCACCATCAAGCCTAGTCCACAACAACTTGGACAAAGCTTCACCAGTCTTGGTGGACAGCTAATGGTTACACTTGACCGCCTCAGCAAGGGCCACCGCTGTGCTATTCAACCTATTGCGCTCCAAGTGCCAAGCACCACGAACAGCGACCCTCAGCTTGTTATACTCCTGCTCTAAAGAGGTAGCCTTGCTCATGGCTTCTTGATGCACTTGTCGGTGTTCTTTGATGATGGCAAGGCCCCTTTGAAGAAAGAGCTCAGCAACGTCAAGTGAATGATGAGTGTCGACTGACCTAATCAAATTTCTGTCAAATGAGGTCGACAGCCCTCGATCAAGCCTATGCCCAACACTCCATAAAGAGTCAACTTCCCTCGGAGCACTTAGAAACTCCAGAGGGGTGACAGGACGAGCAGCAGGTGACGACATTGCAGATGGAGGAGGCGGAGAAGGAGAAGGAGTGGCCAGTGCAAGAGAAGCAGGACGACAGGTGGGTGGAGTCGGAGCAGCAACTACTGGGGACACATTAACAGTGGCGATAGTAGGAGGTGGAACCACGACAGCAGGAGAAATGGCAGAAGAAGCAGTGGCAGCAGGTGAGGGAGCCCGGACAGGAGGGGGGAGGGGGAGAAGTCGGCAGTAGCCCGACAGCCTTCATCAATGCACGCAGGCCATGAGGAGGATGGGCGGCCCAAGAATTCTTTCGGCCAAATGTCCCGGCACCCTCATCCCTCTTCCTCTTTGCCATCTCAGAAGGGGAAGGGTTGGGGAGCACAACGGCTACCTTAGAAGGGCCAACCCGGACAGTGGGTCAACCCTCTTCTTCAAACGGGGGGAGCACAGGGGGTGGCACAACATTGCCACTTACATTACGCACCAATGGCCTCCATTGGAAGTTTCCCTTGATACTTGCAAAAACACAAAAGTGTCAAGGTTCGCACACTAGAAGAACAGAGAAGTTATAAGGAAGGAAAATTACCGTCCAGTGCGGCAGAGGGGTCATCAGCCGAAGACAGCGACAAAATAGCGCGCACGTCCAATAAGGCCAGCAACAACTCCAAGGTTGCCTTGTCAGACCTTTCCATAAGGGTCAACATGTCCTCATCAAAGGACCTGAACCTGGTAGGGTCAGCTTTCCAGTAGAAGGGAAAGCGAGCTTCCCCATCCCTGTTGTGCATCAATGGCAACCCATCAGCCACGACACCACTTTCGCAAACCTTGAAGAATCGGTCCTTGAAGTGGCAGAAGACATTGGTATCTACCTCGAACATCTTTTTTGAGACACTGTGCAATGAGACCCAAGCGACCTTCCTGGGCAGCTTGGTCTGAAAGAAAAAGCAGAAGAGAGGAACAGTGGCACGAATGTGCAGATGAGAGCACAAAATCTCAAAGGCTCGCATCACTACCCAAATGTTAGGATGAAGTTGGGAGGGGGCCACATTCAAGTACTCCAGCAGAGCACATTGAAAGGGAGAGAAAGGAAGGACAAGACCCAACACCTCAAAGAGGCATCGGTACATGAAAAAGAAGGGCAAAGCGCCCGACGCCGCCCTTAAGCAGGGAAAATCATCTTCCCTGCAAGGCTCGACGATGACCTTGCCGGCGTCTGAAGGAGCCATCATTTGCAACATCAAGCGAAGAAAATTTACAGAAGCAATGGAAGCTATGGAGAAACGATATTTAACACACGTCCTCCTTTACCCACTTATAGCCAGGCATGGCTGAAACAGTCAGCGACGACCCAGCACCGCGGTTGCGACGCACACGCGAAAAAGCTCTAACGCCCTCAAGGCTACTTTGCCTCATCCTCCCTAAAGAAGAAGTAGGGATGATGGTGAGTGGCAAAGGTTCATCAACCCTTGTCTGCTGATGAGAATGAGAAGTGCCATCATCAGCTTGATGAGAACTCGCCCTCCTCTCAGAGGAAGAAGATGATTCGTCTGAAATTCCTCCATGGGTGTTTTCCTCCGAAGAATCACCCACGGAGATGACCTCGCGCATAATGTGTTGCTCTACTGAGCCACTAGAGTCACTACCACCCATGCCTAAGGCAGAATCAGAAACGGGTGAGATAAACATTTTTGTTACCTTAAGAAGAAAATGAAAGCAAGAAGTGTGAAGAAGAAGACTCAGAGAAAGCAGAAGCACGGGAATGGAGGTGAAAATCGCAGAAATCCCCTCTATTTAAAGGCACAGTGAATGTCGACGATTATTGGCGGGATTTCGAAGTGTCCCCTAGAAGCTTGCATCACGATTGACCGCATTTACCCACTACCGCACGATCTCCAAAATGTATCCACTCTTCGAGTGACACATGTGCATGGGTAATGGTGCGTGGGCGACACACAACTGCTAATATTTATGAAGACATAACGCATGTTTTAAATAATCACATCAAACGGTCACATTTTGGCAGAGTTCATCAGCCTTGACGCTTCATTTACCTGCCATGCTCAAACCTATTATCATCCTCGACGCTTCACTTATCTGTCAAGATCAGTCTTATTTACTAAAAGACAAAATAGTCTGCCTTGGACAGCTCAGGATTCACAACCCAGACTACCTTGTCCAGGTTCAGCTATCAATACAATCTGAGCTATCACTTCTATAAAGCCCAAGAGCTCCTCTTGGCATAAACCCAAGGTCCACCCTTGGTACTTTATAAAACTCAAGGTCCACCCTTGGTACTTTACAAAATCCAAGGTCCGCCCTTGGTCCGAGGTCCGTCCTTGGCAAGTCACAGGTTAGTAGATCCAAACTATGCCGAAACCATCACGGTTTGTAAGTTTAAAGTTTTGGTCGACCTCAACAAAACTATTGACCTCGATACACAATACCACTCGTCCACCCTCGGGGGCTAATAGCACTCATTACACTACTATGATACTGGACATTCTGCATCGACACTCTTTCATCCTTTTTCGCCCATGAATTGGCTCAGAGGCTAGGGGGCTTATGTATAGTCCAAAATAGTAAAATGACATGTGGTTTTCATTGTGGGTCACTGTACATGTGGACATCTTCCATGTCAGCACTGCCACATTAAATAATGCATATTCATCCTCCAAGTGTCAACCTGGATGAACGTGTCTGGACTCCTCGTCAGACCTGCTACAGGAGCGCGGACATGGACTATTACAGGAACATTAATATCTACTTCGCATATCTTAATATTAACAGCATATCAACTATGTCTGGATATTCAAATAGGTGCAACCACCTTATCTTATCATATTTTCATAAGTTATCTACAAGTTGTTACTTATCTACAAGTAACAACATATCAATAAGGTACACATTATCTTATATTTAAATTAGATAACTGTCTGTTATTATATGTTATTATATTATCTACAGATTATTAACAAACAAAGGTCCAAAGCCCACACTCCACACTATAAATACAACCTTACAAGTTCTCTCTAACTCACTCATATTCACTCAATTCTTATCCTACCGAGACTTGAATGCATTACTCAAGTTACTCATTCTCTATATCTTATACTGAGTTCTCACACTTAGTTATTCTCTTATAAATTGATGTACTTACTTAAGTGCCGAAGTGTTTTTCATTTATTTTGTAGGTTTCTCCTCTAAGCAAAGCCTACTCATTATCCGACATGCAGAATTTGGAGTTCACATTAGTCACGCCTACCTCACACGTGAAATTTCCAGATTTTGGTAAGAACATATAAAATAATTTGTGATTAAATAATTGTGTAAAAATATTTTGCATTATATAATAATAATAATAATAATAATATAATAATAATAATAATAATAATAAATTATCAAAAATAAAGACTGAATGTCAAATTGAAGAACTAAAATAATTTTTTAATACGTTACACCATCTTTCTTCACTTTATTTTCTTTTCTTTTCAAAATTGTCTCATTTTATATTAAAAATTGCGTAGACATTTCCCGTGTGCTTCGCTTTGCTGATGCTTATCGTGAGAGGGAACTAAACTGATCAGCTCATTTTCAGGCTTATTTCCCTTTTTCATTTTTCTTTTTTATTAAAAAAGACATAATTAAGAATTAGATATATGATAATCGCAAAGGGAGAATTCAAGAGGGGAAAAAAACCAAAATCGAAGGGAAAAAATTTAGGAACCTGTTATGCATATAGTTGCTGTCGCTGAGCATTCTTTCTAGATATTCCTCAGCTGGCTTCATTTGAGGACCATTTTTGGTGTGGGGCATGGGGACTCTAACACAGATTGTCACTTCTTTTATGGTGCTGCAAGTAGAGAAAAAACAACATGCATGCCTTCTAATTTAGGAGGGGAAATTGGGAATCAATTTCATTCCTATTTTAGTATCACTTTAGTAATGGATCGAAATCAAAGGAACCACATGGATCAAGTTATTGTCCACTCCACTATTGTCTTGTTGTTTGCCTAATTCAAAACGAGTTAGATCAACATCGTCGAAAAAAAAACAGTTAGGTCGTAGGTGTAGTACTGTGCATTCAAAGTTAGTAGCTTGTAGGAAACAACCTATATTTGGGAAGTTTGATTGATTATGAATTAAGTTTTTATTTTTTACTTTTTTGTGTGAAGCAAAGAATTAGTGGTCTCTCGATTGAAAATTAAGAACTAATTTTTGAGATATTAAAATTTATTTAAAAGATTCAATCTCATAAATGACCACATACTTAAAAGAACAATATTATTTATAATCATGCTACACCATGTTAGTTACGAGTTAAATTTTTAATAAAGTATAATTACTTACATTTTATAATTAATATTTATTTTATATTAAATTGAGTTGCTTAAGATACATTAATGTGCGAGGCAAAACTATCATGTATTACCTTGATTTCATATATAAAAACTAATTATAAGTCTTGCGTTTGGTATAATACTGAAATTGTTTTTAATTACCCAAATCTGGGCAATAGAAGATTATAAATTTGCATTAGGTACTCTATATTATTGTATTCCTCGATTTTTTTATCTAAGAATATCATTAGGGTTGTATTTCCCATTCTTCTATAAATATTGAAGGAAAATATTGTTGGAATACTTACTTTATCGAGAAGGGTAAATTGTTTGCTCGTGAAGATTATCCCCTATAATGTTAGAGGGTTTGGTAATAAGTGTGAAATAAAGGATGTTAAGTAGGGATGGATAACCATTATTTTATAATAATAATAATATACACAATTTTATATTAACTAATTTAATATATATAAATATATATAAAGGAGGAAAGAGTAATTCTTTTAAAGTTATTTATCATTCTCCTCATTCTTTTTTTATATTTAATGTTTAAGATTAGTTACTTATTATAATCATTAGATCTTAAGAAAATGAATGATGAGATAAGAAGTAAAAGAGTTACTCTTGGAGTAAGTAGATCTCTCCTCTATTATATGTGTGAGAAGTGCCAAGGGAAAGGGATTGATTTTGAAGGTACGTTTCAGATTGTTGATTCTGTAATTGGACAAGGGTTCATCTTTGTTCAAAGTATTTGGCATGGATCATCTAATGAGGGGGGAGGAAGGTGTTATGGGAACATATATGTTTTGCAGTTGAAGAGAAGAGTGGGGCCAAAAGCATGGTATCTGCTTGGGGATTTAACGTCGGTCATTTAAGGCCTTCAAAGTCGGTTTTTAGACCGACTTTGTTTAAGACGACATTAAAAAAAATGGTACAACGTCGGTTTTTAGAAAAACCGACTTAGAATTTATTTTTTTTTTATTTTTATTTTTTAAAAAATCGTACATTCTAAGACGGTTATTTTAAAAAACCGACTTAGAATATCAACATTCAAAGACGGTTTTTACAAAATAACCGACTTTGAATGGCAGGATACAAAGACGATTATTTGAAAAAATCGACTTTGAATGTTGATATTCTAAGTCGGTTTTTTTAAATAACCGACTTATAATGTACGATTTTTTTTAAAATAAATTTGTAATTTACCTTGTTTGACTATGATATTTTAAAAGTAATGTAACCTAATTCTTGTTTGATTAAATAAATAAAAGTATTTTATAGTGTAAATAAGATATAATTTGTAGCTATAAAAAAATATATATAATTTGTAAATCTCAATCAATTCTACTTAACCAAAAATGCATTAAAAAAGGTTCCCAAAGTCAAATTCTACTCGTGACAAAGCACAAGTTACAATGGATCTTTGATCAAAAGCACTGGAATACCAATTCTCAAGTGAAAACTAGATAAATTGGGCGATAAAAGAAATACCATTCAACAAACCTATCCTATCCATATCTAGAATGCTTATAATCATATCTGGCACTCATCAAAAGACCATATATAGTACGGGTGTGCAAATAAAACCATAAACTGCAATGAACTGCATCCAAAAATAAAACCATTTAAACTAGCTTAAAAAGTAATATGGTTTCATCACTTGCTACAATAGTTCAGATCAATAGCTCAAGAAACCAAGAAAGAAACAAAGAGATTAATTTCATGCTGCTTTAAGAACACAATACAATTATGCAATTATGTGCAGCCTAATGGATTATTCCTTTCAGAGATGCATAAATGAAAAGCATCCCTTTTGAAGAGAGAAATAAGCAGTCAGTACTACACAGGAAAATAATGTTCTGCATCTCACCTTTTTAAAGTACAAAGGAGCCTCCTTGGCAACATCTTGGGGTAAAGGAATGCACTCAACCATACAATGCAGTTGTTGCTGTGCCAATGCCATCATAGTCTCAAGAAACACTACCTCCTTCTCTTGCTTAGCAAACATCATAATTAGGCACTTCTTGAAGTTTCGAATCTCTGTCCAGACATTATCATCCACAGTTCTTGTAGCTGATTCATGCTGTCAGATAAAAGGAAAAGACAAAGTTACAATGTAAAATTCCATAGAAACAAAGAATAACTAAGTTGCTTATGGCACAAACACTACTACAACAACAGAATCGATTGCTTTGTGAACATATATTATACCTCAGGCAATGCAACCAAATAAATGCATCCTAACACCAAGCATCAATAACTATTTATATTGGACCTATTGCTTGTGTCGATATTTCATACCATCCACCTAATCAATAACAGAGGGGCAAGAATAAATATGCAAACAAGGAATATATTATAATAAATGAAGTGATAAAAGTCTTAAAAGAATACCCTTGTAATGTTGTAATGAAAGCATAACCGAGGAAAGAGTTTTCAACATAGATGTTTCATTTTGTTGGTGGTTTGATTGCTGATGAAGCCTTAGACAGGGCACCTTAGAATCAATATACTGACAAAGATTCAAATGCTATGGAGCCTGATCTGCAAACCAAAATGACTAAAACACTTCACAATTTACCCAAATTTTCTCCTCTTTTGGTGATTCATATACCTACATTAAGAATCCAAAAGAAGGCAAAACATTACACTATCTAAATACCACACAAATATTCTAGTCTTGCAGATTTGAAATACCCAGTAATTTTTCTTCTTGTTAGGCAAATTCATGCAGAGAAGTACAATAATCCCAATTAAAAAGCAGATAAACCATGATAACTTTTTGTAAAGGAAAAGTCAATTAATAGCAAATAAAATCAATGCTTTACCCTTTTTGATAGTGGCCTGTGAAAGAAAATTTGAACCACAGAAAAATGAAACACAAACAAAACACGCCATACTTCTTCAAGGATTCCAATGCCTCACAAAATTTGGGCATATCAGAGGCTAATCCTTGGGAGTCTTGACAATCATCAAAATACACAATAAAAGATAACTTGAATCATTAATTACATTCAAAATTTCAAATGATTACAAGCTTAAACCATAAACTGATAGCACCAACATTTCTTATTCACATTTTTTATTTTATAAAAATATCCACTCAGCCGCTATTTTATTGAAGGACATTAAGGGGACTAGTCTGGGGCTTCCCAAGATGAGGATGAAATCTATCTAAATTCTAAAGTGGAAGGAATTATGAATTTGTGCAATTTTTAACCTGTTCAGTACTATGGCTTTAGTTCTCTCAGTAAATGATCTGAGTAATTTGCTTGGATCCAGAGTCCATTGAGGTGGGTCAAGTGGCACGTGAATCTGTCCAATTAAGTTTACAAAATCAAGGGGACATTACATAAAGGACAAAATTAATATAATGTAATACTACTACCATCAATAACAACACATCCAGATAAACAAACATGCGGGATCATCAGAAGAATTGCCAAAACACCACATAGGAAGCTGTACTATGAATCATAGTTCATAAATCATAAGTAACACATGATACAGACTTAAACAAGGTTCAAGATATAGTCTGGATCCAAGCAAAAATCCTGGAATCAAGAATCAGTAAAACACAATTAATGAACACAATCATTTCATAAGCATTAAATTAAACCTACCTTATACCCAATTGCAGATTAAGCATGAGATTATAATTCTTATACCCCTTAGATATGGTCTGGCCCGACTTCACCCTCTGATTCCCAGATACAAATCCTGGGAAAACTCTTAACACCACTCCCTCTAGCACTGTCCAGAGAAGAGCTTCCTCATTGTGACAGTGAGATTATCGTCACTCCCAGGGTAAAAAGTACTGTTGAGCTGGTGCAGCTGAAGGTCCTTGTTCCAGAACCCAACATAGCAGCTTCCATCGGGCCAGGTGAAAACCCCTTGCCCCTTGGGAACCCCGTTCTCCCATTGGCCCTCGTAACGGTTCCTGTTAGCCCAAATGAGTGACCCACAACAGCAAAAGACGCTGTTCTTCCACTCCCCGTAGTACTCATTCCCGTTCTTCCACATGTAGTGGCCCTCAGGGGAAAGCATTGAGCCTCCCTTTGAACACGAACCCGCTGTAGAGACCGTCGCCGTTCCCAGGCAGGTTATTGATCCACCTTCACTCATGCCCCTCGGCGGCGCGGCAGTCCCAGACCACGAGCTTCCCATTCCACCTAGTGCGTTCGATCGAACTGGAACCCTAGCTCCCTCACCTCGTACACGTTCACTAGCGGCAGACAGATGCCGGAAGCAATGTTGTAGTCGCCGTCGGAAGTGACCTTGATTATAGAAACCACGGTGGGGAAGCGACGGTCTTCGAAGCAGCTCTAACCTGAAACAACAACAATCAGTGAACCAGAGGTCTTCAATGGAAATGGATTGTGACAGACGTTGCTTACTATAATTTTCCATGCAATGTGAGTAGACACAAAAGCAATGTGATTGAAACGGGTGCTTCGCGAGGGGAGACCTTCAATGGAGGTTAGGGATTTTTCAGAAAGGGGGCACAGAGAAAGGGGCGGGGGATTAATTTGTTTTTAAAATTTAAAAAAGAATCAAAGTCGATTGTTAACAAAACCGACTTTGAATAATGGAAGATAACGACGGTTATTATATAACCGACTTTGTATCATCGTAAACAACGACGGTCATGATGAGGACCGACGTCGTTTTTGTTTGAATGTTCAAAAAATTACAAAATTGCCACCGGTTTATTTACAACGTCGGCTACTGGATGACCGTCGTGGATCGCACGTCGTGGAAAGCTTCTCTTGTAGTAGTGATTGTACTCAAATATGGGCATTGGGATTGAAGGCCAAAACCTTTTAGAATTTAGCATCATTGGATTTCTGAAAATGGTTTTGGGGAGTTTATGAAGCAAAAATATACGTCATTTAATCTTAATATTATCTTGATATCTTAATAATAAGAAGTTCTCAATAAAAAAAATATAATAATTTCCTTTTACACGAGATTATTATAATAATTAATAAGTTATTTATTATGTTTTAATTTCAGACACCTAATATATTAAGGAATTAGTTGAATGAATATTAGATATAATTAAATACTTGTAAAATTAATAATTAATCAAAAAAGAATTCATCAACTTTATGTAATAAGTTTGAGCTCTATGATAAAATTAAAAAGAAGAAAAAAATAGTTTCTTAAGTCATTTATTGATTAAATGTGTTAGCTTATTCGAGTTTGACAATAATACTATATTCTAAAATTAATCTTGAATTGTAAATTATGGAATAAAATATTACATTATTCTTCTATTGGTTATTGAAGGTAAAAAATGTTACTCCATGCTATTCGGACATTAAGAAGTATTGTTAGACGTCTACTTGGTTAGTAAATTAATTATAATGAATTTACTACCGATTTAGTATTGAATGAAGTCACACATAAACAAGTGTGTCAATCTTTACAAAAGAAAAAATAATTTATTTGATAATTAAATTAGAGAATTTAATTTAATCAATAAATATTTTAGTGAAATATTATTATATTATTTGCTAGCACTAAAAATATAATTAATATAAAAAAGAGTATTATAAGAATAATATTCTATTACTACACATTAGGATCAAATCATGTGATTAGTTATTGTAACTAGTCATGCAATTAATTGTCAATTATATTGTCTTATATCAAAAAGCTTATTAAAATAAAAGATATAAGATAGTTTTTATCTTTATGAAGATAAAGAGATATAAAATTATTTTAAATCTTTTCTTTTTCTCTTTGAGAAAAAAGGTCGAAATCCATATCTCTTTAATATTATATATAGAGCATTTAGCACTACACACAAACTACAAAAATTGAAAGATGATTTATCCTTTAAAGTTTCAATCAAATAATTCATAGCAAATATTGATCTTGATGTGGATACACTTAGAATCTTCATATTATTGAAGAAAAATTTTGCTATTTCAAGAACGCAAATTCTGATGCACAAATTTATTTTTCTTTGTTTATTATGTGTTATATATTTTGAATGCAAAATAGATCTTAATTTTTTAATGCAAGTGTTAGAAACCCTTCCATGCAACTATCAACTTCGAATAAGGAATTTTCTTTTTTCCTCAAAAGTTGCCCATGAATACCGATTATCATTGGAAGTCGAGGAAATATGGAAATTTGTATGAGGAACTACAACAATTTTTTCTTAATGTTTATGCCTTCAAAATCAAACTCAAATATTTATTTTGTATCGTTAAAAAACAGCTTTTGAGTTCCTGAAAATCTCCCAAATACAAGCTTCCTTTTTTCTTCAATTTCATTGCCAAACATTTATTATCGAAAGTGGTGAGCAGCAGACAAACAAGCTTCAAGTTTTTGTGAGTTTTCATGTTCTGTTTCTGGAAAATGAAAATTACAGAAAGGAAGACAACAGGGACATTTTGGAGAAAAAAACCATTAAAACATCATGTGTTAGTCACGTGCACAATCAGATAACAATGTTAAGGGTACAAAGGGTGTCATTATAATGAAAATGCAAAAATTAGGGGGATTTTAATATAGGTGAATTAAAGGAGGGGTACGTCGTGTAATTCAACTAAAATATAGGAAATGTTATTGTAATTTACTCATTTATAAATTATTAAACATATAATAAATGTTTGTCCTACAAAAATTGTAGCAATAGCAAAAGAAAAACGGTAACAACAGAGAACAAGTTGATAAATGGGGGTGCGGTTCGAAGAGGAGTGTGACGTCTACTTTTCAGAGGCAGTGATACACAAGCTTCCACGGGTCATGTCTACTTTTCAAAGGTAGTAAAAAAAACTTGTGGAATTGTCATGTGGATTATTTCTTTTATTTTAAATAGAACTCATCTAGCTTACCTAACCAGTAACCATTAAAAAAGTTGACCCTGCGATTGAAAACACCATAGATCCTATGGATGTGGTTACTTTCCCACTTGGAAAGACCTATCAAGGTCTCCCTCGTTAGCCGACGCAATGCAAAGAATATGTATCCTCAACTTAATGATTTACAAGTTACGATAGAGTAATAGACAAGTAGTGGCTATGTCAATTAGTTTTGCTATTTTGATATATTAAATTATTAAAAATGTCAAAAATCTGATTTATTATTATAATATTTTTATAATAATAATTTTATTATTAGTAATGTAATATGTAATTTTGTTTTTATTATATTATATAGATAAATAGATTGACCTACTAGGTCTAACAAATATTTTTATTAACCTAAGTCTAGCCTCTTTATTCAAATAGGATATTTTTTAAGTTAAAGTCTAGTCTTTTTATTAAATAGGTCAGATTTTAAATAGGTGAGATTATATGTCTTATTTAAGGGTTAACCTATTCTCATCTCTACTTTGAATTAACATTTAGGTTAAAGGTCAATTTCTTTAAAAGCAACCTAGCAGGTATTGGGGCTAACCAAGTACAAATGAATCATTTTGTAGCAATTCTCAATTGTAAAACTACGAGTCTTCCATGTGTTTTTTGAGAGTTTTTATTGGGACAAACTCTATGAGGGTTGAAATGTTGCAACTAGTGATTGACAAGTTGAGGAAGAAGATAGCTCCGTGAAGGAGAAGGAAGTTATCTTTTGGTGGGAGAGTGTGTCTCATTAGATTAGTACTTCTGCCTATTCCATTGTTTTTTTTCTATCTTTCTTTAAGAAAGTAATTTATATTTTAAGTAGCTTGCAAAGAAAGTTTTGTGGGGTTTAGACGGAAGAGAGGAAATTGTGTTGGGTCAAATGGTATGTGGTATGTTCACCAAAAGAAAAGAAGGTTTGGGCATCATGAACTTAGAGATTTTTAACAGAGTTCGAGAAAGAAAGTGGCTACGGAGAGCTTTGGTAGAAAAAAAGAGTTTGTGGGTTAAGGTGTTATGGGCTAAGTATTGAGAGATAAAACTAAGAGGGGAAAATATTTGGACTAATAGGTTTGAATCACAATGGTGGAGGGATGTGAAAAATATTTGCAGGGTGGGTAATAGGGGAAATGGTTGGTTCAAAAGGAATATTGTGAGACACATTGGACAAAGGATGAGACAAGCTTTTGGAATGACACATGGGTAGGAATAATCTTTGCAGGCCAAATTTGGTAGGTTTTTCTCTATTTCTAACCAAAAATAGTGTGGCAAAAGATATGGGATTTTGGAGGGAGGAATGATGGATTTGGGATTTAAATTGGAGAAGAAATTTGTTCAAATGGGAGCAAAACATAATGCTACAGATGAAGGAACATAAGGAAGGCTATAAACCAATATGTAGCAAGAAGGATATATGGGTTTGGAAATCATCAGGTAATTAAGAATACTCATCAAAAGAGGCTTATTAGTTATTGCACTTTTATGGAGATGCAAGGCAAGATATAATTCACAATTGGAAAAATCATCATTATCAATGGAAAAATCTTTTACAAAGTAATTTTTAACAACATTGCATAGCTTGTGGCTCATGTAAATAGTACCATCATCAATAGAAAGAGAGGAGATGGTGTTCATTTTCTTCATTGAGGTTGCATAAGAATGAAAGAAACTAGAATTAATATCACCATAGCCAAAATAGCTTTGCACATTTTTTCTAGTGGGCTTCTTATTGAGTCATCAAGTTGTTTATTTTATCACAAACAGTGGAGCAACATGTTGATTCCTCATCATTATTTTCTCTAAACTCCTCTAATCAATTTTTGTAGCAATCAATTTGAGATCGAAATTCATTTCAAATTTGACAACCCCAAATATTCATCTCGTGAGAGAAATTATCAATCTTTGCAACTAAATCACCATTCATAGAATTCGTCCAACCATGTTCCACTACTTTTAGGAGATAAGGGTGAAGGAGCCAACTATTTTCAAAATGAAAATGCCTCTTGTAGCATCTCATAATGGTAGCTTCGAGCTTCATGATGATGGGAGAATGGTCGGACTTAGATGTTATTGTATTGAATAGGCACAAATTTGGGAAAATATCCAACTAGTTATAATTAACTAGGCCTCTGTCATGTTTTTCTTCTACGACATTAAGCTTTCCTTTTCTTCTGGCCCATGTGTACTTGTAACCTTCCATGGGGAGATCATTGAGGTTACAATCAGAAATAGCTTCCCTAAATCCTTGAATGAGAAAATTGCAATGATCATAGTTTCCCACCTTATCTTCTTGTGATATCAGATCATTGAAATCCCCTAAGATGCACCAAGGCAAGGTAGAGAGGCTAGCAATATTGTGAAGCAAGTCCCAAGAGTTCTTTCTGTTATACCATACTAGTTTACCAACATGATGAACATCAACATTAATAAAGTTTGAGGGAAAATTTTGAAGTTGACAATCAAAAGGATGATTCCAAAACAAGGGTAAGTCACCACTCTGACCACTGGCATTGACGACAAAGCAAGAATCAAATCCAATTTGACATTTTATTTCATCAATACGCTAAAAATTGATAAGTTTTTCACATATAAAGGCTCAATATAAGAATATGGTGATTGAGAATTAGGGTTAGGGTTTTGGTTGTCTGCTTTGTAATCCAAATTGGAATTTTTTTCTTGCTCATCAAGTATATGTTTCTTGTCTCCCACAATTATTTCTAAGTTGTTATGATCCTCCACAATCATTGTGTCATTATGGAATTGATTAGGGAATTGATGGTTGCTTCTAATTGGTGCGTTGAAATTGTGGCTATCAATTTGGATTTCTTTTAAAAATGTTAACTAATGATTGCAAATGTTTTTTATTTCCCTTATCATTAACATTTATTGAGCCCCCCCCCCCCCCAAATTTTATCCCCTCCGCACCATTTGCCATTGCTGCAGTGTTTGAGCTTCCTCTGTCATGGGTGGGATCCCTCAAGCATCGTGTTATGGTAGTGCCACCATTGTTACAAATCTCAGCTCTAAGGTCAAGGCCCCAATTCCTGACTCCAATATCAACCCCTATCGTTAGAAGTTTTTTGCAATATTCATCAATGTGGCCATGTTTTCCACACAAGTAGCAAAAGGTACCCAAACATTCGTACCTGAAAGTGACTTCAACAGATTTACCTCCTTTTTTCTTGACTCGTCTAAACTCCTATAATGGTATGTGTGCATCAATTAACACCCTGATTCTTATTCATGACTTCCGAGGGCTATTGATATTCTTGTCATCATACTCCAGGAATTCACTTATTGTTTTCCCAATATTCTCCCCCGCCAATTGAGACATAAATCCAATTGGCAAATTATGGATTTTGAGCCATAAAGGAATGAAGAATAAAGGGTCTGAGTTTAGACATTCTCTTTCCTTGATGGTGCCTGATTGAGCTTTTTTAATTTAATATTTTTCTATTCTTCTTAACTTATTTGACTTCTCTTGGACTTTTATTTTCTCACTTTAACTTAGTTTTTGTCTTAGCCAAGTAATTGAGCTTAATTGATAATTATTGCTTATTTTTAGATTTTGTGCTTACTTGACTTATTTTCCTTGTGCAGGACCTAGCAGATCCTAAAGAACTCCAAATAAAGCATATCATTAGTCCTTGGAAAGATAAGGAAAAGAGTTACAATTTTGTCAGGGATAAGCAGAGGCCAATTATGTTATTTTAAGGGTAAATTTAGGTCTAGAAGTCAGAACCTTTGCACTTGAGCTATGGGCTGCGAGTTAGGCTTTGATTTGTGTAATTAGCATAATTAGTTAGATTAGATGGGTCTAATCAGGGCCCATCCTTTCCTACTAATTTCAGTCACTATATATTAGTGTAGTTAGTTATTTAGTTATTTCATTTGGTACAAACAAAATTTTTAGCTTATTGTACAAGTTTTCAAAATTAAAATCTTTTCTCTCTTTTTCTCTCAACTTTTCTTCATTGTTCTTCAATTTTCTTCTTCATTTCATTTCCGTTCTTCTATTTTCTTACAAAAATTTTGTGACTTTTCCAATGATGATTATCATGGAAGGATAAACAATCAATCAATCAAAGGATCCAGTCATAGCACAGAAAATTTGAGTTCCGATTTGGTATCTCAATTTTTGTGCGAATGTTCATTTTCTTCTTCAATCCTCTCTTCGATTTTCATGATTATGAATGTGTTTAGGATTGAAAAAAGATTAGGTTATGGATTCATTTCCTAATTTTGAATTTTAATCACGGATTGTTTGGATGATATTTCAATCAGGTATGTAATTTCAATTGATTTAGGAGTTAATTCGATTGAACTGCTTCTAATGACATTGAATGAACCTTCATAATATGATAATTATCTGAGAACTATGATAATTTACACTGCTTGGTTTGGTGAATTGGATTGATATACTTGAATTTGTTTTACAACATCTTTTATCAATTCTATCAGTTTCTACATTTTTCTTCAGTTCTAGTTTGCGTTTCTGCAATTTTTGTTCATTGTAAGCAAACTGTTCGATAAAAGTCCCTTTGTTGTTTATCATTGAATTGAAGTTGGAACCAAATTGATTGTATCTCTGAGTCGACCTAGGTTAATCTTGTGCTACATAATTATCATAGTTTTATTTATTTTGTAGTGATTTGTTATTCGTTATCAGTGTTGAGGATGAGAATGTTCTTGTCAAAGCTCCGAGGTTTTCCTTTTAACACTCTTTGGAAATCTACCAGGTGATAAAATTGAAACAGAAAGTGGCCCTCATCTATCTAAGTTGTTGTCACTCCCTTAATCGGTCTCCATATAAGAGACATGTGTTTCTTCATGATATTAAACAGTATGGGTTTATCAAACATGAACCTTCCAACAAAACACGAGGATATGTCATCAATTGGTTCATCTGCAGGCTTGTAAGGGATTTCAAATTTGAAACCATTTGCAATATTCAAGTTTGGGGTTTCCATGTGGATGGTTAATAGGAAAGGCTAGGGTTAAAGGTAAGGGTAGTGTGAGTTATGTTTAGGGAAAATGTGTGTGTATCATATTTGGGATTGATCAAACAAGCCATGCATGTATAGGAAAAGACAAAGATGGATCAAGATATATAAAAACTAGGGTTCATAGAGAAACGAGTGAAAACAATAGGAATACCCACAATTAACCAAGAGGGGGGGTGAATTGGTTAAAACTTGGTCTTTTAAAATTTTCTTTTCTAAATCAGAGTTAGGATCTTAATCACTTTAAAACCAAGAAACTTTTAATTCAATCAATTCACTTAGCTCAATGAACCAATATCTCAAAACAGAACTTGTTGAGCAATGATAAGAATTCAAAGAACCAATGAACAAGATAACCAAAAGAGATTAGAGAGCAAAGAATCAACACAACAATTTATACTAGTTCACTTCTCAAGAGAAGCTACATCCAGTTTCTAATCAACACTAGATTAGAATTCCACTATTGAAAATTTCAGTTCTTACAAGCTTGATTACATTTACTCTTTATCAACCCTAGATAAAGAAAGGAAATCTAAAACCCTATTAGACACCTTAACAAGAATCAGAGAACACTACTCTGTTCTTCCCTAGAGAACACTACTCTAGTGCAAGCCTCAAGAACAAATTACAATAGCACCCAATTACAGAAATTCAAAACAGAATTACACCCAAAGAGAATGGAGAGAAACAACCTGATAATCCAATGATTATGAATGCAAATGAATTACCAACAGAGTTGAATCACCAAATGGAACTCAGAACATGCTCTCCTATTCTTCTTTGAAAGACTCTTGCCCAAGTAATCAATCAAGAACTCATGTGGATTAAGAAGTGGGACAAGAGGTTTATATGCTCAGAAAAACTCTTTAAATATTGGTGAAGGCTTGAAGGTAATCAGAAATTCGTATTAGACAAGTTGTAAAACAGAGCAAGCCTCACTCCTATTTATAATAAAATTTCGTAACTAACATTAATCGATTAAACGCTCCAAATAATCGATTAAAACGCTTAAGTAATCGATTAAATTGCCATTTTAATCGATTAAAGTGTTCATATGTTTTCTGGGTTTGAACAACGAGCAAAATAATCGATTAATACGAGCCGTAATCGATTAAATCAGTAGCACAACATTTCATTAAAACCTTGTGTAATCGATTACGAGAAACGGTAATCGATTAAAGCAGTGCAACATGTTTTTCAGAGAGCATTGTGTAATCGATTACAATACCTGGTAATCTATTATTGTAGTAGAACCATCTTTTCAAAAAGTCTTATGTAATCGATTACATTACATGGTAATCGATTAAAGTGTTCATCAAAGCTTTTCCAGATTTTGAAAACGAAGCAAATAATCGATTAATACGCTGTGTAATCGATTAAACCAGTATATTTTGCATTTTTCCAAAAACATTGCTTCTTTGGTTCTTTTGTAAAAACATGTTTTGATTCTTTGTTAAAACACTTAGGCACATGAATGATTAAATGCATGCAATGCAAGGATCAACAAATTGGCCTCTTTAACACTTAATTTGATTTACAATCTTCCAAGGCATTCCAAGGCATGTGAAAAAGCTCAAAACCATTCTTCAAGTCCTAAGCTTCAAGCTTTAAGATGCTCCCCCTATATCCAACAACGAGGACACACTACTCAAAAGGAGAGAAAGAAACTAGAGTTCAATATTCTATAACAAAACCCTAACTTGATCCACTTCAAACACCAACATCACTCTTTGTACATACATATTTTAATTCCTTCAACAATAATACATAAAGCCATAATTGAAGGTTAATCTGACTCATTCTTTCCAAAATAACTACTAACTAGATTGTTCAAAAAAATCATACGAAAAAAAAAAGGACAAACACTTAACATTTATTGAAATTTCAATCCAAAATGATCTAATACTCTAATAAAATTTTACTGAAATTCTCAACTTGGGGGAATACCATGTAAAGAATTAATTTTAATTATTAATTTTATTACCAATGATGGGAAAGGAATTTTTTGTTATTTGAAATCTATCATTTAAGTATGGGTGAATTTTTCAGTAAAAAAAGTGTGGGTGAGTTTTAAATACTTGAATTATTCCCTCAAAAAGAGTTTAAATAAATTAATATTTTTTTTACTTCCTTCAACAGTAATAAAACCATAATTAATAATTAATCTAGTTAGATCAGTTTAGCCGATTAAAAATTGTAATTACTATGACTAGATTGATATAAAAGAACATGGGAAAAAAATACTATTGTAAAAAATTAGGTGCCAAAATATCTGTCTGGATGGTCTAGACGAAAACTGTTATACCTAACGAAATATGTTTACCAATGACGTGGCAACGAAACCTTACCCTTCTTTTTTATGTGACGTGCACTAAAACAAATAGTCAACTCTTGAAGTGAACCTTGTTTAAGCTTTGTTTGAGGTTTAGGGTTTAATTGTGTTTTATGTCATTCAACAAGTGCTAATTGTGTTTCATATTTTATTTTCTACTACAATACTTCTTTGTTATCAAAATCAAGGATGATTTAGAGTGAGTTTGTCTAATTAAGCTTATTTTTAAAAAAAAATAAACAATTTTATACTTTTTTATGTGTTTGTTTAATTTTTTATTTAATTAAATAAATTTCCATTTTTTTAAATATAAAGGACTAGTTTGTTTAAACTTATATTTTAAAACAAGTGTTTTTAAAATAAAAGAAATAATGTTATGATTTTTTAATGTGTTTGTTTAAATTATTTTTACTTAAAATATTTTTTTTTTGTTTTTTAAGAAATAAATTCTATATGTTTCTTGGAAAAACCGTTATATGAAAAGCATTTTTACCAAAATTATTTTTTAAAATTTAAACATACTGTTTTAAAAAAGACTAATTTTTTTTTTAAGTTTAAATAAACTCACCTTGTTTATTTAAATCACTTTTATAAACTAGTATTCTTTTAAATTGATCTCTTTCAAAATTAATTACTGAAACGGGTTTGTTTTAACCATTAATTTTTTTTAATTTTTTTTATTAAAAAAGTGTTGATATGTCAATATACTTACAAGTCAAACTTGTAATTTAACTTATTCACGGATCAAAACATATTCATGTCAATAATTAATTTTATAAGAAAAAAGAACCATTTTAAAAAATAATTTATAAAAATGACCCAAATGAATCAAATCAAAGATTTTTTAACATCAATAATACAAATAAAAACAATATTTATCCAAATAATATAAGCCAACAATTATTTTACATCCATGTTACAAATCACTATTCATAACTGAGAAATTAATTCTCCAAAATCGATTTCTCAGCTCTCTTTTATTTTTTAGTTTCTAATGATGTGAAATCGGTTTTTCTCATGATGTGATTTATTTTTTTCCTAAATGACCTTATTACATCGATTCATGAGAAATCGATATGGTAAGATGTTTTTTTTTAAACGCAGTTCATATTGTGTTTTTTTTTTTAAATTGTTACTTATTTGAGTTTTTTTTGTGAATTTTTTAAAAATAGTTTTCTAATTTTTTACCCTTTTTTAAAAAAAATTATGGGTTTACTTTTGTTTTTTTATTTTTTTTTGCTAAATTTTTTTAAAAAAAATTAACTTTTTTTTGTTTTATTTGTTTAAATTTTTTTAGTTTACTGATATATATTAATTTAAAAGAATACATTTATCTACACTTATGTAAAAACTTGAATATAAAATACATGTTTAAATTGATTAATAGACCTAGTTAAACTTTAAATAGATTAAATCAAAATTGAAAATAAAATCTATAACCGATTATAAATCAAACTTAATCTTTACATTTTTTTACCTATTTATTAACATATTTTATTTTTTACATGTTTATTTTGTTATCACATCACAAATCATATAAAATTTATATTTTTTATAATTTTTTCTCACTCCCTAGGTGTCTTATACTAACATTGTAAATGTTCATCAAAACTTTTTTCCTATAAAATGATATCACTTATGATATATATACATATCAAATATTTTGAATTATTGAGAAGAGATTAACATTAAATAAAATTTTAAAAGTCACTTTTTAAATTAGAAAAAAATTAAGTTGATGATAAAACTATTATTTTTATTTTCAAATTTTATTTTAACAAAAATATTTAGCTTATTAAAAATAAGTTGAAAAAATATAAATGATAATAAAAAGAAAAAGAGCATGTAGCAAACAATCAAAAGAAGATTAAAAATATAGAAACAAATTCAATTGAAATAAAATATTTAAATTTGAATTAATACAACAAAATTTTATAAATACAAACAATATGGCATACATTCAACATTGTTGGCCTGAGCCTACACGGTGAGAGCAAATTTTCTTTGTATGACTTGTAATGCGACACATAGAACATCGCTTTGGTTGACCTGATTCTCGGATATCCATTTCAATGTGGATACGAGTGGAGACATGACAACGCTTAGTACTTCTTTTCTTTTATGGGTCGGGGGAGATCATTGGCTCATGACGCGATGGACAATAGGCTTCATTGCACTATTCTCCAAACAATCCTCTGTATACGTTGGAGACACTTTCCAACATATACACGGGATGTATGTACTTTTTGTGCTCATGATGAACATGCTTACAAGCAGCAACAACATGAGAACAAGGCATGTGAAACTTCTGGAATTTGTCACAGTCACACCACCTTTCATCCAGCCTAATCGTGAAATCTCCAGCGGATCGAACCTCTCTCAGGTTTATTGTCTCTTGGACCAAGAACATTGGGAGTGTTTTCCTTTCTAAGTGCGTCTTCGATGGCCTCGTTTAGTACTTCCGTATAAACTTGGCCAAATGCAAGCATTGTTGCGGCTTCTCTCCTTGTTTTTTTTAACAATGCATTACACCTTACATATGTAGATTTTACTAGCACACCTATTGGTAGATTTCTTAATTTCTTGAGTAAGGAATTAATCGACTTAGCAAGATCAGTGACCATGTCCCCCTATCATTGGCCACCATCCCATGCGAGAGTCCATTTTCTCACGGAATCTCATTGAGCCAATTAATTGCTCAAACAACATCTGCTTCCTCCCTCAGCATGTTGTAGTTGTAATTGAATATAGGCTCCGTCTTTGCATATGCTGAGTAGTTATAAACATACAATTTCATTATTGTGAATAATACAAAATGAAGTGACATTTAATATGAAGAGAAAGAAGTTTGACACTCACTCATTTATAATTAATTTTTTGATGGGATTGTTCTTGTACATCTTCATGTAATTCTATGCAATGTGTCAAATACATAACACATGCATAGAATTTTGTGTTGTCCACCCACTATCATTTCTTGAGTAGACACTTTTGATTAACTCGTGCATGTCTGACATCAAACACAGGCCATGTTGTGGGGTGACATGCGCTTGTATCGAGACAATGTGACGACACAATGCTTTTTAAAAGACAATTTCACTACACACTGATTTTTTAGGATAACGCAAACCAAATGTAATAAATTAATACTCAATCTAAATCATTTATGTTGTTGATGGCATCTCAGTCGTTAATATGTGTCACGTGAAAACAATAGATCACCTAATATATATAGTAGTAGCGCGGTTAGATGCAACTGAACAAATTTGCTTAAAACATGGAGAGTGTATCTACTATGGTGTATTGCAATGGTGAGATGATTCCAACAGATGAAGGGATAGTGTTTTAATGCCCACTGATCCAAAAGTAATCATAATAAGTGAGGACATGTCGCTCACTGCCTTAAGAAAAATAATTTTTGACGCCAACAAAGGCTGCAGAATTTTAATAAATGTTTTTTACCGTTAACCAAACTACATAGGTGATGGTTGTGTTGAATACAACTATATGGAGCTCAAGCATGACGATGATGTCGAAAAAAAATGTTTTTCATCTATTCATAATATAGTACCAAAGGTCCAATTGAGTTGAATGCAACTTTTGGATGTTCTCCAAAGGAATCCTTGCCCAACTGTGAAAACTAAGAATGACTGATGAGATAATTGCTCTAATACGTGATGAATCTATGTAGTCATTTTTGTTGTCACATTTTTAGAATAAACTTGTAATTTATAATTGGAATTTTGTTGTTGCTTTCTTTTTAAACATTATCTACTTTGATCATTTTAGTCCCAGAGGATTATGATACTTACCTAACTTTCATCATTGGAATTCTATTGTTGCAATTCATCATTTGTCTTCTTCAAACTAGATAAATTTTGTTTTGTTTAAGGAATAATTAATTTTACATGAATTAATGCATACTATTATAATTGAAAATGTTTTATTTATTTAATTTGTTTAGGTAGAATAATTAGATCACTTAAATATATGTATTTTTATTAATATTTAACTAAATTATATTTATATTGAATATTGAAATATATGCATTTTTCTAAAAAAAAATCCACACAAATTATACTTTGTTATAAATAAATATATATCAACCAAAAAAATTAAAAATTTAAAACAAATTAAAACATAAAAAAGAACACTTAAATTTTTTAAAGTGTAAGAAAAAAATAGAAACACAATTTCGAAAAAACAAAGTGTCCAAAAAGAAGACAAAATTAGTAACACTTGAAAATTTTACCCGTCATGAATCCTACAGAGCTTTGTTCTTTGTACAGGAAAAAGAGTAGTTGAGATTGCACCGACGAAAATTGATGGTCCATAATGCATTCACGTAAATGAGATTACTAATCACTAGTTAGGAATTATGCAGAACTTTGTCCTCTGGGCCAAAAAAGGAGTGGTTGAGATAGCACCGATGACAATCAACGACACATAACGCATTCATGTAAATGAGGTTACTGTTCACCCATCAAGAATCCTGCAGAGCTTTCTCCTCTGTACTAGAAAAGAAGTGGTCGAGATTCCACCGACGACATTAAACAGTCCATAATGCATTCACGGAAATAAGGTTATTGTTCACCTATCAAGAATTCTATCCTTTGTGCCAGAAAAAGGATGTGACCCACTTTACTTTTCCTCATATGATTGTTACCTCACATTGCATGTTTCGAGACGATGTGATTGAATAATGCTTTCTACAAGATAATTAAACTAAACACCGATTTTTTTTAATAGCACAAATCAAACGAAGTTAATTAAGACTCAATCTAAACCATTTATATTGTCTATGCGATCTTAGTTGTTCGTATCAGTCACGTGAAAACAATAGATCACCTATTATATATACAACATGAGGGTTAGCTACAACTCAACACCTTTGTCTGCTACTCACCCTATGTCATCTTCTTCAAACCATTTATTTTTCTCACAAAGTCTAATTCATAATGGACAAAAATCCATAAGAGAATCTCGACATTGATGACTCAGACTTCTCATCCTTTGTTTGCCCAACTTATCAGTCATTCTCCAATTCAACAAGACTTATTCCTAGTCCGGATAGGGCCGTGCAAGCTACCATGATGAATCGACAATATAGGGAGCGACTCCCAACTCAAGAATTCATAATGCGCACCCACCAAGTAACCCAACGTGAATTTAACATAAATCCATGGTTATGTGTTTTAGATTTCATTCGATCACAAGGTCAGCTACCGTTAAACATTTATTGTATTTGATACACCTAAATATTCAATTGATTGTTGAATTTATATAATTGTAGGACTGGTAAATGTTGATGACACACCTCATAGGACACCGTTAGGGTCCGTTGATTATACTTTTGATCGTGTACCTTTAATAATCATCATTGTCAAAAGTTGTACCCAATGATTTTGGTGACATGAGAGTTACGCTTAAGGTAATTGACTTTAATTTGCTCTCTAATGATTACATTGCTATTTTTCAGATATTCATTCATAAGAGTTTTAATTTCAAAATTCTACGGGGACTATTGATGTCACCATGAAACGAACAATCATAGAAGGTCAAGACTATAGCTCATATATGATAGACATTCACTTTAGTTCTATCTTAGTTCTTCGAGACATAAGTTTGCTACTCTTGTTGTTAATTTCTTACTTTGTGTCTCGTATAAAGTTTATTTTTTATTGAACTAAATGGTATACTCTATATGTGGTCGTGTTTTGTCCCTTTTCTCCTTACTCCAAATGCTATTTGAATATTACACTGCACAATGTTGTGAATATAATGTTTTTGCAATTTAGGTTAACAATAATTTTGGTATTCACAAATTTGCATTGTATACTCATATGTTGTTCATATTTGACGCAAGTGTTTCCGAAGGAGAATTGACCTCTTGTCAAGCAGTCTATGTTTTGTGCATACAACATGTCATCAAATGGGTTTCATCAATGACTTATCGTTTATGTTTCTTTTTATTTGTAATGTTGTTTTATTTTGTGGGTATAATGTTGTTTCATTTTATGGATTATTGTTTATGTACTAAGGATTTTTCAAAAAATAAATATTGAGAGGATGACACATCAGTAAAATTGTCTGCTTTCATTTAAAGATTAATTATTTTTTTAAAACACTATTGTAGATTAATTCATATCAAAGTACTCATAGTATATTACACTATGCAAACTATCTAAATCGAACATGTTTCATTTATTTAATTTATTTTGGTAAAATAATTACATCACGTAAAAATATATGCATTTTTCATAAATATTTAACTAAATTATATTTATAGTAAGTAAATATATGGATTTTTCTTAAATGTTATTCTACATTTTTTCTATTTTTAATAATTTAATATATATAAATTAGTGAACTAAAAAATTAAAAAAAAAAAAACAAACAGTTGATTTTCAAATAAAAAACCAAACAAAATACACAACTATTTCAAATAAACAAAAAAAACTCAATTAAATAATTAAAAATTATTTTTAAATAAAAAACCAAACAAAATAAAATAAATAAATAAACGACAACAAAAAAACTCAACTAAATAATTTAAAAAATAGTTTATTTTTAAATAAAAAACAAACAAAATAAAAAACAATTTTAAATAATAAAAAAATATATACTAAATAATTTTTAAAAAAGTTTATTTTAATATAAAAACCAAACAAATAATTTTTTAAAATAAAGAAAAAACTCAAATAAATAAATAACAAAAAAAAGTCATTTTTGAATTAAAAAAACAAAGTAAAAAACAGTTCAAAAATAAAAACAAAAACTCAAATAAATAAATTAAAAAATGAAGAAAAAAAATACATTCTCAACTTAGTTTTAAAAAAATCGCCTTAAGATGTCTATTCCTGAAAAATCGATATATTAAGGTTATTATGATAAAAAAATTAAAGACATTAAGAAATTGATTTTCCATCCCAAATCAATTTCTCACAAATCGATTTCTCACCTATAAACATTAATTTTTATCATCAATATAAATAATTGTTAACTTTATATCATTATGATAAATATTATTTTTATTTGTATTACTTGGTTTAAAAAATCTCAAACCAAATCATCCCCAAATCATAACATGAGCAAAGAGGCAAGGGTAGTCTCACAAGTCAACAGCTGCATTAATGAGGAATTGTCGTGAGAGTGGCATGACACGTTGCTATAATTAAACTTTTCAGATACGGGTTGGGGACCTCTTTGGTTGAGGCTTGTGATATGATATGATTTGTTCATAGCTTCCCAATCATCATATGGTTGTATGAACTATATACAAAAGCATCTCCAATCATGCAACATGCAACATCGCACCAACAATTTCATGTGGTGGAACCTCTTTCTCGTCATCAACCCTATTCCATGTAGCTGTCAATGCATCTACTAGTGCTTTATATGCCCCAACATCTATGACGGCTCCTCCAATAAATATTATCCCAACTTGCCACATTGCAACCTTTATGACCCATCTAGTGGTATATTTTTGAATAATTATGTTATTGTTATAAAATATTTATCAAATTGATGGTTAATTTTATTTAAAAAACCTAATTTTTTTATAGTAAAAACCTAACTGAATTGCTTTCAAATTTTTTAATCACTTTTCTCATTTAAAGACTTGAATCCATGTTTAAATTGAATGATTGATCATTTTATATGTTTTATAAACAAAATATTAATAGTTTCTTTCAAAATAATTTATCGATATTAGTTTCTTTTGTTCATTAACTTATCAAAATTAATAGTTTGATGGGTTGGTTTAAAAAAAATGACACATGATATGTTCTTTGATCCATGTCATGTTGTGTTTGAATTTATTAGTGAAACATGTATTTTGACCCAACAAAAAAATAAAAAACTCATACGAATAAATAATTTTAAAAGAAATCAATATTAATATTTATTTATAAAAATATCCAAAATGGTTGATCACTAAAAAAAAATCAGCCCAAGTTCCACTTGGATTTGACAAGTTGTTGGTCCCATCAACTATATATACTCTTCATTTGGACACTTTTCTCCCATTTCCATTCTTTTGGGAAAATCAAAGGGAAGAAAGAATATATAATGCTTTTTCCAGCATTTTCATTTTGCTACACACTACACCCACTTGCATATATAGCAACCAATCAAACAATTATTGTGCATTGATAGTAATCCATACTATTTCAATTCCTCGACATGAATTGATTAACATAAACAAGGTAAATAAAATGAAAATAACAAGACTCAAACCTTTGAAGATTCAAGCATGTGTACGTACACACAGTTTTTTGTGTGCCCAAAATTAGAACACGAATTCCTGCTATTCTCCATGCAACCATGTTCCCATTCACTCCTTCGCTCCCCTTAACTTTTGCTCCAATGGGGCCCACAACCCCCCACTCCCTCCAAAACATATACAACTCGACCCATTGCTGACAAAATACTCATTAATCACCATTTTGCAAATGCCAAATATATTTTGACAAGAGAGAATAATACAAATCCAAATTAACACACAAACGGATGATATATATATATATATATATATGATATACTAATATACACATCCTTTTCTTAATTTCTCTCTACAAAAACAGTAATAAAATTACTACTTAATTGACCCAAACGAACAAGTAACAACACACCGTATAATATCTTTGTACATACACACAATCTTTTGAGTGAATCAAATATTTTTGGGTCGATCAAAGATTAATATCCCGAGACACGCAATTTAGCACACCGGCAAGCCCAGCAGTATTGATTATAAAAAATTAAAAATCATTGAATTCACGGTTGATGCTGTGACGTCATGAATGAAATGATTGAGATTTGACACTGAAGACTATATAGACTATAAAATTGAGCTAGGGACATTTTTAATTGGGGTGAACTTAGTAGCTAGAAGAATCTAGCAGAGGGTGAACGAAGATCCATCTCCTGGGTCCAAGCGTTCCGGTCCTGAACGTGCAAGTGCCAGAAGGTTTGAGCGAGTGCGTCTGGGTCCATTGTACCCTCGCCTCCTCCTCCTCCTCCTCCACCGCTTTGCTCCCCCAATGAATTTCGCCTCTGTGATGATGATGGCGTCATGGTTGGTCCTCTGTGTGCCCCCACAGCATGCAAATTCCATCCATCATCAATGCCTCAACTTTTGCATTAACATCATTTATTCTTTTTTAACTAATTAATAAAGAGAAAATAGACTAATATAAAAGTTTTACACCATCCTTAATTACAACTTGTATATGATAAAATTTATTAATTTTTATAATAATTACTTTAAAAATTATTTAAAAGTTATATCAATAATGATTAATGACTATACCTAACAGTATAATAATAGTTACTTTAAAATTATCTTATACTATTTCATAATTATTAAATTTACTAATAAACAATAGAAAAGACTATAGCCTAATAGTGTAAAATTTATACTATCATCTAACAAAAAATCATCCTTTTATGATAAGATTGAGGATTTTTTCAAAATGATCTTAAAATTCACACTAACGATAAATTATAATGGAATAATAATACATTATTATTAATTCTGAATAAACAATGTATTTTTGAAGTTTATTTCACCAGTTGATGTGAAAAAAATTACATTAGCCAACCAGAAATTGTTAAAGATCATGCATATTAACTATTAAAATGACAATATATATATATATATATATATATATATATATATATATATATATATAAATGAAAATAAAGTTATAGACTAAACTCAAATTAGATTAAGCTCGTTATCAAAGTTGTATAAACTAACAAAAAATAACCATTGAGGATAAGCATTGGTCCCAAAAAAATGTTATCGGAATATCTTTAGAGGTTTAAGATGTTGTTGTGAAAGAAGTATATTAGAAATCTGGTATTAACTAATAATATAAGTAAAATATTATATATAAATTAAAGAAATTCATGAAATTATTAAATAATCTAGAATCACGACATAATTATGATTCCGATCAATTTTTATGCAACATATACCCATAATTTTTAGTTCTCAAAAGAAAATTAATGATGCTTAAATATAAATTATGTAAATATTGATAAAAACTATGATGATCTGAATCATCTAATAATTTTTCAAAATACTATTGACATTTGAAATTAAGTAAGATACTAAGAAATATTTTTTAAAACATTTAAGAAACGTACCATATATAGGAATTAAACTGTACAAAGAAAAAGAAAACTTTATAATTTCAATACATATTTTATTCTAAAACATTATCTTATTTTTACTTTTTTGGTATGCATAATTATGAGTAAAATAGAGAATGGAGGAATTAATATGCAATGTTTCCATAAAACAAGAAAAAGAAAAGAAAAAGAAAAAAGAATCGATGTATTAATAGAGATCCGAATGAGGATAAGCAAAAAGATGCATATAAGGAGGAACAAATAAACAAACGAAACGAACCTGGGTGGGCCAATAACACCATCAATGATAACATGAGCTACGTGCACTCCTTGAGTTTGAAATTCCTTGGCCAAACATTGAGATAGTGCTCTCAAAGCGAATTTCCCACAGCCTGTCGATCTCCCCCATTGGGTGCAGTGTTCTCACAAATTAAAATTTAATTGAACTCAATTTAACAAATCACAACACCACCACCAACAACAGCAAAATAATAAAACACATTCCAATTAATAAGTAAGGATAATTGGTGTTTACATAGTTCGGAGTATCCAGCAATGCCGTTTAGAGAAGCGGAGCAGCCAGTGAAGAGAATCGTTCCTTTTCCTCTTTCAACCATACCCGGCAGCACCTAATTAATCAAGGAAATAGAATGGTTTTTTTGTTCTTGAAGAATAAAAAATAAGTATTAAAAAATTTATAATAACTAGTATATTTTATTTGAACAACTAAATTAGAACCTTTGATAAAAAAGAATGGAATGGTACCTGTTGAGCGCAGTGGAAGGCACCGACGGAAGAAACGGCAAGGAATTTTTCAAAGGATTCGACGCGAAGATCTTGGAAGGAGGTAGGGTACCAAGGTAGTGGCTGGTAAGCATTGTAGACAAGAATTTCCACGAATCCCAGAGAGAGCACTCCTTCAAATGCCTCTCTCACGCTTCTAGAATCGGAACAGTCTATTCTTATAGCAAAAACCTGCGCCTTCTCTTCCCTCGCTATTTCATCAGCAAATCTTGACAACCTCCCTGTTGTTAAATAATCGATCAAGATCATATCATATGATAACAGCAAGAATAATAACAACAATAACGATGATAGAAGTATATATATTGTGTATGATAAGATGGGATGTGAAAATTAAACATTGCCTTGAAATCAGCCCTTTAAATGATTACAGGAATTAATGCTTGGCTCTCGGACGAGGATACCTACCCAAGTCACGAGCGAGAATGGCGACCGTGTAGCCCTCGTGAGCGAACTTGCGAGCGATGGAGAGGCCGAGGTTGGGGCCCACACCGACGATAGCTGCAATGCCTCGCGAGGAAGCTGAGCTTGCCATGCTTCGCATTTCTCTTTTTCTTTCTCCTTTAATTTGTTATGTCTATTAGACAATTATGTGTATGGCCAAAAAAAAAGAAAAGAACCCAGAATGAAATAAAGAGGAATTGAGAATTGGAAGTGAAAGCAAGAAAGTGGTTGGTGGAATATAGAAAGAGGGAGATATTTAAGATGTGGAGAGGATAAGATTGGCGTTTTGGAGGAAGGGGGTGAGATGTCTTTGGTATGTCTGAATCATTGCCTCCCTTACTAGAAGCATTCGTTTTCCCTCCAGTTCGGCTCCAGCCTCTCCTCAATCAGTACTACTCTCTCTTCCCTCTCTCCTTTCTGTACTTCCTCTCAACGTGACATAATTGTACACTGACTTCATTTCTAACCAAAAATATTATATAGTTGCAAAAACATTCTACAATAAGAAAGAGAAAAGGATAGCAATGTACATTTCCATTTTGACACGTTCTGAATGGAGGTAGATATTTTTTGTAAAGAATAATTTTGTACACTTTGAAATGTAATTTTGTTTTAGTGAAATTATCTATGTTTTATCATGAATATCAAAGTTCTCCTTATATGATTACACTCCAACTTTCAAATCGAGAATTATGTCTAAAGAAATGTAATTTATGGAAATATCTCAAAAAAAAGATCCTTATTATGAATCATAGTAGTTAAAAAAATATATCTATTATATATTTAATGCAACTCAATCAATATTTAATATTAGAATAATTTTAGAATGAATTGTCAACTTTGATATCTGAAAGTGTAATTCACCCTCATTTAGGTTCCCAAAAGTATTTAAAAACTGTTTTGAACTGTTTTGTATAAAAAAAAAGCTAGTTTTCATGTTTCTATTAGCTCTCTTAATGAGATTTTTCAAAATTCCTGAAAGTGTCTCAAAACCTGTCATGAAGTGGCATGGGAAAAAATGTGTTGTTGTTGTGGTGGTGGTGGGGGCTATGCATTTGGGTGGATGGGGACCTAAAGGAGTTTAACTTCAACACCCAATGCTAGACTTTCCACTGACCAGCATGCAATAATTGCTATGAGGGGGTAAGATTGTTAGTTGGATGTGACTTTAAAATAAATCACATTAGATTTATATATTATTTAATCATGTAAGTTATATTATTATATTAAAAAATTCAGTTTAATTTTTTATTTTTTAATTAAAGTTCAAGAATCTTTTTGTAAATATGATGTTTTCATTTTTAATTTAATATTTTATTAAAAGACATTTTATCCTTAATTAATTCTTATTTTTCGTTATTGTAAATCCAGGCTTCCTTTCTCTGTGTGTAATCTTCAGCTACTTACACCGTGCCTCCTACCTGGTCATCGACCATCGGCCGTGGTTGCAAAAGAACTATAGTCACCGCATTTCTTATGCAAAAGCTTAGCGTTATTATATTTTTTTCTTTGTCTTTTAAAAAAATAAAATATTCTAATTATATTTAATAAATTGATCTCATAATTATTTTTTATCAAACCTTAAAACAAGTATATCTTTTGTCCAAGATTAAAACAATTATATCTAATAAAATTTCAAAATATATGTTTTTTATTTTTATCTTGATTTTCTTTATAGTTAAACAAGTAAGAGAGGAAAATAATATGCATTTGACAAGAAAACCTATAAACTATAAAATAATATTTACATTTTTCTCTATCAAATGCATAATATTTTTTTGCAACCTAATCTAATGTATTCATTTTTTTATATATAAACTATAAAAAATTATAGTTTTCCATGTCAAATGCATAATTTTTTTCTCTAACTTGTTTACTATAAATCAAGATAAAGATAAAAAAA
Organism: Glycine latifolia; assembly: GCA_013407115.1. NCBI lineage: Eukaryota > Viridiplantae > Streptophyta > Magnoliopsida > Fabales > Fabaceae > Glycine > Glycine latifolia. The sequence continues at coordinate 18,845,552 of CM023957.1, read as the reverse complement.
TATTTCAAAACTTTATCAGATATATTTGTTCTAATCTTGGATAAAAAATATTTTTATTCTAATGTTGGATAAAAATTATTATGAGATCAATTTATTAGATATAATTAGAGCATTTTATTTTTTTAAAGGCAAAGAAAAAATATATTAATAACATTTGGCTTTTGCACATAAATGTGGCAACAAAAGCTCTTATACAATTGTGGTCAGTGACCAGATAGGAGTTATGGCGCAAGAAGTGGCGCGGGATTGGCGCGCAGAAAGTAATCTATTGTTGATGATGGTGAGAAAAATTATACACAAGGAAAGGAGGATTGGATTTAGAATCAAGAAAAATAGGAATTAACTAGGGATAAAAATGTCATCTAATAAAATATTAAATTAAAATAAAAGTAAAAGTAATATGGAATTTATGAAAAGATTATTGGACTTTAATTATAAAAATGAAAATGAAAATAAGATAAGAAATGAAAATATTCGACAAAAGATAGTAGTAATATCGGTGAGTGAAAAGATGAGAAAACATCGATTGAGGTAATTTGAGCACGTAATGAGACAACACCTATATACTCATGTAAGAATAAAAGTTTGTTATTAATAGCTCGTCACATATAGAGGTAGAGATGGACCGAAACTTACTTGAAAAAAAGTAATTAAACAAGACTTAATGTAGTGAGATATAGATTGACAGAATGTGTGTCTTAGAACGGAATAGATAAGAACTATAAACTTGTTGGAAAGTTAGGCCATTTATTATCTCTATGTTTCGTATGGTTCATTTTTAATTCATTTTTTTTTCATTTATTCTTTCATTCTTTCACCATTTTTTTCTTCTTTTTTTGTGTTTTTTCTTTTTTTTAACTTCTTTGTATCTATCATTGGATTCATCTACCAATAACTCCAATTAATTTGAGTTAAAAATGCTGTAGATGTTGATGTTGAATTATAAAAATGAAAAATTAAACTAAATTATTTGATGTGATAATATAAATTACATGATATAACATGATTAAATAATACATGACTCCCATCAATATAACTTATTTTTATGTCACGCCCAAGTAACAGCCTACTCGGAGAAGTGTAGTTTGAATATGGAGTACTTGTTTATGAATAACGTGTTATTTGATATCGTATTGGGAGCTGAGTTGTAGGAAACTTTTGGGTATAAGGTTGAGATTTTTGTTAATTTTCTAATTGTTTGTTTGTATAGATCATGTCTTGTGGTCTATATATATTCTAAGCTTCTATATAATATATATGTGTGTGTGTAGACTGTTAAAAAAAATCATACATTCATCTATGTTAACTGAACCGTTAAATAATTTAGTTTAGTTCATTTTTTAAAAATGATAGTTCAGTTCCGTTTTTGAAACTGTTTTTTTTAGTTCAGCTTGGGGAAAAGACTAAATTGAATTAAACTTGGCACACCCTTATAAAAAAACCCATAATTTTTTTTTTTGACGTAGTAGTATATAATCTTGTAGCATTTACATGTGAAAAATAATTTATTCAATGAAAGAATTTGTATTCAATTTTTTATGTAATTTTTTTTTTTAGCAAAATCAGTCACATAATACCATGAGCGAAAATAGTTTTTAACCCTATAACTTAGAAGACACTCACAATTGTTTCTCCAAAAGAAAAAAAAATTAGTATAATTGATCTATGCGGCAGAGCCAAGTGAAACGCTGTTAGTCATACTTAGCTGCTTTTTTTTAATGAAAATTGATGAGAAGGACAAAAATAAGCTTCTAAGTATTATTGGATGTAACATATAAAAAAATGCAAAGCCAATATATATATATATATATATATATATATATATAGGTAAACTCTGAGTTTGCAACTATTGTAATCTTTAATCACTGAGAAATAAACAAGTGTTTTCTCATCTCTGTTTTCTTGTTCTGCATGTTTATTTTCGATTAATTGAATCTTCTCTTCTCATCTACTCCCTCTCATCTCATTGGCTTTGCCGCACTTGAGAGTTTAATTTTATGTTTTAAATGTCATATTATCTGTTGTTATTATTGTTTTTAGCCATGTGAATTCCGCATTCTATTCCTGCTTTCCATATGCATTGGCTGTTCTGATTTCTTTTCCCTAGCCCTCGCTTCCACCCCGTATGGTATCAGAGCCAGATGAGGAAGTAGGAATATATGGCTAGATCTGAGTTGTCTTTACTTCTCTGAACTAAAAACCAGACAGAATGTTTTTACTTCTTTAAATGCTTTTGTACATGGTATAAGTACTTTTATGTCTTAACTGGTAAGCATGATACTCAGAGAATGTTCCGATCTGTTGTTGCTGGGGTAGTAAGTCCCGCTGAGATAAGGGCAGTAAAACCTACAAATTATTGGAACGACAGATCTAAACAGTCGTCTGAAATTCATTGGCTTTAGTTAAGAAATAAAAGATTAAAAAAAAAAAGTCTGGAATATAGCTCAGTAGGTAAAATTTAACTTGGATCTATCTTTATGTTTTTATGAAACCAAAGGATGGCGATGATATCAGGGGACTATTTTATGATTGTTTCCTCCATGTCTTCTCTTTTCCGCTCTTTCTCCTCTCGCCTTTCTTTTAAATCCTCACAGCCTTCCTCCTCCTCTTTTGACCCTTCTCTTCAAACTGAAAACGCTTTAGCTTCCTCAAACCGTAATATTTTCAAAGAAGAAGTTTCTTTTGAAGATATTAATCAAGATCTGGATGACTGGAAGATTCCCAAGATTCCAGAAAACGAGCTTTACAAACCCGAAGGCCGATATTTTCGCAAATCTGACTTTATAATTCGGACTGTTGAAACTAATATTCGCCTTAAAACTGATTTTGATGAAATAAAACTGCTTTCTACCAACTCTTTAAAACAACATAAACAAAATTATCATTTTTTGCATATTGGATGTGTCCAAGTTGCTGCTAAACCTTTAGGGATCGAAGGATTAAACACCTCAATTCTTTTGTGTTTAAGAGACTCCCGTCACAACCGGTTTACTGACTCCATCTTAGGCACCGTAGAAACTAGCCTTAGTAATGGACCCATCTACTTCAACTGTTATCCTGATAGGACTGTCAGCCTTGAGGATGCCAATATCTTAGATGTCTTGACCTTAGATGTCCAACTTCATGGCCTTGATATGAAGGTTGGATCTATTCCAGTCAATATCATCTACCGAGTTCAATACAAGGTAATGAACTCATGTGTATCCAGAGTCCTCAAACCTAGGAAAACCGGAGAAACCACCTTGTTCCTTACCGACACCACCAAAGCCAAGGTAGTTATCCCTAAGGTTATCAAGTGGGAAGACATCAATTTCCCTCAGACTTAGGCCTTAGACAAAGTTGCTCCAGCTAAACCCCAAACCACACCTAGTTTTGAGTCAGTTAGGCAGTATGACTCCGGAAAGGTAGAGATCACCTTCAATAGGTCCAATTCCTTCAACACTGCTAGGTCATCCTTTACTAGAGATTCTAGATCTGAAATGTTTGGATCTGTTTTTTCTAGGAAATCCTTTTCTGCTGCTCCTAGTGGAAGTAGTAGCAGGATTAAGCTCCAGGGTGTAGAAACCTCGTCCTCTATTCCTCAACTTGTTTATCAGCAGGAGAATCCTGAGGAAGAATCTAGGTCTATCCCTTCTCCAACCTTTTCATCTATGCAAGATTATGAAGTTATCCATGATTAGTAAGACCTGCATAGATTATGAAGCCCTTAAGCTAGATTTCGACTCTGAGGAAATGACTCCTCAACGAGAGTGGTTTTTTAGTCATTACAGGGATGATAATAGAACCCAGATTAGGAAAGAGTATTATTCCTTCCTCAACTTGGTCCAAACCCAGATCTGCTTCTTTGATTGGTTTAAGTCTTATGCAGCTTACCATAAGATATATTATCCTTTCTTAGAACCAAACACCATTAGTGTCATCACTAGATACGATCTTAAGGATGGTCAGGTAGTTAGATCTGAGTTCCCTCCTTCAACCAAGTTTATCCTTCCTAATATCAGAAATGAAAACCATGACCCTATCTATGCCTCTCCTTTTAAGTCGAAAGATGAGAGTGAAACCATTTCAGCCAAATATATTAGAAACCTTATGGAACAATCCAACTATACCAACAAGTACCTCCAGACCATTGGGGAAAAATTAAGAGATAAGCCCAGCATTAGCTTAGAAGCCGGTCCGTCCTCTTCCAAAACCATCCAAACCCCAATCTTTAAACCTTTTAGGATGACAGATAAGCTTAAGAAAGAGTTTGCCAAACTTAGAGCTTTTGACAGACCTCCTGGTCAGCCTTCAGAAGAGACTAAGGAAAAGCTTGAAGGATTAACTTCCATTATAATTCAAGATACTCCTCAATCCTCTCATGAAGCCCATTCCAAACCTACAACCCTCACTAGAGCCAGATCTAGGCATGAAGCCCAGAAGGACAAAGATAAGGAAATCAATGTCCTTGACCAAGCCGAGTCAGAAAATGGTAACTCTGACTCTGAGAGATCTGTCCAAATTAACCCTATTAGGAACCAGCCTAGTTGGAAACAACCCTCTAAGTTGTATTACCATAGGGCAAGTCCTCCTGATCTCCTCTTAGAAGAAAGAGACCAATCTAGATCCTTTAATTCCAATCATGTCTATGAATGGAATATAGATGGCAAAACCGAGTACCAAATCCTCAACATCCTCCAACAAATGACCATGGTCTCCACAGCCTATGATACCAACCTTAACTGTTCGGAAGCAGTTATAGTTAATATCTTAGTTTCTGGTTTTACTGGACAACTAAAAGGCTGGTGGGATAATTACTTAACTAAGGATGAGAAAATGGCCATCCAAGATGCTGTCAAAATGGAAAATGATGGCACCATCCTTCTCAGCAACGGTAAACCTATTCCTGATTCGGTCAACCAGTTAGTTTTTACTATAGTCCAACATTTCATAGGAGACTCTAACCTTTGGAAAGACCGATCTGCTGAACTCCTTTCAAACCTTAGGTGTAAAACTTTAGCTGACTTTAGGTGGTATAAGGATACCTTCCTTACTAGAGTTTTTACCCGTGAAGACAGCCAAGAAGCTTTCTGGAAAGAAAAGTTCCTCGCTGGACTTCCTAAATCCTTGGGGGATAAGGTTAGGGATAAGATCCGTAGTCAACACCCTAATAATTAGATCCCTTATAAGCAATTAAGTTATGGACAACTTATTGCTTATATCCAGAAGGTAGCCTTAAAGATTTGTCAAGATGATAAGATTCAACATCAGCTTGCCAAAGAAAAGGCTCGTGAGTGCAGAGATTTGGGAAGTTTCTGTGAACAGTTTGGTCTTCCTTGTTCTAAGCCTAGGAAATCCAAGAAGCATACCCATAAACCAGATAAGCAGAAGCCTAAGAAGTCTGTTTACCATCATCATAAGTCAGGAACCCCACCTAGAAAGCTTAGAAGAGAGTTCCAGACCAAACCTCCCTTTGATAAGGTCAACATCCCTAAGAAGCCTGTAGTTTGTTGGACTTGTGGCAAACCCGGCCATAAAAGCCAATATTGTAGGCTTAAGAAGAAGCTTAGGAATCTAAACCTAGAACCTGTATATATATATACATATATATATATATATATATATATATATATATATATATATATATGTATATGTATGTATATTTGCATGAGCCAAATAAATATAGATGTCGTTTCTTTTCATTTATAATATCATGTACAACATATCTCATAAGCATAGTCATGAAAGAGACCTAATTAAGGAATATAATATTTTAAGAATAAATTTAAATTCTTTTATAATACTCTTTTAGGTACATTTCATACACTTTTATGACTAGTAAAGAATTCAAAAAAAAAAATTCTTAATGGGAATTAGAAATAGTTTATGATATTTTAAAAAAATATCAAAAGTTCTTATAAAAACAAAAAATTCAAAATACTAAAGCTATGTTTGGATATCCATTAGAGGAGCTGAAATATTAACAATTAAAAAGATAAAATAGTTAAATTAGTGTCAAATTGTTGATTTTTATTTTTTATATTTTTTACATTCATTTTAAAATTAAGGAGATAAACTTATTTTTTTATTGGGGTAATTTGTTTTATGATACATATAAAAATAAAAAATAAAAAATCTTTGTGGGGACAATTGTCCTTACACCCCAATAGGTGGATACACCATTGGTTATGGTACTAAATAAGGACAATACTTTATCATATTCATTGTACTTGCACGAGGGTAAATAGACAATCTTTTCTCTTAGCTTGCTTTTTCCTCTTATTCTTCTAGTATCCGGTGTTTGTCAGTCGAGATGAGAGGAGGTACCTGTTAAAGGTACTTTGATGCCCAAGTCAGTTCTCGGATGAGAGTAATAAATGAGTATTTAATGCAATGAACAATGTCTTACCTTGATATTTTTACCACTATTTATATATACCTTTATGAGCTTTGGACCTCATGGGCCTTTGTACGCTATTATCATATTAGGTAATATCTTCATAATTATGATCAAGGCCTCGTAACAACCTTAATAGTTTTTTTCTTGTGATAACCTTGTCTTATTTCCTTTAATTATGTTTTACTTTATTTGGACTGTTCGGGTACTCGGCCTAGCCGAGTACTTGGCTTCTTTTAGAAATGATGTACTAAGTTCAAGGTGTTCAGGTATTTAGCTATGTTGGGTACATGAATACCTGTTATAGGAAGATATGCACTGTAGGTATTCGGATGTTCAGCCTAGCCAAGTACCCGAATAACATGTCAACATATATGTCATGAGCTTTGTATGTAAAGGTACTTGAGTATTGGACATAGCCGAGTACCCGAACGTTTGTAATCTTTTTCTTCATGTTTGAGAATGCTTAGGATCTCGACTATTTGGTCACGTCAAATACGTGGATATTATCATAAGGTCATCATGCTTCAAAAACTTAAAGGTCTTGAGGGTATATCTAGTACTTAGCTAGGCTGAGTATCTGTACGATATACATGGCCCCCAAGCCTTGAGGAACATAATGGACAAAGAAGGCTTAGTAGATGCCAACTGTTTTTGATTTTGAAGGTTGTGATGTAAGGATTAAATTCAACGATAAAGTTTCTATGAAACCATTATGCTTTTCGAATTTTGATTAGTCATTCCACATTCTTTGACAACATCGAAATTGACAGTCATTATTGAATGGGCTTCCTTTCAACCGTCTTAGGCTTCTTGTATATAAAGGGGTTCTTCCTTCTTTTAGGTTTTACACTTAGAGATTTGATCTTGCTCTACGCCAAATACTATTTACTTCCTTTGCAGCTTTTGCACCAAAGACTCGTTTCAAGTACGCTTTATTTTTTAGTATGAGTTTTGATCCAAGTGCCGACAACCTGGGGGGCTTGGTAGGATTGCAGGGGCAGCTAGTGATAAACTTTGTGGATGTGCTAACATCTTGTTCAAATACTAGTGATGCATCATCATCTGAATACTCATTCTCTTTTGATTTCTCGTCTTCGGATAATGAGGACGAAAGCCAGTCTCAACATGAAGAAGGGATGGAAAGTCTGTGGAGGTAGCTACTAGGGAGACGGTTATTGTTGAGGTGTCATGTAGTGACAATGTCGATCCCCTTCCTCATAAGAAGCACCGACTATGGGTTCAAAAGGAGAAGTTGCCTCCATTAATGCTTCTTGAATACACTTAAGTGGATGGTGAAGTGAGATTTTATTAACTGTGTCAATGTGTTTTCATTTTCAAATGAGGACTTTAGTCCTTTTCACCTCTGTTGTTGTCGTAACGATGCCTACGAAAAGCCAGATTGAGTTTTCCTTGGAAGGATATGCCGGGTACCGGTAGCACATCTGTGACACTCCTGTGTGTGATTTTTTTTCTATGTCTTTGATTGCATATTTTGTGATCTTCATGTGGAAATGCCATTTGATGATTTTACCGTGAATGTACTCCGAGTACTAAATGTTGCACCTTCTCAACTGCACTTTAACAGATGGGTGACCATTCAGGCTTTTTGTGCCTTATGTAGATTTTTTCGATTTGAGCTGATTGTCGATTTATTTCTTCATTATTTTCAAACACGACCAACTGATAAAGCTCGTGGTTATCGTTGATTCACCATCAAGATAGACCCCCTTTTTAGGCCTTTTACTTTTTATAAGAACTTTAAAGTGGCTTTTTTTCTAGTTATCATCCCTAGGTGGTTGATAATTTTCTATGATTCTCATGGTGAGCCCTTATTTCCCCTTTATTGGCAACAAGTGTCAAGGAGGTATGATGAATTTCCCCTAGAATTCTTGACAAAAACCAAGAGGCGTAGTTTGATTATTCTAGAACGGCCCCCCTGCAGGGTGTTGGCTAAGCCCATTGTTGCCTTATACAAGTCTCCTATTATTTTAGAAGACTTGAGAGGTACCTTACTCTTTCTTTTTATACTTCTATTAATTTTTTGTCGGCATTCTAACTTAAATTGTTTGTGTTTCAATTATTCTTTGTTCGGTTGGAATGGAAACGTTGGACTTTGCTGCAGTCTACCGAGAAGTTGGTGTTACGGTTGCGAGTGCTATCGTCAATTCTCCTATTGTTTGGACTTCGCCTTCTCATCTGACTCCTTAGGACATTGTGCCACCTAGGGATAAGAACAAAAAGAAAAAAATCCAAGAGGGAGACCAAGGAGGAAGCTAGACCCAAAAAATTGCAATAGCCGACTCTTCATCGATTCAACACTCATCCTCCCAGCTTTCTTGAAGCCCTTCTTTTGGAGTTAGGGAATAACTTTTTTAACTGTACCTATCACCTTCATAACTTGATGTTGAGTGGTGCATTCCCGATTATGGCAAAGACATTTTGTAAGGTGTTGATGCAGCTTTGAATTAGGCCATGTACTCTGAATTCGAGTCAAGGGTGTTGTTGTTGCTTAACATATGATCTTACGAAACTCTTTGGTCGATCAAGAAGTGATGAAGTTGAAAACTATTCTTGATGCGATCAAGAGGGATTATAAGCATGCTCTTGTTGCTAACAATAAGCTAAATACCAACATATAGAAGTTTGAAGATAGAGATGCGTCTTGGGCTTGGAAGTTGAAAAGAGAAAAGACTTGGTAACCTTGTTAAGCGCTGAGGTGGAGACTTTGAAAGATTCCTTGTCCAAGATGGTGGAGGCGGAAGAGAAGAAGGATGTTGATTTCCATACCTTCATGCATAGTGCTTGCGAGAAGATCTTGGAGGAGCATTGTGTTGGTTTTGACAAGGCTATCTGGCAGGTAAGACACAAGTTCAAGATTCCAAGTGATGCTAATTTTGACATTTTGATGGATGTCTATGAAGGGAATCTGGTTTCAATCCAAGATATTCCCAAGAAGACTCCTCAGAACTCCCGAACATCGTCCTCAGATGTTTTGCGTCCAGTTACTCCTCCTAATGACACTGTTTACTTATGTTGGTCGTCTAAGCTTTTTGCTTATCTCTTGTATTCATTTTTTTTAAAATAAAGAAGTAACTTTTCATGTTATTATTTTGTCGACTATGTCATAGAAGCTAATTATGTCCTTTCGTTAATAATTTGAAAAAGTAATCATTAATAAATTTTTTGAAGGATTAGATGTGATGCTTGGAAATCTTGTTGGAAATTTTAGTTAACAAATTCAAAGCTTGTTAAAGGTATTTTTTAGCCGAGTAGGACTATTCGGGAGGAAAGCTTGTTTGAAGGTACATCCTTAGTCAGGTAGGAGTACTCAAGAGGGAAAGCTTTTTGAAGGTACTTCTTTAGCCAAGTAGGAGTACTCTGGAGGGAAGCCTTTTTGAAGTTACTTCCTTAGCTAAGTAGAAGTACTCGAGAGGGAAACCTTTGTGAAGGTACATCCTTCGTCGAGTAGGAGTACTCAGGAGGGAAACCTTTGAAATGCTTGAAAGCACGTTGTTGGTTGAATAGGTGTATTTGGAAGGGAACTCATATAAATGTTTTTTTAACAAGACATAGTTGAAGAGTCTTTGTATTCATATATGAAATGTAAGGCCTTCGCTAAAACCTTCTCATCAAAAACCCTTTTACATTATTATAGAGAAAAAGCCGAGTAAGGAAAAAGAGTGCCCCTTGCATACATTTGTTTAGCTATTGTAAAACTTTAAATGGATAGAATTCCAGGTGCGTGTATGATCTTGCCATTGAGTTCTTCTAACTTGTATGCATTGTTCTCGAGGTTTTGCTGGATTCTAAAGGGTTTGGCCCAGTTAGCTGCCAGTTTTCCTTCTCGAGAATCTTTTCTCGTATCTCCTTGTGCCCTCCATACCCACTCCTTCTAAAAATTCTCTTGGTCTTAGCTTGGCATTAAACATGTTAACCATTCTTTGCTTGCATGTTGTGGCCATTATCTTTGCTTGGTCACATGTTTCTTGGACAAGGTCAAGTTTGACCATCAGGTTTTCTATGTTGTCGGCTTCATCATAGCGTTGTTTTTAGAAATAGGGCTCTCCAATCTCTATGGGAATTACGGCACTAGTTCCATAGGTTAGCTTGAATGGTGTTTCTACTGTTGTTGACTGAGGCATACATCTGAGCCCTCATAAGACTTCCAATAGGTCCTCAGTCCATTTCCATATAGCTTTGTCAATTTCTTTTATAGATCTACCAAGATGGCTTTGTTCGCTGACTCAGCCTATCCGTTGGTTTGGGGGTGTTTTACTGAAGTAAGCTGATGGGTAATGTTTAAGCCTTTCATGAAGTCATTTAGTTTTGTATCAATGAATTGTAACCCATTATCTTTTATTATCGTGTGTGGGATGCTGAACCTTGTAACTATGTTTTTCCATGAGAATTTTTGCACATTCTCATTTGTGATTTTTGTTAAAGGCTCGACCTTTATCCACTTAGTGAAATAATTAACTACAACTAGTGGATGTTTGTTATTGGAAACAGTCCAAGCAGATCCGTTCCCCCATAAAACAAAGGACCAAGGAGACGTTAGGACATGTAATCTGTCGGTTGGTTAGCATATGAGGTTACCATGTTGTTGGCATTGTATGCATTTTTTGACAAACTAGGCACAATCAATTCTTAGTGTAGGCCAGTAGTATCCTGCTCCAATCATGTGAGTTGCCATTGTTTGGCTGCTGGAGTGTACCTCACAAATATCTTTATATAACTCCTTTATGACATAGTCTGCTTGATCTTGACTCAGGCACTTGAGGAGGGGTACTGTGAATCCCTTCTTGTATAAGTCACTTGCTATAACAATATACCAGGCCATTTTCGTCCCAGGACCTTAGCTTCTAGCAGATCTCAGGAGTTATTCCCATGGTCAAGTATGTGATTATATCGCTTCTCTAATCCTCCTCTTCTGAAGATAAATTCATGCAGTCTTTCGAGTCTATGCTTAGTTTTGGTAGAGTCTCCTATATAAAGGTTCTCAAATGTCCCAATTTTTTATCACTTGCTATCTATGCTAACTTATCGACTCTATCGTTTTGGTCTCTATCGATGTCCTCCACTTGAACTTCTTTAGAATCATCTTTTAGCCTCATGAAGGCATGAAAATATTTCAAAAGCTAGGGTTCTTTAACTTGATACTCTTCCTTTATCTGTCAAGAGGTAACCTTAGCATCACTCCAAAATTTTATCCTTTTCGCACTGACCTATTTTGCCAGTCTCAAACTAGCTAAAAGTACCTCATATTTTGCTTGATCGTTACATGCTTTGAACCTGAACATGAGGGATTGTTCTAGGATGACTTCATTTGGTCCTTCTAAAAGGACTCCAACTCCGCATCCTTGTCTGTTGGAGGATTCTTCTGCATGCAATGTCGACCATTGGTCTTCAAAATGGTTGATGGGGTGTAGCTCCTTGACAAAGTTTGCTAAATGTTAGGCTTTAATCCATCCCCTAGGTACATATGGGATATCAAACTCAGATATCTCAATCAACCAGGCCATCATCCTCCCTACTAACTTAGATTTTTGCAGTACTTTTGCAATTGGACAATCAGTTTGGACCACCACTTGATGGCTTTGAAAATATTGCTTGAGACGTCAAGCCGTGTGGACTAGAGCTAAGGCCACTTTTTCAATTAGTTGATATATGGTTTCTGGTTCATGTAGAATTTGGCTAACAAAATAGATTGGATATTGATTCCCCTCTTACTCTTGAACAACTATAACAATTATAACCTCGTCGAAGACTGATAAGTATATGATCAGCTTCGTATGTGTGTTTGGTTTGGCCAACATCGGGGTGTCACCAGTGTTAGTTTCAAGTTTTAAAAAGCCTCCTCGCATTCTTGATCCCATCTAAACATTTTGGTTTTCTTCAACAAATTCATTATCGGCTTAGCTTTTCAGTTATCCAAGGTAAGAATCTTTTAAAGAAGCTATCTGGCCCGTAAATTTTTGTATCTCCTTGAGGGTCCTGGGACTCTACATATCAATCAAACCTTGACATTTATCAGTATTTTCTCATATTCTTCAATGAGAAAGCATGAACCCTAAAAACTTGCCTCCTCTTACCCCAAATACACACTTATCTGGATTTAGCCTCAATTTATATTTTCGAATTTGCAAAAAGATCTCTTGTGGATCTCGAGCATGAGATTTTGCACCATCGGACTTAACGACCATGTCGTCAACGAATACTTTTGTGTTTCTTTTGATTTGGTCTTTAAAAATTTTATCCATGAGAAGTTGGTATGTGGCCTCTGCACTCTTCAAGCCAAAAGACATGACTTTGTAACAATAGTTGGCTGACTCAGTTATGAAGGTTTTTTTTTCTTCATCTCATGGATGTATGCAAATTCGATTGTACCCAATGTAACCGTCTAAGAAGTTGAGCATCAGATGTCCTGCTACTCCATCTATTAATCAGTCAATAGTAGGTAAGGGGTATGCATCCTTGGATATGCTTTGTTAAGGTCGATGTAGTCAATACACATCCCCCACCTATCATTGGCCTTTCTAACCATTACAACATTGGATAGCCAAGTCGTATAACAAACCTCTCGAATAAACTGAGCTGACAATAGTTTCCCAACCTCATCTTGAATTACTATTTATCTTTCTTCTCCTACCTTTCTTTTTTCTGAGAGATTGGCTTAGCCTCTTGGCATATCAAAATCTAATGACAATGATAGTTAGGATCTACCCCAAGCATGTCCGCTACCAACTACACGAACAAATCTACATTTGCATTCAACACTTGGATTATGAGTTGTTGCTCGTTTTCTTCTAGTTGAGTCCCTAAATATGCAACTTGATCTTCCCTATGTCCTAAGTGGTGGGTTTTAGTTTCTTCATTAGGTTTCACTCTTTGATCCTCTTGGTCCTCGGATCTAAGTCCAAAGGTTGTCCTAGCTCTTATTCCATCAGGGTCACCATGCTGACAGCCTGGGGTCTTAGTATCTCTTGGATAGGTGTAAGCTTTTGAATGGCCATGTAACATTCTCTAACCGCTTTCTGATCTACATGGACCATTACAATGGTTCCTTCGTTGGATGGTAATTTCATTGCTAAATGTGGGGTGGATACAATAGCTTTGGTGGCATTGATTGATGGTTTACCAAGCAAAATGTTATAAGAAGTACTAGCGTGCAGAACCATATACTTGATGATGAGATCTTTATATTTGGTCTTCCTAGTACCAAACCTTGTCATTAGTTTTATGGAACCCCTGATGATGACTCTTTCCCCAGCAAATCCAAAGAAGGTGTCATATGGGGCTAAAGTGTCAATTCTGAAATATCCAACTGCGTGAAGGTATTCCAAAATATTTTTTTCTAGCTCCCCTGATCTATAAGGGTTTTCTTCACAAGACAATCTGCTACTTGGATGGTGATCACCATAAGGTTATTCTGCTCAAGGTCTAACCCCTTGAAGTTTACACTTGTGAATGTAATATCTAGAATATCTACTATATTCTGCATAGCCACCAAGTTTATAGATCGTACATTATGCAAGTGGTTTTTCCTTACTGAGGAGATGTTTTCTCCCCTGGCGAAGCCTCTGGCTATATTTTTTATGACCCTTATTGACTCTTCGACCTTTTCTTCTATTTCTTTATAATGAATTTTGTGTTTTTCTTCTTATCGGGATTTGCCATTATTCGATCTATAATTCTGAAAACAATAGGAATACCCACAATAACCAAGAAGGGGGGGTGAATTGGTTAAAACTTGGTCTTTTAAAATTTCTTTACAAAATCAGAGTAAGAATCTTAATCACTTTTAAAACCAAGAATGCTTTTAATCAATCAATTCACTCAGCTCAAGAAATCAATAGCTCAAAACAGAACTTGTTGAGTAATGATAAGAATACCAAAAACAAATGAACAATATAACTAATAAAGATTTAAGAATAGAAAATCAACACAAGAATTTATACTGGTTCACTTCTCAAGAGAAGCTACATCCAGTTTCTTCTAATCAACACTAGATTAGAGTTCCACTATTATAAATTTCAGTTCTTACAAGCTTTATTACAATCACTCTTTATCAATCCTAGATAAAGAAAAGAAATCTAAAACCCTATTAGACTTCTAGTGAACAAGAACCAGAGAACACTACTCAGTTTTTCCCTAGAGAACACTACTCTAGTACAAGCCTCAAAGAACAATTTACAATAGCACCAAATAACAAAAATTGCAAAACAAATTTACACCCAAAGAGAATTGAGAGAAACAACTTGATGATCCAATGAATATGAATGCATGTGGTTTACCAATCAGAGTTGAATGAACAAATGAGTTTCAGAACATGCTCTCCTATTCTTCTTTGAAAACTCTTGCCCAAGAAATCATTCAATACCCATGAAGATTAAAGAGTGGGACAAGAAGTTAGTTAACCCAAAAAATCACTTTCTAACTTTGTGAAGGCTTGTGTGTATTCAGAAAATTCGAAGTATTCAAGTTAAATCTTAAGCCAAGCCTCACTTCTATTTATAGCAAACTTTTCCAACTAACTATAATCGATTAAACGCGCCAAATAATCGATTAAAAAGCCTTGTGTAATCGATTAACTTGTCACTTAATCGATTAAAGTGTTCATAGGATTTCTGGATTTGAACAACGAGCAAAATAATCGATTAAAACGATCTGTAATCGATTAAAGGAGTGACACATGTATTTCTGAAAAGCCTTGTGTAATCGATTACAGGAAATGATAATTGATTAAGAAAGTGAAACAAGCTTTTCTAAGAATCTTATGTAATCGATTACAAGAAATGGTAATCGATTAAAGCAGTGAAGCATGATTTTCATTTGACATTATGTAATCGATTACAAGCAATGGTAATCGATTAAATTATTCTTCAAAGCTTTTCCAGATTTAAAAACAAAGCAAATAATCGATTAAACCGCAGTGTAATCAATTAAACTAGTGAGATTTTCATTTTTCCAAAAACATTGCCTATATGGTTCTTTTTCAAAAAATTGCTTTAATTCTTTGATGAAAACATTTAAGCATATAAATGATTAAGTGCATGCAATGCAAGGATCAACAGATTGGCCTCTTCATACACTTCATTTGAATTACATTCTTCCAAGGCATGTGAAAAGCTCAAAACAATCTTCCAAGTCCTAAGCTACAAGCTTCAAGATGCTCCTCCTATATCCAACAAATTCATGTCATAATTTTGGTATTGATTGCAACCATGATGTGAGGACTATGACTTGTTCACAAAGTCTTTGAGACATCCTTTTTAATAAGATCCTTGATCTTATCTTTTAAGGCAGTACATTCTTTTATGGAATGTCCTCGGTTCCCATGATACTGACAATGCTTCCAGGGATCAGCCCACGAGGGTGTATTGGCACATTTCGGCATTACCATAACTTTAGTGGCCAAGGCTTGCTCAAGTACCCTAGCTTTGTGGTCATTTAAGGGGAGTATAATGGTTGTACCGAGGGCTTTAGGCTTCACAAGGCCTTTCTTTGGGTTTGTGAACATCCTTGTCTGCCTCCTTCTTCGTAGCAGATGCTTTGTTCCTCAATTGTATGTTTTCCTTAATAAATTCTTCTAATTGCATGTATTTTGCTGCTCTACAGCATAGTTCATCCAAGTTTGATGTCAGCTTTTTGCAGAGGTTGTTGACAAAAGGTCCTGGTTATAACATCATAACCAAATGGTGCATAGCTACTATAGGATCAAGATTCTTGATATTCAAGGCTACTTTTCCAAATCACTCCATGAATGACTGAAGTGTCTCATTCTTTTCCTGTCGTAAGCTAACTTATGCCACTAATGTGAGATGATGAGGCTGAAAATGATATGAATACTTCACATTTAACCAAGAGGGGGGTGAATTGGTTAGACCTTGGTAAATCAAAAATTCTTTAATCAAAATCAGAGTTTTAAAGGATCTTTATCACTTTTCAAAACCAAGAAACCTTATTCAATCAAGTAGCTCAGCCCCTTAAAATTCAATGGATCAAAACTGACTTTTCAAGATAAGCAAATGAATCAAGAAACAATTTATATGAGGAGAGTAGATTCAGAAAACAACACACAAGAAATTTATACTGGTTCACTTCAAAATCATGAAGCTACATCCAGTTTCTTTCAACCAACACTAGGTTGAAGTTCCACTATTTAATTTCAGTTCTTACAAGCAATTACACAACCTCTCTTTATCAACCCTAGATAAAGTTCAGAAATCTAAAACGCTATTAGATTCTTAGAGACAAACCCACTGAGAACACTACTCAGCACAACCCCAAGAGAAACCCTATCTCTAGATACAAGTAAGAACTCAATTACAATAGCAAATTACAAAACAATAATCAAAATGAAAATTACAAACAGATTAAGGAGAGAAGCAACCTGATGATCCAATGAATGCAATGCAAATGAAATTACCAGAACAAGTTGAATCTTTAAAACACAAGAAACACAACTTTCCTTAATCTTGAAATGGTTTCAAGCTTCAAGAGTGACTTAATTCCATATGATCAATGCAACATGAAGCTTGACTGAATCAAACCCTCAGAAAAGAATTAAGAATGCTCACAAGACTGTTTAAGCTCAGAAAATTCGAATGGGTATTATTCCACAAGGTTACAAAAACAGCTGAGCAAGGGTTCTATTTATAACAGAAAATTTTAATCGTCAGTAATCAATTAAAACACACTAATAATCGATTAAATTACCTTGGTAATCAATTACATTGCCATTATAATCGATTAATCTGTTCATAGGTTTTCTGGGTTTGAATAACAATCAAAATAATCAATTATCTCGAGCTGTAATCGATTATTACAGTCAAAGGTTATTTTTCTCAAAGCTTTTTTAATCGATTACGAAACCTGGTAATCGATTAAACCAGTCATAGTGTATTTTCATAAAGCTTGGATAATCGATTACAAATCCCGGTAATCGATTAAGATAGTGCAACACAATTTTTCCAAAGCAAGGTGTAATCGATTACGAACATTGGTAATCGATTAATTTAGTAAAACTTGGTTTTCTTCAAAGGCTATGTAATCGATTACTATATGTGGTAATCGATTATGGCAGTGCAATGTTAAAATCAGATATAAGCATGTAATCGATTACAACTTCATCATAATCGATTAAAAGAGTTCAACATGACAGTTTTATATGAAGGCGTAGGTCAAATAATCGATGAATTCGACATGGTAATCGATTAAAGTGTTCCTGAAGGTTTTCCAGATTTGATGAAGAACAAAATAATCGATTAAACCATTACTGTAATCGATTATTACAGTGAGAAATGCTTTTTCTTAAGAACCTTTGAATTATTTTAAAACCTTAGTTGCATTGATAATGCCTTGTGATTTTTGTTGACTTAATTAAGTTGAATATGTATTGAATGAATGTAATGCACTTGGATCACCAGAATTGCTTTTCTCTTACACAATTTAATCCTAAATTGTCTTCAAGTTATCCTTTGCATGTTGAAAGCTCAAAACCAAATCTTGAGTTAAATTTCTTCTTGTTCCTGAAGTAGCTCCCCCTTAATCCAACAATCTCCCCCTTTTTGGCTTTAAACATGCCAAATCTTCAATTGATTTCCAGTTGGGCTTGAAGGTAAAGTGAGGAAGCAATTTGGTAAAACTTGAGCTTTTGCAAACCTGAAAATTTCCAATTCTCTTGGCAAGAACAAGTGTTAAAAGCATCTGTGATTCATTCAGCATTCATTTACATGATTTTAGTGCTTAATGGGTTCATTTTCAGTACTTAACTCCCCCTAAATTGCATAATTCATTCAACACGAATTTTGGGCACAATTTGGAATAAAAAACAGGGATAAACAGAGTATGATGCAGAGCACTTCCAAATTACTTTATTTTAAGATCAAAATCAATTATTTCTCCCCCTATTTGGCTTGTTAAAGGAAAAAATTTAAAGTACACAACAAATAAGGAAAAGACAATAAGCTAATTTCATTCATTTGATGATTAAAGTGTAGTACATTGAGAAATAAAAAGACAAAAGAAAAACATGAAAATTTAAGCTTTTAATCTTCAGGACCAGAGTAATCTAGTACAATCCTAGCCTTTATGGTCTCAAGCCTATACTCAATTTGTGCTAGAGAGGTGTTTGTTTCAGCCCTATGCTCATGGTGTAATGTAAGCAGGGCATCCATTTTCTGAATCATCAAGTATTCAAATGGACTGTATGAAGGAGTAGCAGGAGCAGCATCTTCATCCTCAGAAGTTTCATCTTCAATATCAGCAACAGCAGGAGGTTGAGGTTCTGGATTTTGGCCTGCCATCACCCAGCCTTGTGGTGTCTTCAACATTCCTAGCTTGGAGAGATGCTTTTCTTGAATAAGGATGTTACTTGAGTTTGTGTTGTCCACAACCTCATTAGAAACATCAATGTTGAAGAAATCTATAAATCTAGATACAAGAACAGGATAGGGAAATGGATAGTTGACTAGCCTCTTGGATTTCAACATAATTTCCTGAAATATACAGACCCAATTTAGGGGTATAGAATGCTTCAGACCATACACTAATTGTAGGTCTTCATCAGTGGCTTGAGCATGATTTGTTGCCCTAGGGGTTAAGACATAGGTGACTATGTAGTGAAGCAATCTGTCTTCAGGAGTCATTGGACCAGTACCCAGCCTATTCCTAATTTGCATGTGGGGATCATGAAGCATATTCCTATGGGTATCTATCTTGCTATAGCCATCTGGGTTTTCCTCTAATTTTCTCTCACCCTCACATATGACCCCAGCTACTGTTTCCCACACTTCAGGAGTAATTTTCATTTGGACACCCTTGACTTGGGATTTCATTGTCCCATTCATGGAACCTTTGACACAGGTATAGAAAACCTTTACCAATTCAGGGTAAAATGTTCCTTTCATTTCTAGAAACATCCTAAGACCTTGGGTCTCTAGATAAGTAGGGAAATTAAAGCCTTCGTTCCTAAACCAGTCTAGGTTAAGATATTTGGGTGAGCACACAGGTTTTGTGGCAAAGAATTGAAGATAGTTCATTTTGTCGGTTTCATTTGGGAGCCATAGGTCAAGTCTATTTGGAGGAGGAGGGGGATTAGAAGAGGATTCATCAACCTTTCTTTTTCCAGACCTAGCCTTTTTAGAAGTAGACATCTTAGGAAGGGTTATGAACACAAGAAAGACACAGAAATCCAGTGAGAGAAGAGGTTATGGTGCAAGGATTTCTATGGATGCAAGACTCTATTTATAGAGTAATTTGAGGCTTCCTATTTGAATTTGAAAATGAGAAATAGTTACCACGCATTAACCACACAATTTAAAGCTCAGAGATTTCAAAATTTGAATTTGGGGCAGTTGAGCAGTTACAATTTCCAAGAAAATCTTTTTAGATTTGTCAGAATTTTTCTGTAACTCCAGGAATAATCGATTATTACGTTAAGTAATCGATTATTTCTTTACAAAATGCACTTTTTCGAATTAACAGTAATCAATTAAACTGCTACGTAATCGATTATATCATAGCAAAATAATTGGGGAAGATGACTTGTAATCGATTACACTTTGCAGGAATCGATTACAACAGTGTGAAACAAGTTTTTCATTAGTTTTAGAAGCCATTTAATCGATTATCCTGTATGGTAATCGATTAAACCAGTGGGATTGCTAATTTGTAAAACACTTGAGAGCTTATGTAATCGATTATTTCGATGATGTAATCGATTATCCTAGTTAAATGAATTTTCTGAAAAGAGATTTTATGATGAATAATCGATTATTTTTCATGTGTAATCGATTACATGAGCTGAATTTTCATTTCCAATAGCTTTTTAACTGATTTTAATCGATTAATTATATACTTAATCGATTATTGAAATGGATTATGCAGAATGAACAGTTCTAAAGCAGTAGTTTCGAATTTTCAAATGCAAGTAAATGTTCAATGGTTTTCACATGGTTTGGCAAAGATCAAGCAAGCTAGCATATGTTGGTTTCATCAAGAATCCCTAACATGTTTTTGAGAGTGTAAAATCTATCTCTATCAAGGGGTTTTGTAAATATATCAGCTAGTTGATTATTTGTATCTACAAAATCAATCTTGATATTACCTTTTTGAACATGGTCTCTTAGGAAGTGATGTCTGATTTCAATATGCTTAGTCCTTGAATGCATAACAGGATTCTTTGAGATATTGATGGCACTTGTGTTGTCGCACAATAGAGGTATCTCCTTAAGATCAACTCCAAAATCTTGTAATTGTTGTTTTAGCCATAAGCTTTGTGCACAACAACTTCCAGCTGAGATGTATTCAGCTTCAGCAGTTGACAAAGCCACACAAGGTTGTTTCTTGCAATGCCAAGATATGAGTGAGCTTCCAAGAAGATGACAAGTACCACTTGTGCTTTTCCTATCAAGTTTACATCCTGCAAAATCAGAGTCAGAATATCCAATAATATTGATTGGTGCACCTTTAGGATACCATAATCCAACTTTTGGTGTTGCCTTTAGGTACTTGAGGCACCCAACCATGGGGCATGCCTGCTAATTTTTTTCACAGGTATGCATATAGTAAGTGGTGTTAAAAGGCCACTAAAGATTTATTATGACAATAAGTCAACAGTATTGTACTCCAACAATAACATAAGCTCTTCAAAATCGAAGCACATCGATATCAAGTTTTTGGTTGTTAAAGAAAGAGTTCAGAATGGTCAGATTTCCATAGAACACATAGAGTTGCATATTCGCTTACTAAAGGCTTAGTGCCTAAGGTCTTTCACGAGCATACTGCTCATATCGGTGTTGTTTTGTTTGATGACACTATGGTTTAGTGGGAGTTCTATGTAAAAACATTTATATGTTTATTTTCTGCAAAATAAAGATTTTGATGTTATTTTCCCTCTAAATGTATATATTTTGTGCTTGTGTTTTTGTTTTATGTATGCAAAAAATTAAGGATTGATCTCATAAGGACTAAAGAAGAACCAGTTGGAAATAGGCATGGTAGAGATCACATTGCATGTAATTTCCATGCTATTGAATATATTGGTGTGATGATCATGGAAGGTTTAGTTACGCCTAACAGTGACAAAAGCTGCCATGATCTCACATTGATATAGGAGATGGACAAGATTGTATCTGAGGAGGAATCTAAGGATAAATAGCATACAGTTGCACACTAAGGATATACGATATAATTATCTCAGGTCAATATGTAGCCCAAGTGGGAGATTGCTAGGAAATTAAATTTCCTAACGTTATTATGTGCTACATATTGTATTAATAATTGTATTATGCTATTTAATATATATTGGGTAAATTGAAGTGATCAATTAAATATGCCCAAATAGATTCCTAAGTAAATATGGGATAAATTAGTGGATACCAGTGTTAGGACAATTAGGTATAATGAGAGCTTATTGGCCCAACAATAAAGAAAAACACTACAGGGTTATGGTCCCCAATAGGTCAAATCAAGTTTCAGATTTCTTTCTTTCCCATCTAGAGAAAATACCCTCTAAGAAGGGATTTGAATGAGAAGACTAAAGCTCATAAGGAAATGCTAAAGGCTAGAAAAATAAAGATAAATCACTGCTGCAATGGAAACATGTACGCTTTATTTGTTTAAGATTTATTGATGATCAAATATGATGCTTCTGGGGTTTTATTGGGTGATGGTTTTCACCATAAAGATTCAGGAATTAATTTTCCTTCGAATTAGCTCCATAAATAATACTTAAGTATTATGTTTAATGTCAGATGCATGACTTTGATTCCTTAGAGTATTAATATATGATTGTTTTGCTGAAGCCTTGGAGAAAGTGTTTGGAAATAAGACTTGTAATGAGATCTATGTCAGCTTTGCTTCTTTATATGATTGTTATGTGTGATATTCCAAATTGTATTGTTTGCTTTTTTATATTGTGTTGTTGCCAAGCCACATTTTACTTCTACAAATGTTTGCATGTGTGGGATTAACTTTCAAAATATGTTCACTTTTTAAAGAATTAATTCTGTAAATGTTTTATGTAAAACTTTTAACTGCCTTTTCAATTTGCTTTGTAATCATTTAGGCTCTTCAAAAATCAAATTCACGATCTTTTGATCGTCTGTTTAGCCTATTTGATGATAAGGATCCTCTATTGTTTTCTTTCTCTTGGTTGGGCAATTTGGTTTTTCTTTGTTTTGCTAAGACTAAGAGATATTGATATTGTCATCACATTCCATATTTTCTAGGAGATATATTTTTATATATTAGTTGTTTTATTATATGATGTCATTTTGAATGATTTATATATATATATATATATATATATATATATATATATATATTAAGTGATAGCCATGACACAACTATTTCTAGAAGTGATCTATTTTCTAGTTATTAAGTGTTAACTTTTTTTAAAAAAAACTGGATAGTTTCTATTTTAATCATGAAGGTGGAAAATGGTCCTCTGGCCAGTTCTGTCTAGCCTGTATAATTGGAAGTCTTAAAACTTGTCTCAACACCGTAGAATTAGTGGTGAACCAGTCAAATCATTCAGACTGCTTAATGCTCACAGTTTGGCTAGTTGAACCAGTTAATGGCATCTTTATTTTGAAAATATAAAATGTCATCAAGTCTTGAACTTGGTTTGCACACATGAAAGTGCACTAGTTATTTGTTGCTACACTTGAACTTCTTAGAGTGAAGCTAGAACAATACTATTTTATTTTCTCTCAATTAAAGATAACATCTATTTAATAATGCTTTGTTATTTATTCTTTGCATATGTTGAATATTTGAGTAGAGGCTAGAAAAATACCTAGGAGATATTGCAACTTAGGACAAAGCTGAAAGTTCTCTTAAAGAAGCTTTAGAGGATTTTGGCAAGCCTTAGCAGGTAATTATTTCCTCTTTTATATGTCTTCTAGAACGTTTCTTGCCAATGATATATAGTTTAAAATAATGTCTGGAACATATGGCTATAATTTTGATTAGAACAAATTCTTATTTAATATAAAAAAGTGTAGTTTGCCTATCTCATTTCAATTCAATTATATTATGTGTAAAACCTTGCAATTAAATGAAAGGGAAGGTAAATTCTATGGACCAAAGATAGACATCAGTGTATCTGATGCATTGGGTAGGAAAATCCAATGTGCACAGGTTTGCACTGTTCAGCTGAATTTGCATTCACTTGATTCACTTTTGAATAACTTTTTAGCTGATGGTTGGATGAATGTGGTTGCCTGCAGCTTGACTTCCAGCTTCCTGATCATTTTGAGTTGGAATTCTCAGTTGAGGATGAAACCAAAATTGAGAGGCTTGTGATGATACACAAAGCCATTCTAGGATCTATTGAACACATGTTTGCCATAGTTTTAGAGCACTACAAGGGTAAATGGCCTTTCTGGCTCAATCCTCGTCAAGCAATTGTATGCCCTATGACTGAAACATTACAAGCTTATGCACTACAGGTACTTAGCTTTGGATTTTAGTCTTCATTCTATGGTATACTTGTCTTATAACAATTAAATGGTACAGATGATGTGTACTGCATATGTTACCTTTTTTCTCATAGGAGTTTATGAAATATTGACCTTCTGTTGTTTAATTGTTGAGCTTGTGTCTCATTTTGAAATCATTGAATCAATTTGGTATCTTGTTATTCAATTATGTTGAGTCTATTTGGTTTTTCAATTTTTCTCTCTAATTTCATTGATAATTACAAAAATCCAACCTTGTATAATTCTTTGAAAATAGGAAACAAAATGAAAACATCATTTTGTAACTATTAGCAATAACAAAACATGTTTTTATATTGAACATGCCATTGCCTTTTCATTGTTCCATTACTAATTTGTGTTAGAAAACTAGTATTATGATATTTGAAAATCAAGGGCTAATTGTTTATTGTGTAACATTCTTGCAGTGCAATTTTCTAGGTGTTAGATCAAATCCACCAAGCAAGGTATCACATTGATGCTAATACAACTTATAAAAAGATTCAAAAGAAGGTATCATATAAACTTATGCCCGACAATTTGATTTTAGTATGTCATTCATTCTACGAACAATAATGCCTACATTGGTTTTGATGTACTGCCCAAGTTGTTGCCACTAGTCAATTACCGATGAGTTAAGCTATGTGTTTAGTGTTACTAGATTTTGTACCCTTCATCCAGCCAAAGTGTATGCATTCTTCTATTTGTGATATTAAACATTTAAAATTTATTACTTTTAAGTTTTAACAAATTTTATTGAAGTTATATTTTGAAATTATTGATGTCTAGCTTTGTCATAATTTGCTAGAAAATCGTTTTAAAAAGACTACATTCTAAGACGGTTTTCCAGAAACTGTCTTAGAAAATAGATATTCTAAGACGGTTGTCTGAAAATCGTCTTAGAATGTCTACTTTTTAAGACAATTGTCTGAAAACCATCCTAGAATGTGTACTTTCTAAGATTTTTTTTTTGAAAAATCATCTTTAAATCCTGACATTTTTAACATTATTTAAACAAAAAGTCAAAGATTTTAATATGGTTTCTTAAGAAACTGATGTACAAATCGACTTTAAGACAATTTAAAAATTGTCATGGAAATGTTGACTTTCCACAATGACGGATTCAAAGTCGATTGAAAACTGTCGTGAAAATTGTCAAATAATTGTCTTAGAATGTTTTTTTTTTTTTTGTAGTAGTGTCACACATAATTGAAATTCTTTTTCCAACATCTAATGTTTGATCCAAGTGACTTGAGAACGACATGATGCTACCGAAACATACTCAACTTCTATGTGGATAGACCAATTGTGCTATGTTTCTTTGAGGACCACAAAATCAATGATTTTCAAAGAATTGACATGCACCACTAATGTTTTTCCTTTCACTTTATCACCATTAGTAATTTTTAAATAAAGCTAAATAATTTAACTATTTTTAAATTAGAGCATAAATTAATTAATTTGGCTTTTATTTAAAGAAAAAATAATATTCTCTTTGATTTGAAATATAAGTAACAAAAATTTATTATTATATGGTCTCAAATATAAGTAAAATTTAAATATATTTATCTTATTTAATGAATTATATTCAAAATATCCTTCGTTTAATAGGATCAAAGATTTTTTTATATTTAATATCAAGTTGCAATGAAAGATAATTTAAAAGAAAAATACTTACTTTTAATTGAAATCAACAAAACTTAATATAATTAATTAATTTCTTTAATAAGTATGAAATTATTATTTTTTTCTTTTTATAATCGGGATGGAAAGAATATCGTTATAGAATCCAAGGATGAAATTATTATTTTTTCTTTTTATAATCGTTATAGAATCCAAGGATGTATCTGTTTGGAATTCAGTTTATCGTAATTTCTTTTTTTCTAATTATAAGATTTTTCTAATTTTTAAATTGAATTAAATATGAAAATAATAATTTTAAAATAATAATATATTAATATATTTAATATGATTAATTAAATTAACTAACTTAAATTAATTAAAATTATAGATTATCGAAGTCTATGATAAGAATCACGAGTTTGCTGGAATATGATTGATAGAATTTATTATTTAGATTGGGAAATTAAATGGCACATCTATCAATCTGCATACGCCACACATTTAAGATTTTGGCGGACGATAAAAATAAGTAGGACTCGGAACTTGGTAAATTAGTAACTGGGTAGTAGTACGTAGTAGGGTACGACTCCCCACCAGTTGTCTTTCCAGCTTGGTCGCAGGAACATTGCAGATGTGGTGTTATCACTCGCAGACACCGTGTTCCAGTTCAATAATTATCCACAACAGAATATCATTCATGTTTCGGAAATCAAAGACAATCCTACTTCACTGAAAGTGTTGCATATGTGACAGTTCGGTTAATTCATATCTGTGGCCACAAACAACACCCATAAGATATTCGTTGCTATGAAATTGCAACTCCAAGAACCACATAACGTAAAGTATAGTATAAACAATAAAGTAAGTACTACTGCAACGTGTACAAATTAAAACAACTGATGTTATATACTACTATATTTTTAGTATTTTTATAACATAAAGTAATGAAACTAATTTTTCAGACATAGAAATTGTTAAATAAACTTTATTTTTTAATAAAATATTTTTTATATGTTTGGTTAAAGAATAAGTTCCTATTAAAATGTTTAAAAAATTCAGTCATCAATCAATTCATCAAGTGTATTGGATCTTATAGACAAAATCAATTCAACAAGACCTAAAATAAAAATTGAAAGAAAATAATTTATTTTATAAAAAAATTATATGAGAGATCTTATAGATAAGATGTGTAACTTATTTTACTTTAAAAAATAAATAACAAATATTAATAAACCTAAAACTCAAATTTTAATTGATTTATCCTTCCTGTCTTGATTACGGGCAGAGATGATGTTTTTTTATTATTGCTCAATGTCATATTCATGTGAACGTCCCTAACCTGTTAATTACGGTTTAAGCTTTCATTAAAATTATAGTGAGCTGTGGTTCACGTGTAAAGCAGTTATCGAACATGACTTATCTAATAAATCCAATCTATTGAGTCTGCAATTGTCCTAGAGCAATTCGACTTATGTCGACAGAATCACATTCACAGAGAACATGTTCAATTAGAAAATGAGGGAAGTAAAGCGTTTGTGGATATAATTAATATATGGATTGTCAATTTTTTAAAATAAATTTAATCATATTTAAATCATAGAAATTTACTTTTTTATGCTTTTATTTCTGATTTGAAATCTTAACCAAGTCTTTAAAGAATAAGTAATTATAAAAAATAGGTTAATATATATATATATATATATATATATATATATATATATATATGTATGTATATTATTTATTTTATAGTTTGGCATTTTAAATTTAAAAAGTATTATCTTATAGTGTCTCTTTTAAGTCAAATTAATTTTTCATTAATTTGCAATATATACTAATTAGGGATACATTACAAGTTGTGAAAGATAGCATATCTAGAAAATATTTGTCACACATCTGAAATAAAAGGGTTGGAACTTGGAAGACTCAAACTAAACTAATTGTAACTTGATGAAGGTTATTTTAGGAAGAAAAAAAATTATTTTTTAAATGTGATTAATAGAATTAAATGATAATAGTATTAACCAACTTTCTTAATTAGTGAAAAATTTAGTTAATTTTACTTATATATTTAAGTTTGGATTATGTAAGGAAAAATAATTAATTTTACACTAACTAAAAAAGGATTAGATTTTTTTTAGTTTTTATAATTTTTTTTTTTTTTTTTTTTTTGCTTATTGTCCTTCCAACTTTTTTTTGGTGTTTTTAGTCTTTGCAAACTATTTTCATTTTATTTTTTGTCTTTCTAACGCTTTGAATAACATTTTTTGCATTGTTCAAAATGCTAGCTTAAGTGTTTTAAAGATTAAAAATAAAAAAATATAATTTATAAGGACTAAAAATAAAAATAAAAAAATTTTACAATTGTTCGCTAGGAACAGATATCCAACAATGATGCTGGATGGTTGATATGGGATCTAAACTCTCTCTGGAGGTGCTTATAATGATGAAGCACTTCCAAGTAGATGATCACAATGCACCCAAGAGGAACCACAATCAGACGTGGGGTGTGTGCACTATGAGTAAGGAAAAGAGAGTCAGAGTGAAAAAGTACCTCTCTGCTGGAGAGTCCTCTGATTATAAATACTGACCTGTGTAAAAGATGACAAATCTCCCTAATCTTGGTCGGAATCTTGGAGCGGATATCTTCCTCATTTATCATGCAGTTATTATCCTTTATTTCCCATGATTTTGTTGATCAATTGGCGGTTACTCATGAGATGTGCCGAAAATCCCGATTTGATTAGTTTTTATTGGGCCTCTTGGGATTTGGCCCGTTCTGAATATCCATAACAGTTGTCCCTTAGCCTGGTTATCAAGTATTCTGGATGACCGGGATGATGTTATGCCGATATGATAATATTTACTAGGCCGTGATCGGGTTAATAAGCTCAACCTCATCGGCCGAGATCAATTTCTGGTATGTGCTACAGCTCTCGGTCTAGTGGCGTTATCTCGGCCTAGCTTCTGCTGTGCTAGTGTACTTTCTTGGAAGAAGCCGGTCTGTTCTCCCAATTTCTGATCTTTTAGGGAAATGAAGTGTTCTCACCGCCATTCAGATGTGAAGCGACGCGCCTCCCGCTCATTTAATGCTCTATCCTTTCTTTGCACGTTGCAATCATGAATGTTCTAATTGGATTTCCATTATGCCCCTGTCTTTTGGTATCCAGACAGTTTTGCCCCTCTGGTGAGTTAACCTTCTATGTTGGTTACTTGTTTCAAACGCTTCGTATTTTGGCGGTTGCTCCTGTTATCCTTATAGTTCTTACCTTATTCTCTCCCCATTTGTTTCCCAAGTTCACAGTGCCATTTCCTCTTTCCTGTTCATTCCTTCGTTTGGCGTTCATCCTCATTTTCATCTTTGGTGCTACAGTCTTCTCCAAATTTCTTCTATTCCAGGTATCTTACCCTCCCTTCTTTTTTATTCTCTAGGATTTTTGCATTTCTGTCTTATTATTCCTGTTGCAATCTGCTTTTCATCTGTGTTTTTCATCCATTAGCCCACTTATTGGGTTTCACCTTCTTTCCTCCATTCCTGTTTTCCTTCTGTCCTTTGTTCTTTTTGTCTTGTGCTATGAACCCTTTTAGGTTTAGTCCTGAGGAAGAGGCACACATTCATAAGACAGTTCCCCCTCGTTCCGCATTTTGGTTTTTTGGTCTTCCTCTTCCAGACGAAGAGAAAACCAAACTTCTATTACGCACCCCTTCTGGAGGCTCCAAAC
Organism: Glycine latifolia; assembly: GCA_013407115.1. NCBI lineage: Eukaryota > Viridiplantae > Streptophyta > Magnoliopsida > Fabales > Fabaceae > Glycine > Glycine latifolia. The sequence continues at coordinate 18,816,345 of CM023957.1, read as the reverse complement.
CCTCCAAACATCCTTTGGCCAAAAAATCTTTCCCCTCAAAGATCGTAGTAAACTTTGGCGTTAAGTCTCGTGTTGAGCCCAGGGGTCCTTCTATGATCCCTTCTGGCATTCCTTTAGTTCCACATCCCATAGAACCTACTCTTGAGACTCGGTTCGAACCTTGTCCGAGGTGCCTGGATAAATTCCTATACTAGCTAGCTCAGGCTTCGACAGGCAAGCCGATGACACCCTGGACGCGTGTCGTCAAAATCCGGTGGCCATCACCCCGCCTCTGTCTGCGGGGATGGGGACGTCGATGCCATTTTCAGAGCCGAGATCGGGGGCCGAGATGGTGTCATTGCCCATCGCCGCCCCTTCGTTGATTCAAAGCTCTTCAAATGTTGCCGCCGTTTCTCCAGGTATTCTTACTGACCACTGCCTTTCCATTTTGTCGTAGGTCATCATGGTCGTCCCACCACCGAAAGTAATTGAAGAATCTCGATCGACTGAATCCCAGACCGAAAGCCCCTCTCCTCTTCTAATCTCTAAATTCCCCTGGGTAACTTATGAGGTTCTGAACACCTCGTCCATCATGAGTCGGGAGAGTGTCGCAGCTCTCCCTATCGGAAATCAGGAAGGATTTTCCGTTCGTCAGCCCGGCCCTAGTGAGCCGATATGTTTGTCTGCCGAGCAGGGCGAGCCAAACTTCTTCTTTTTCTGTAAAGATGTGGTCACCCGCCTGGGCATCTGATTCCCTCTCACTGATTTCGAGATGTCAGTCTTAAAACATCTTTCTTTGGCCCCTTCCCAACTTCATCCCAACGGCTAGTCTTTTATAAAGTGTTTTGAGGATCTGTGCATGAATTTAGAGATTTCTTATACGGTCCCTATTTTCCTGTATTATTTTTCCGTCCATACCGGCCGCAACGGCCGAGAGCCTTCTGATAGGAAAGGATGGACTTCCTTGAAGAGTTATCCCAAACGCAAACTTTTCCCCCTATTCGCTGAATCTTTTAAGAGATTTAAAAGAAACTATTTCAAAGTGTGCGCTCGACCCGTCCAGCAACCTTTTTTCCTCCAAGGGCTGGAGTCTCTCGGGGTGAAGTGGAAATTCCCACTTTACTGGACCCGTGCCCACCATGAATTCCCCCCCCCCCCCCCGCTTTTTACCAGCGTGAGGAGATAGGACTGTCGGATGTGGATGCTTACTCGGTGGTCCGGATTAATGCTTTCTGAGAGGCTCAGGGCTTTTGCGATATTATTCCCCTTCCTTCTCAACGTTAGTTGAAGGTTTTGAACATGGTATATGCAATTCTTTTCGTTTCTTGTTAACTGATCGTTTCTTTTGCTTTGCAGCCGCTGAAATGGAGAACCGGACTGGTGATGTGGGGTCTCGGTCCCGTAGGGTTTTCGATCACCCCGAGCCGAACCCCTGTGTTGCTGGTGTTCCTCCCTTCTTTTCCAAACTAAAGAAGAGGAAGGTTGCGAAATCTACCCCGGATGCGATTGCCGGAACGATGGCCCAGGCCGACCCCGTCCAAGTTCATTCCGGTGTTGCTGGTGCCACTTCTTCTCTTGGAGCCCCGGTTCCTGATCCGCCGGTCGTGGAAACTTCTTCGACCGTGCTCCCTGAGGCTTTGAAGCTGGTACCTGGGCATCTCTGGGAAAAAGGTACTGAAGACCTTTTTCCCTTTGTCCGGGCTTCGAAGCATTTATCGGATTCTTCCCCTATTTCTGAAGAGCTAATGGGGGAGCTTGGTCAGATGCAACTCCAGGCCTATCGGACCACGTCTCTTGTCGATAGTCTTGTCACATTGAAGACAAGATATATCAAGGCTCAGGAAGAGTTGGTGGCTGCCCGGGCTGATTCTCAAAAAATGGGTGAGGAGTTGCGCCTTGCTCGGGAGGAGTTCGAGCGCCATCTCCGAGATGCCCATGCGGAGACTCGACAGGCCTTGGCTAAGGCCGCCTTTATGACTGAAAACCTGAATGAAGTTAAAACTTTGTTCGAGGGGGCGCAAGCTGAGGCCAAGGAAGCTAAGACCAAACTCCTGAGCGAAGAGAAGGAGGTGGCCGAGTTACGGGAAATAATGGCATTGGTGGCCGAGGAATCCTTCAACAATGCCCTGGCGCAGGTCCGGTGTGTCAATGTCGGGGTCGGTTTGAACACTGATGGAGTGCATTTTTGATCTTATGTTCGCGACGAGATGATTACCCCTTATGATGAACAAGAGGATTCTGTTATTGAAACTGATGGCGCCCCCGAAGCCGGAATTGAGGAGGTCTCGACTCCGGGAGGTGTTGGTGGGATTTGAAGGACCGGGATGCCGGTTTGGATTTGTATTTTTTGCTTTCTTTTCTTGATATGTTCGTACAATAGTACAATTTGCCTTTTATAATATTGTGTTCTTTTTCAGAACTATACATATGCGCATCGTTTATTTGTCTGGCTCCAACGGCCAAGTATAATATTGCCCGAATCGTATGTCCGTTTTCGGTTTTCGGATATATCCCAAGTTACCGTGGGTGCAACATGGCCAATCAGGACCATGCCAACCTGATCAGGGTTTGGCGACACCTCGGAATTGCTTGGAACGTTATGTATTGTATCGAAAAATATCGAAAGAATATAATTATTCGAAAGCTATTCGAGGTTTATTCATAAATATCGAAAATTATTCATGTCCGTGATCCCGATGAAAGAGATTACATGAAATGGGGGTGTCAAAACACTCGGCCCATTCTTCTCAATTAATGGGAAACACACGGACGATTACTAAGATAAACACTTGTTGATATCTGATGTAAGGATCGTACGCCCACATCTCTAACTATAGTATGTCTTCAGCTTGCCTGCATTCCATGTTTGCTTGACTGCTTGTTTATCTAAGGTTTCCAACACATATGCCCCTTGGCTGAGATTCTGGATCACCCGGTAGGGTCCTTCCCAGTTGGCTGCTAATTTGCCATCTCGAGCATTCTTGTTTCCAATGTCGGCTCTGCGTAAGACCAGGTCACCTTCCTCGAAGCTTCTCGGCCTGACCTTCTTTTTAAATCTTTTAGCCAAGAGCTGCTTTGTGGCCATGTCCCGGAGATGTGCTTTAGCTCGGATTTCTTCTATTAATTTGAGTTCGTCGACCAATGCCTCATTGTTTATATCCTCGCCTTCCTTGAGTATAATCCTTCTTCTCCAGGAGGGGTGTCCGATTTCCACTGGTATCATAGCCTCACACCCGTAGGTCATTCTGAACGGGGTTTCCTGAGTGGATGACTGAGCCGTGGTTCTATGCGCCCATAAGATGTAATACAATTGTTCTACCCAATTGTTCCTGGCCTCGTGCATTCACTTCCTGAGTCCCTCCAGAATGATTTTGTTAGTGGCTTCAGCTTGACCGTTGGATTACGGGTGTTCCACGGACGAGAAATGGTGCTTGATATGGAGGTTGGCCATCATTTCCCCGAACTTCTTATCCGTGAACTGAGTTCCATTATCCGTGACAATCTCTGCCGGGATCCCGAATCTAGAAACAATGTTTCTTTCGAAGAACTTTTGTACTCGGGCAGAGGTGATGGTAGCCAGCGGCTCTGCTTCTATCCACTTGGTGAAATAATCGACGGCTACTATCAGCCATCTCAACTGTCCCTCCGTCGCCTTAAACGGTCCTAAGAGGTCCATCCCCCATTTGTAGAAAGGCCAAGGGGATGTGATTGTCGTCAGTTCGAATGGATAGGACCGTATGATCCGGGCATGCTTTTGGCAGCTTTCGCATTTATTTACATGATCCTGGGCGTCCATCTTCATGGTCGGCCAAAAGTAGCCCGCCCGAATAGCTTTCATTGCTAACGCTTTGGCTCCCATATGATGGCCGTTGATGCCCTCATGTATCTTGGCCATTATGTACCCTGTCAGGTTAGGCCCTACACAAAGTAGCATAGGAGTGTGTGGTCCTTTGCGATACAGTTCTCCCTCCTGTATGGTATACATGACGGCAACTTGGACTAGCCTCTTTGCTTCGGCGGCGTCGTCTGGGGTTATTCCTTGCTCCAGATATTTAATTATGGGCTGCCTCCAATCCGTGTTGGTCGAGATCATCATGATGCATGTAGGGTGAAACAGCTCCTGTTGGACGACCGTTCGATGATTACCTGCACCCTTGGTACTTGCCAACTTAGATAATATATCGACCCTCATATTCTCCTCTCTGGGAATGTGGGAGACGACAACCTCATCGAACTCGGCAATTAGCTCCTTCGCCTTGGTCAGATATTTGACCAACAAGGGTCCTTTGGCCTGGTATCTTCCTTCGATCTGGGCTGCCACGAGTTGAGAATCTATGAAAACTTTTAGTTTCTGGGCTCCTTGATCTTTGGCCGAGGTCAATCCGGCTATTAAGGCTTCGTATTCGGCCTGGTTATTCGACGTCGGGAAATTGAGCCGTAGAGATTGTTCAATGGATATTCCCTGAGGGTTCTCTGTTATGATTCCGGCTCCACTTCCTTTGGCGTTGGACGATCCGTCTATATATAGCGTCCAGGCTTCATCGTGTGTCGATGTTATAGGAGTAAGCTCGACCAGGAAATCGGCCAAGGCCTGGGATTTGATCGCGTGCCGGGTTTCATATTTTAAGTCGAACTCGGAGAGCTGGATTGCCCAACTCATCATCCTGCCAGCCAGATCCGATTTATGCAAGATCTGCCGAATTGGTTGGTTGTGCGAACTATGATGGTGTGGCCCTGGAAGTACGGACGTAGTCTTTTGGCAGCCACCAAGAGTGCAAATGCCACTTTCTCTAACTTTTGGTATCTCAACTCTGAACTTTTTAGGGCCCGGCTTACAAAATATACCGGCATTTGGGACTTGCCACTTTCTCTGACTAGCACGGCGCTTACTGCCTCCTCACCTACGGACAGGTATAGGATCAAAGCCTCACCGGGCTCTGGTTTGGATAATACTGGGGGAGAGGCAAGGCATTTCTTGATTTCCTCGAAGGCGGCTTCACATTCAGAGTTCCGGCCGATACTGGCTTATTTTTTCAGCAGCTTGAAGAAAGGTAGTGCTTTTTCTATCGACTTTGGGAGGAACCGTGTCAATGCCGCCAATCTGCCAGTCAACTGTTGGACCTCTTTCTTGTTGGTCAGGAATTGCATATTCAATATCGCCATGCATTTATCCGGGTTGGCCTCAATTCCCCTGTGGGTTAACATGAACCCCAAGAATTTCCCTGCAGTCACTCCAAATGCGCACTTGAGTGGGTTCAACCGGATATTATTTTCTTGTAATCTGCGGAACATTTCCTCCAGATCTCGGATGTGGTTCCCGCTAGAGTCGATTTTCACAATCATATCGTCTATGTATACTTCTATGTTTCGGCCGAGTTGTTGGGCGAAAACCCTGTTCATCATGCGCTGGTAGGTAGCGCCAGCATTCTTCAAGCCGAAAGGCATCACGTTGTAACAATAATTTGCCTCGCCCCCTCTGAATGCCATTTTTTCTTGGTCTTCCGGATACATGGGAATTTGGTTATATCCGGAATAAGCATCCATAAATGATAACACCTTGAATCCTGAAGAATTGTCTACCAACTGATCTATGCTCGGCATCGGATAGGAGTCTTTGGGGCATACCTTGTTGACATCAGTGTAATCAACACAGACCCGCCATTTACCGTTGGATTTCTTGACCATCACCACACTGGATAACCATGTGGTGTATTGGATCTCACGTATGAAGCCGGCCTCCAGTAACTCCTGGATGTGTTTTTCCAATGCCTACTTTCTCTCGGCTCTGAGATTCCTCTTCTTCTGTGCCACTGGTTTCGAGCCGGGATACATGGACAACTTATGACAACACAATTTTGGCCTTATTCCCGGGATTTCAGAGGCTGTCCATGCAAAAATGTCTCGGTTGTCTCTGAGACATTTTTCCAGTTCTGCTCTTGCAACTGGGTTGACTATCTTTCCAATCCTGGTGATTTGGGTAGCTTGAGATCCTATCTGAACTTCTACGAGCTCGTCCACTGGTTCGGGCCTCCATTCCTCCACGTCTTCTCGGACGTCGAGCTCCACCAACTTTATGGGTTCTACCTACTGCCTTTTATCTACTCTCCACTCCTCCTCTTCGCATAGTTGGGGTAGTGAAAATGGGCCGACTTCGTGTCCTTTGACGACGTTGTAATAGCATTGGCGGGATTCTTTCTGATCTCCACTAATGGTTATTACCTTTCCTTTGCTCCCTATCATCTTCATTTTCTGATGTTTGGTAGACATCAAGATGTCCCACCTATGGAGCGTCGGTCTTCCGAGAATAATATTATATGGTGAAGGGAATTCAGCGACCACGAATTTCACACTCTCTGATTTGAAGGCTTCCTTCGTTCCTAGTGTAAGCCGCAGCTCAATGGAACCTTTGATCACCGTGTTTTCGCCGTTGAAACCTGACAACACTGTCTTGCATGGTTTCAGGTCTATCTTGTCCAGATTCATTTTTTTGAAAGCGGTCCAGGATATGATGTTTGTTGAACTACCATTATCCACGAACATTCTTCACACTCGGCAGTTGGCTATGGTCCCGGTAATTACTAGACCATCCTCATGTCCGGGGATCACATCATTCATGTCCTCTTTAGTGAAATAAAGCAGGGGGGCTCGGGCTTGTTGCTGTGGCCTTTGAACCTGGGTTGCTCCCTTACTGCAAGAACCTCCCTAAGGTATTTCCGGCGTTGATTGGCCGTATCACCTCCACCTCCCATAGCTCCAGTGATCACATTGCATTCAAACTCTGGTTCTGGAAAGTCCTCGTTGTCTTGCTTCTTTCGCTTTTCATCTCGGCCCTTCTGATCATCATTCTGGTTGCCCTTACGCTTGACCTGTTGCCCTTGGGTTTTGATCACGTACCGCCGCAACTTGCCTTCTCGGATGAACTTCTCTATAGCATCTCGCAAGTCCCAACACTGGTCGGTAGTATGCCCCGGCCCATTGTGAAACTCACAGAAATGAGTACAATCAAGGTCGGCCTTTCTAAACACAGGCCGAGGTCTATCCACTTTCTTCATCTCTGTCAGAGCTACCTCTCTCCACACTTGCGCTCGAGAAGTGTTCAGCGGGGTATATTTGTCATATTTGGTGTCGTATCGTCCTGGTCTGGGGCCGATATCATGGTTTCTGTTGGGCTGAACATTCCCGGGGTTCTAGCGGTGTCTCGGAGGGGAACCCTTTCTTTTGGGAACGGTATTCGCGATCTCCATCTGCTCCAACTCCAAATATTTTTTTGACCGGACCCTAAACTCCAGCAATGTTTTAACTGGGTCTTTGTATATAGATTTTGCCAGTCGAGATGATCCTCTGAGTCCTGCTGACAGTAAATGGACGTGCACTTTTTCCTCCAAGCCTTGTACCTGTAGGGCGGCCTCCTTAAATCGATCCAAATAGCTCTGCAGCATTTCCCCCGGGTGCTGACGAAATTTCCCCAAGGCGAATTCGGACTTGGCTGCTTCTTACTCGTCGCAAAGTTGATTAGGAATTTTTGGCCGAAATCCTCAAAATTGTGGATTGATCGGGGCGGAAGTGTATGGAACCATGTCTGTGCTGCCCCGGCCAAAGTAGTGACGAAAATCTGGGAGATTATTGGTTCATTAATCCCTCGGACACACATCTGCATATCGAACTCGTCAATATGCACTTGTGGATCCTGACTTCCATCATATTTTGATAGGAAGGACCCATCAAAATCCTCAATAAATTGGGCATTGACAATCTCGTCTACGAATGGGCTGTTATTGTGTTGTCCGCGTCGATATTTTCTCCTGTACACCTCGGTCCCAGTCCTGGCAACCTGGTACGGAATGTCGGACCGTTTATGATGTCCCGGGTTAACCTCTCGCTCCCGGCAGTGTGAAGCTGCTCCTGTTTCAAGATTGATGTGTTCCTCGGCCTCGTGTGTCGGAAGTGAATGACGGTCCGTCTGATGGCGTGTTTCGCCCGGGTTAGGACGAAATGTTTGCTCTTGGGCCAGGTTCTCCGTGTGTCCAACGTGCTGCTCCATATGCTGTCGTCGATGCTCTTCATCCTGTCTCCATCTCACGCAGCGCTCATCTAGCTGGGCGATAATGTTGTTCATATCCTCCTGGCGTTGAAGGGCATGTCGTCTTTCAAGCCGTTCGATCCGGGATAGAATAGACTGCAACGCATTATTGGTGAAGCGCTGAACCGATTCTTGCTCTACTTCAGCCGGAGTGGGTAATGGGCCCTCTGGCAAGACCGACGAGAGGACTGCATCATTTTGTGCCCGAGATGATGCAGTGTCTGAAAGTGCGTCTTCCACCCAGACTGAGTGGGGTGCCCCCGCCACGGGTGGTCTTTCATCCTGGTGTCTTCTCGTGTTTACCATGGTGGGAATCGAAATTTAACGTCCCCACAGACGGCGCCAATGTTCTGTTCGCTAGGAACAGATATCCAACAATGATGCTAGATGGTTGATATGGGATCCAAACTCTCTCTGGAGGTGCTTATAATGATGAAGCACTTCCAAGTAGATGATCACAATGCACTCAAGAGGAATCACAATCAGACGTGGGGTGTGTGCACTGTGAGTAAGGAAAAGAGAGTCAGAGTGAAAAAGTACCTCTCTGCTAGAGAGTCCTCTGATTATAAATACTGACCTGTGTAAAAGATGGACAAATCTCCCTAATCTTGGTCGGAATCTTGGAGCGGATATCTTCCCCATTTATCATGCAGTTATTGTCCTTTATTTCCCATGATTTTGTCGATCAATTGGCGGTTACTCATGAGATGTGCCGAAAATCCCGATCTGATTAGTTTTATTGGGCCTGTTGGGATTTGGCCTGTTCTGAATATCCATAATAACAATAATGAAAAGCCAAAAAATATTAAATTACAAAGAGTAAAAAGATATTTAAACCTAAAAAAAATACTTAACATTATTTACACTACTACAAAAAGAGCAATCTACTACGGTTCTGGAGGCATTTCAACGACGGTCATACCACCGTCGTAGATATGGGGGTCGTTGAAAAAATGGCTATTTTGACTACGGTTATAAGACCGACTTTGAAAAGTCATTTCCACTACGGTTGTGTTGGACGAACCGTCTTCGATTAATCGTTTTGCAAAAAAAAAAAAAAAAAAATTGGACTATTCTACTACGGTTCTGATAGGCAACCGACTTTGATTAGTAACTATTCAAACACGGTTGGGTGAAGAACCGACTTTGATTAGTAACTATTCAAACACGGTTGAATGCAAAACCGACTTCGATTAATATCTATTCAAAAAGCATCGCAGCCATCATTATTGGGTCAAAAACTATTGTCCATGATCTTCTAAATAATTATTCATTTACTGAAGGAAGAAAAGCATCGCAGCCATCATTATTCTGAACGGCAGAAAAGCATTGGAGCCATTAGCAACTAGTTCACACTAAATATTTAAAATAATAATAATAATAAGAAGAAGAAATACCTTTTTAGGACACATACACAGACTGAGCATCCATAGGCTTAAAACCCCCTAGTAAGTCAGCAGCATCACTTTCATTTGACTCAGGTTCAGATATATATATGAACTGCTGGTTGCAAAACATTTCAGAAAAATTTCAGCATCTCCAAACAAAAGAAAGCTTGCACAACTAATACAAGGGAAAAACTGTTTTCACTTATATATCAAAAATTAATTCATACTTCTTGGTAAAAAGACTATGGTGGATCTGGATTAGTATTGTTATTATCTTTAAAATAAATAGCATTCTTATTAAGAAAAACATGCCCAGAATTCAAAATTTAATACGCAATGACTTGATCCCTCAAAAAAGAATACTTAGAAAAACCATTAATCTTACACTGCTTTGGTGCGAGATTTAAGTATGCCAATTGCCACTGAAATATTTTCCTCAACCAATTTCCTTGCGAAAAAACTATGTTCTCACATTAATAAGCAAAAATTAAAAGTATAAAGGTATGACAACAAGAGTATCATTTACAATCATTTGTCCACTAAAATACTTTGGATGTTTTTTTTTTTCACATTTTAGTATATATTTGAAACTTGTTATATATGTATATATTAAATAGGTAAATGACCATTTAAGGCCCTACCAGGCTTACCTCAACCCATATAATCACACAACTTCCACAAAAACTGGAAACAAGAAAAGAACAGTCACACTTACTATTTAGGCTAACATGAGAAATGGTGAGAATTGAGAAGTAAAAATTTATAGTTGAATTCTTACCGTAAAGATGGTGACTACTTCAAACATATTAACAAGAATGCCAAAACAAGCAAACATAATAAATACTGTACTATACTGTATAAAACAACTATGTATCAATTTTTATTCAAAATATTTGAATCCAATTTTACTTAAACCAACAAAATACTGTACTAATTTTGTCTTTTGCCAACCCCTAAAAATAAAAAATAAAAAAGTTTTTGTTCCTTTTGTACAATTAAACCTTTTTTTATTATTAACTTTAGGTTAAAGTAAATTTTTTTCTCTAACTTATTATTTAAGTTTATTTTAATTCTTTATTAATTTTTATATTTATTCTTTTATTTAAAAATACGTACATTTTAAAAATATATATTTTATGAAGATTTAAAATTATTTAGTGATAATTTTAAACTAACACAAAGTGTAATTTTTTATAATTTAGATTGAATGATCAAATAGAATCAATTAAAAAAATTAAATAATTAAATTGAAAAAATAGAAGATCAAATTTAATTTTAAAAAAATAAGAGGATAAAAAAAATTAATGTAACTTTAATTTTACTTAAATAACATAAAGTCCTAGACATATTAAAGGGAAAATGAAAAGGATTAGTTGATGTGAGCAAACTGCAAAGTGAAAACGATGTTAAGCATTGTAGCAGGTGGTTGTAGCATGTAGGTTGTAGTCATACGGGTTAGTAAAAAGTATTGGATCTCATGACAACCTTGAGACATCTTACATGACATTCACACCATGTTTCAGCTATATTCAAATGTAAAAAGCATAACTTGTAGATTACCTCTTTGTAAACATAAAGTGGAAGAGGCAATTTAAGATATGCAATTTTGGCAATTTTGGCAATTTTAACTTCATCTTTTTGGCAATTTTGGCTGCTGACAATACCTATACATGTAAAATGAAAATTAAGTAGATGGTAAAAAATGAAAAACTACACAAACAATTACAAGAGTTTTTAAATGAGAAGGCCCTTCAATATAAAAATTCATTAAAATGAAGATAAGAAAACTACTAGGGAATTGGAGGGCAAGAGTTCCTCAATAATGAAAAAATAAAAATTGGGAGTAACATTAAACTTAGCAAACAGTATGGAATAATAACTGACATTTTTGTTAGGCTTCTGGAACTTCTGTGGCTTATCACCTGCACCCTTATCTCCAGAAAGCTGCTTATGGTCACTTTCTATGGACAAAAAAATCCAAATTACAAATACAGGTACACTATGTATAGACCTCAAAAGGATCAAAGTCAAGATCTTCTGATCTTCATTATGTTACATAGTTTTTTAAAAACCAAAATGCCTAGCAAGCAAATGAGCAAACAATTACCTGAGCTGCTCCACATTTCCAATTCAGATACATTATCTGAGCCTTGATGTGAGGGAACATGTGATATAGTGTAATACATGTTGTGGATGACAAATTCCAAACTGAAAAGGAGTATATTTTCAAGTTATCAACAGAATTAAATCATTATGGTTATTTAAAGTAAATTATTCATTTCCTAGTTTCATAACTTGGACTAAGTCTCCCTGGAAGCATTCAGAAAAGTACAACTTTAAATTTGCACTAGACTGAATTGAGCTGCAAAACTATAGCATGTTGTAAGCATGGTTTATGACAAAAGAAAATAGAAAACAAGAGAAGTAGCTTCAAAGTAATGCCTATCTTTTTTTACTAACTTTGAGCTCAATTGACTTTCACTGGTGCCATCTGCACTTGCAATTTTATCATCACCTACAAAGGTTTAAGTCAACGTAGGTTCTCAATTCTAAATTTGATTCTTGTGAGCCAATCGGCTGATTATATAATGATAATGCAACAGCTTTCTCGTGATCTAGCTCTAGGGGGTCCATTTCTTTAATAGCAGCAATAAAGATCCAGGGAAAATAAACAACAGAAAATTCATTATCACCACAAAAAAATGGCTTTCTCAATATTAAGCCGAAGCTACTCTAGAAAGTAGAAACATAACACTACTCTAGTGATAGTGCACTATTTATTTTAATATTAATCTGAAACTCAAATTCGTTGCAACTATGAATATTCTAGGGGTTAAAAGCCCGGTATAAAAAACTAAAAAAGCCACGTATATGAAAAAAAAATTAATTCAATATTTGTCACCAAGACAACTACACTAACCACATCTCTATCAAAATGTAAATTGTAATCCATGTTTTTAAGGCATCAAGAATTAAGAAGGGTCGCCTTTATCATTCTTATAGGTCTTACTAACTTTGAGCTCAATTGACTTTCACTAGTGTCATCTGCACTTGCAATTTTATCATCTGACAAGGATAAGCAAATGAGTTATCCAACAGAGAATACTCAAATAGTTGGAAATTGAAAAAACAACACACAAAACTCCTGTTTGCAATTTTGCACGTTAACAATTGGAAGACCAAGACCAAAGCTAGGCTAGGAACTCACCTGAGACATCTTTTCCCTCCATAAAATCGTGTCACTGAAACAGAGACTAACATATTCATCCTCATAACACTTACTACATAAACTCAGCCTTCCATAAAAAGGGCTAATAGCAAAACAATACAGTATATGCCATAAACCATGATAATACCAAAGAACTTAAGAGCCACATTAAAAACTTGATGATTAGAAAAACAAAGGTAGCAAGCATAATATCCATACCTGACATCGATATACTTGAAATACTTCGACAATAAATCCACCAAAAACGTAGAGGGACTAGTAGAGTAAACGTGATAGCATCAATCCAAAATCAACCAGATCAAATCGAAACAACGACAACGACAATTTGATACAAAATTGGCATAACGTACAATGCTATGAAGAAGCTTGTGGTACAGAGAAGAGTGGAAGGCGCCGCCATTGGCGACCTTTACGAACTCCATGAGCGTGTCCAGCACGAGTTCCTTGAGCGTCTCATCTCCCTGCGGCGAGGCAAGGACGTCGACGACGGACTTGAGGAACTCCTCGAACTTGGAACGAAGCCAGGCGAGGTAGATGAACTCGGATTGGTCGTCGGCGGCGGAGGGAGCGGCGGCGGCGGAGGAGGAAGGGAGCTTGGGGAGGAGAGGGAGGAAGAAGGAGTGGAGCGAGAGGAGAGATTCGGAGCCGTCGGAGGCGTCCATGACACCGGTGCTGCGAAAGAGATTTTAGGGTTATAAATTTGGGAATTCAAAGATAAAAGAGGATTATAAATTAATTTGGGAATTTAAATACAAATTTATTCATTTCCACTACGGTTTTAGTGAACCGTGTTTGTTTAGCCTTAATTTCAAATACGGTTTTAGTGGACCGTGTTCGTTTAGCAGCATAATGACTACGGTTTATTTCTGAACCGACTTTGATTAACTTATTCGACTACGGTTATTATATAACCGACGTTGAAAAGTTGTAATTTATTACAAAAATGCCACCGCGCATATTACTACGACGGGTTTGATATAACCGTCTTTAAATTGCCGTCGTAGAAGCCTACATTTCCAGTAGTGTTAATTTTATTGATTTTAATTAAAATAAAATTTTTTCTAAAATATCATTTATTAAAAATTGATATCATGAAAAAAAAATCATTAAAAATAAAATTGCTAAAGGTGTGGCTAAATTAGAGAAATGATATATTTACAAAAATTCATACACCAATTTGTATAACATTAATTTTTTCATTTATCTATCCTCACCATAATGACATGTAACAAATGTATACTATATGGCACATAGATAGACACAAAAAAATGTTATTGCACTGAAATTACTGCTTATATATCTGATGTTATGTTGACCATAGAACATTAAAAATAACATTTCTTGCTAACTTAATAATTTACAACAAATAACCTTTATTTTACATCGGATTCGATTATATCGACTTCATTATTGGGTACCTTCGTATTATGCAGCTGGATCTACATTCCTTGAGATGTGAATCAAAATAATATGAATACTAAGCTTTAGGCTAAAATTGGCCAGAATTTACGACTGTGATGTGAAAATCTCACGATTCCTGCAGTGAACAACCATAGGGACGTCAGATGAAGACTGATTTAAAATTCCTCGCCATAGTTATTTTTTAATCTCTGAATTATATACACATATGTACCGATCTAGAATGACTTTAATTAACACTACTCATCAAATTTTTTTCTAGTTCAAAGATCAAAGATTAATTTGGTTCCTAATGCATAATTGATATTAGTCTAAGAAAATTTTACCCACAATAAAAATCAAACACAGATTCTTTCGTTAAATAAATTATTCTTACTCATATAAATACAATAAATCTTACAGAGAGTGTTAACTTTTTGTATTTTATCAATTTAACTACCAAATCATACAATATTATATTGAATAATTTAGAAAAAAAAGCATTACCCAAAAATGACATTTTGGATTAAATTTACGTACACTAATAAAAAATCTAGAATATGTATTAAACGATTTAGGAGTTTTTCATTTCATGCAGTTAGTATTTTGTGTACGAAAAAGAACATTACCTGATTACCAAGTGGATATATGTTCCAAATGTGGACATTCGGATCAACTTGCAGTGACTAGTTCCTTTACAGGAGACCTTTCTTTTGGTGATCCCTTATAGTTGACCCTTTCATATTCTGACATACATGTGGGTTGCCTAAATTCCTATATTCTCGTCGGAAAGTAAAATAAAATAAAATTTATATATTATTTTATATTTTTTAAGAATGTTAAATAATTAAGGTAACATTTTTCTGTTGAAAATGTTATTAGTACGAAATAATCCGGTCACAAATGATACTTAATCTTTCTTACCTTACAATCAACGAGAACCTTAAATCATTTGATTAACAAATAGAAGTTACTATCACTTGTTTAACTTATTTTACTATATATGAAATGTTAAAATTTATTTTTGATATTTTTTAATTTAAAATTCCGTTTTAATTTCTTAGATATCCGCAAATGGCTACAGATAGATATCCATTAATTTATCCATAAAGATGATACATAGGTACCCCCGACAGGAATAAGGTACCACACACTTGCCGTGTGTCATTCTCTACCTATTGTTCTGTTTTGAGTTTTGACCATGGAGCTGTGTTTTTTGCATCATAACCTTTCAAGTTTTAAAGGGCTAAAACTGATCGCAAACAATCTCAAAATTATGCTAAAATAATATATAATATATAATAGTCTACAAAAAAAAGCCATTAGTTTCCATAAGGTAATTACTAATTAGGATACCAATTAGCAAAAGATTAAAAATGACAATATTGGTCTTTAAGGTGTCTAGTCAATCAATTAATTAACCGCCACAACTCTATAAATAGCAGATGTCATATATTTTTATTGTTATACAGTTACGTATATAGTTCTTTGTTCCAATTATAAAGAAATAATACACGAAGGAAAAAATTAGAGGGAAAAACGTGGATACATTTCTAAAGGTGATATATGTGCTGTTGTCAAATTAAAATTAGAGTTTCACATTTATATATCCAAGTTAAACTCCAATTAAATAGAAGAACAAACACATATAACACCTATAAAATTGCATGTATGTTTTTTCCTAAATTAGAGGCTTTTGAGGTCAATTGCCTACAAATTTTGTTGAAAAGAAACTTGCAACCAACCATAAATAAATAGATTTTAGGCTACATGTTTAAAAGAAATCCAACTCATCTCGTATTTATTTTTGATTGTAAACTTCTTTTTAATAATGGTGATAATGATGTCAATATTAATGATAGTAATAATAACAACTATAATAATAAAAATGATGTGATGGTGGTGTCAACATCAATAGTGATAGTAGTGATAATATGGATAATGATAATGGTATTGAAATTGATAATAACAATGCTAGAGATAATAGTGGCCTCTAATTATTTATATTAAAATATTTTATAACATATTATGTATATTGTAAAATAAATATTTAATATAATAAATATTTTTAGTTAATTAATATATTTAATTTCTTATGTTGTTAAAATTAATGTTATATTAATTAAACATTATTTAGTGCAGTAAAATTCTTTAGTATTAATTTATATAAATAAGTATTCAAATTTATTTCATTAATAATATCATTTGTAAGACTAAATTCTATTTTTTAATTTAAATTTGCAACATATTTGTGAGGAATTATTCCTTTGCCATTTTGCAAGGAAAATTTTTCGTCACTAAATCAAACATGGTTCTAAATTTAATGAAGGTTTTTTGCAAGGGATTTGCGTCGGAAAGAATCCCTCACCACAATAACTTATCAGCTTTGTGAGGAAATTATGAGGGTAGTGACAGATCCATAACATTTTAGTTGTCAGAGCAAAGCTCATATATATAAATTAGTGGGGGCAAGATTCATATTATAATTTATTTTTTAACTAAATTTTAAATTATAAAAGTATTTTATAACTACACATACATGTTATACTAAGAAAAAATAAAAATTAGTGAGGGCAATTGTCCCCTTCCTCCAACAAGTAGATTTGTCCTTACATAAGGGCTCTTGATTCCCCTGCTAAAAATTAGCTAGAAAAGATCATTCTCTCAAGTCCTTTGCTATTTAGTAACAAATTAGCGAGGGAAGTTTCACTCTCCAACCCTCACTAACTAGCGAGGCATTAATGATTGATTTTTCTTATATATTTTAATTATTATTTAATTAAAAACATGTTAATTAAAAAGTATTTACTACTAAATTTAATACCTATATATATATATATATATATTAAAATATCAACATCAACATCAACAACACCTTTAACTCAAGTTAATTGGGGTCGGTGGTAGATGAATCCAATGATAGATATGAAGAAGTTGAAAAAACAAGAAAGAAGGAGGGGAAAAATGAATAGGAAAAAAACTAAAAATGGATCATCTGAAACATAGAGATAATAATAGGTCTAACCCTCCACAAAGCTTATAGATCTTCTCCATTTTATCCTATGACACACCTTCCGTCAATCTATATCTCACCCTATTAAGTCTTGTTTAATTACCTTTTCCCAGGTAAGTTTCAGTCTACCTCTACCTCTCTTTGTGACGAGCTCTTGGTAACAAACTCTTGTTCTTATAGGAGCATCTGGATGTCGTCTCATTACGTGCCCAAACCACCTCAATCTATGCTCCCTCATCTTTTCACTCACCTTTACTACTGCTACCTTTCGTCGAATATCTTCATTTCTTATCTTATCCATCTTTGGATAACCACACATCCACCTTAACATCCTCATTTATACTACCCTTATTTTATGTTCATGTTGTCTATGTGATGGTCAAAACTCAGTTCCATATAACATTGTAGGTCATACAGTTCTATAGAATTTTCCTTTTAGTATAAGGAAAATTTTGCGGTCATACAAAAACCCAGATGCAATCCGTCATTTCATCCACTCTGTTTTGATTCTATGATTTACATCCTTACCAATTTATCCACCTTTTTGAAAAATTGATCTCAAGTATCTAAAGACATCTTTCTTGGATACCTTTTGATCAAGTAGATGCACAAGGTCTTGATCACCATCTCTTCCAACAAAAACTCACACTTCATATACTCAGTCTTTCTCTAATTTATTGTGAATCTTTTAGACTCCAAAGTGTTTCTCCATAATTCAAGTTTTCTATTAGCATTGTCTTTGGTCTCATTAATAAGCACAATATCATCTGCAAAAAACATACACCATGACACTTCCTTTTGAATATCCTTTGATTGTTCATCCATTACTAAGGCAAAGAGATAAGGACTAAGAGTCGAACCTTGGTGTACACCTCTCGTGATAGGAAAATCCCTTGATGTTCCATTACAAGGTTTCACACATATGGTAGCCCCATCATACATATCCTTGATTGCACTAACATATTTTAATGGTACTTTTTTTCTTCTCAAGAGTTCACTATAAGACTTTTCTTGGGACCCTATCGTATGCTTTCTCAAGATTTATGTACACCATATGTAAATCTTTCTTCTTTTCTCGATACCTTTCCATTAATTATTGCATCAAGAAAATGGCTTCCATGGTACATTTTTCTGGCATAAATCCAAATTGATTTACAAAAACATTGGTCTCCCTTCTCAAGCGATGTTCAATAACTCTCTCCCACAACTTCATAGTATGGCTCATCAGCTTAATGTCTCTATAGTTAGAACAATTCTGGATATCTCCCTTATTTTTGTAAATAGGCACAAGCATACTTTTCCTCCAAGCATCAAACATCTTATTTGTTTGAAGACTCTTATTGAAAAGATTGGTCAACCATTTTATTGCCACATCTCACAAACCTCTCCACATTTCAATAGAAACGTCATCAAGTCCCAAAGATTTATTATTCTTCATCCTTTTTAAAGCTTTCTTAACTTCATGTATATTAATTCTGCATTACAAATCTTCTACTCAAATCATCATAAGCGTCCTCCAAGTCCACCTCACTTTTATCGTCATCCCTATTAAAAGGTTAGTTAAAGTAGTTTAGCCATCTTTCATTTACATCTTCATCTTTTGCCAAAAGTGTTAAATTTTCATCTTTGAGGCATCTAACTTGGTTCCCTCATTTTTGCAAGTTTGTATATACCTTTTTCACCATCCTTGCTCCCAAGATTTTTATGCAAATAGTCAAAAACCTTGCCTCTGGCTTCTCGCATAGTTTTCTTTGCATTTTTTCTCGCTACTCTAAAATTTTGCAAGTTTTCTTCATTGGGACTTTTATGCAAAGATCTAAAATATTTCTTCTTTTGTTTAATTGTCTCCTACACCTCTCCATTTCACCACTATGTTTCCTTTGTAAGAACTTTATTCCCTTTGCTTTCTCACAGCACCCTCCTTCCCACATTTTGGACACACATAGTCATCTTATTCCATATTTCATTTGCTTCTTCAATAGACACCCACGGTCCTTCACATAACATGCTTTCCTTGAATTCAATTTGTTTTTCCTCCTTTAACTTCCACCATCTTATCCTTGGGTTTTCAGCCTTCTTCCTCATATTAAGTACATTGTTGAACCGAACCTCTAGAACTACCAGCTTATGTTGCGTAGTGACACATTCTCTAAGGTAGACCTTGCAGTCGATACAATAATTTCTATCTTCTCTTCTAGCCATAAAGAAATCAATTTGACTACGATTTTGTCCACTATGATAAGTGATAAAATTAGACTCCCTTTTTTTGGTAAAATGTGTTTGCTAGCATCATATCATAGGTTAGTGCAGTGTTCAAGATATCTTCTCTAGTCTCATTTCTCATCCCATAGCCAAAATCTCCATGAATTCTATCAAAATCTCCATTGTTTTTACCAATATGACCATTTAGATTTCCTCTAAGGAAAATCTTCTCCTTTCGTGGTATCCCTCTCAAAAACTCCTCCAAGTCTTCCGAAATTGGTTCTTTTTACTTGATTGTAGTCCAACTTGAGGTGCATATACACTAAGGATATTTAAAATTAAATCACCCACTACAAGCTTAATCATCATAATCCTATCACCTTTCCTTTTGACGTCTATGACTTTATCTCTGAAACTTCTATCGATTATAATTTAGACTCTTGGTTATACTTGTATACCACAACTTGAAATCAGTGTCATCAACTTCCTTGGCCTTTTCTCCAACCTACTTAGTTTCTTACAAGCAAACAATATTCACTTTCCTCTTGGCAAAAACATCTGTTAATTCCCTCATTTTACCCGTTAATGTTCCTATATTCCAGCTTCCTAATTGCATCTTTAACCCCTAGGCGATGTTTGCCCACTACACTTGCCCATCTGCGTATTGGGACCCTTACCTACGTGTCACCAAATTCGGGTGAAGACTTAGTGCCTTGCCTTGTGGCAAGGACCCTAGCTCACTTATCACTACATCTCGGGACTGATGTAGCACCTTGTCTTGTGGCAAGGGCTCTAGCCCATTTTTCGCTACATCTGGAGCTCGATGTAACACATCGCTAAGAAGGGTATGCCCTAACGAAATATTATAAAGGTTCATCTCATAAAAATAGCTATTTTTTTACAGTCGATTCGCAATACCTGACACCAACCCTCATCCTTTATTCTGACTTGGAACAGGCCATGCATGCACGCACACATAGGCAAAGTTATATATATATATATATATATATGTATGTATGTATATGTATATATATATATATATATATATATTAAAATATATTGGAAAATATTATTATTTTACTATCGAAAGAAAGATGACCTCTATTTATCCACGTATTTGGTTTAGCTACCTCTTGTATGTAAGCAAATGTCTCTGATTGATTTTGTTAACTTTTATTATCAGTCGCTAGATGCATCCATCGACTCACAAGGCTACTGTAGAGATGTTGTAGACAAATGTGTTGGAGAGGATCTAGATTCGTTATATATGTTGTGTAGACTTTGGAGATTCACATAATTGAAGCATGTTAAGATGTTTCCGAGTTTATAAAAGTATTACAATATACAAAAGATAGAGAAAAGAATGAGTCCATATATACATACATCGTAAAAAGTTTGGGGGGTGCCATGGCCCCCCCTTAGTCCTTCATATGAAGCTTTTACCCTGTCGTGCAAGTCTGACCTCCCAGGATACAACAAGAACCTCTTAGAAAGTACCAAGGCAACATAAACTAAAATTAAGCCCAAGAAAAGAGAAAAGGTAAAGCGATACAATTTAATAAAGAGAGTGAGCAAAAAATGCGCCCAACTAAAAAATGGTAACACAAAATTCTGATTTTTGAATAAGCTTTGAATTTCATATATAAATTCAAAAATAAACCAAAATAATTTATTAAATCATAATATAAAAGTTTTACAAGACCCATGGGAAGAATTAGTGGATTTGCATTACAATATGCCAACGTGGGTCAATCTCATGCATGTGAGACCTAGTCACTTTGAAAGCCCTAGATACAAGTTGGTATATAAACTAGTGAAACGAAGTTATTCTAGGCAATAGGTAATATAGGACTGTTGGGTTTTAGAATGCCTTGAAAAATATAACAATATAAAAATATTTTAGAGAGATGTGTGTGGTAGTAAAAAGAAATGATGGCTGAGGAGATAAGATTACAAGGTATAAAAGTCATGTTGAGAGTTATAAGTCCCATTACTTCAGGCAATTTTTTTTTTTTTTACTTTTTCCTATATTCTATCTTTTATCTCTATACATTTTTTTATTTAATTTTGAAGATCGATAAAAATTTCAATATACATATATATATATATATATATATATATATATAAGGAAAGTAGTAAATGTAAAGAAATTTAAAATGAGAAAAATTAATTTTAACCATTAGATTATAATTTAAAAAAAAATATGATTGGAATTAAAATTTTAATTTTTCATAAAAGATATTTTACATCACGAAGAAAGTTAAACTTTTTAAATCGATTGTTAACCCATCTTAGAATTAACTTTTAGACATGTTATTTACTTTATTTAGGGTTGTTTTTTTATTTCAAGTTTTCAAAATTTTAAAAATTAAAACTAGTTTTCGGTTTAAAATTTTTAGTTTTAATTTCTTTTTTTCCCAAATTTAAAAGTTGTCAATTTCAAAACATTTCATTGTCACTATGTTTTCATCTTTTTCTCCTCCCTAGGCGAAACACCTGCTCCGAAACAGCATCATCGTCGACCCCGACAAAGCAAAGTACACACTCAAGACCAGGTTTGACAATTTCCCAAAGGTTAAAAGCTCATCCATAATCCTCGACGATTAGGGAAATGATGAGTAGGAGAATTCTGTCCGCGACTAGTGGTTCTCATATGGCAGCGGCAAGGCCGATAATCTTTTATAGGAAGCCCAATGCAGAGAATGTAAAAGTGTTTCTCGATCTTGTGGTAGGCAGTTTTTCTTTGGGCTTGTATAAAGAAGAAGCCTAGTGTGGCAACGGTGGTTGGGTGGTAGTCGGCGGTGGCTGGCTGGGTGGCGGCACAAGTGAAGATGTTGGAAACAAAGGTTGGTGATACAAGAGAAAAAAGAAACTTAAAACTCAATATAAGAAACATCTGTTTTTTGGTTTCGCAAATTGATGGTGAAAAACCATTTCAACCCCAATTTTATCACCATGTTTTCAAGATTATATTTCAATACCAAAAATTAGTAACAGGCAGCAATCACTCAAAGATGATCGATTTTAAAAGTTAACGTTTTATATTGGTTGTTTAAGTAATCGATTAAAAAATAATTATTTAAATAAGTTAAAAAAAAAGAAATATGATGTATTAAAAATTGAAGCTTTAATTTCAGCCATCATTTTTTATTTATAATATATCAGTTAAAATCAATTCTTTTTATTTAATTTTTTTTTCTCTTTTTGATACATCCTCTCTCTATATATAACAGTTTGTATATAATTTCACCCACAACAAAGAACTTAAATATGTGAATTTTTACTAATAAGTCATTCATCGTACTAAGATTGAATTTGGTGTCCTCCAACAAGATCTTAAATTTAAATTTTGTGAATAAAAATTTGTGATTAGAAGAATATACTTTATTAAACCTAATTAGTTAGTTTCCCACTTTTCCAATAGAGATTAATTGTAAGCAAAATTAATAAATATTATGTATCAATATCATTAACTCATGATAACAAAAGAAAATGATTTTTTACTAATATTTTTTTTTTCGTTTTTACGTCCGAAATTTGATGCAACTTGATTGCAATGTACGTAAGAATGGAATTGGGAGTTATCCAGGTGTCCACCACCAGAGTATCTGGAACCCTTGTTTCCTTCACATATGGTTGATTCAGATTTTTCATATCTATTTACAATCAGCATCCTTATATTTGACACGAGTTTGTTCATGATAATGCATGATAGAATCAACAATACGGATATATGTGGAGTAGTACTCAGAATCCATGATGGTATGATGAGGAAAAAGACACGCATTCAATCAATTATAGTTTTGCCCCTAGTAATCTTCAGTAAAATCAAGGGAAAAAAACACACGACTAAGCTAATCTCAAAGTTCCATTCAGACTAAGCCAATCTCAAAGTGAAATTTCATGTTGCATGGAAGGAAGTGTCGATTTAATGATAAGTGAGATTTAAAATAAATTTTTTAAAAATATTTTAAATATGTTGAATTCTTTTAATAACATATGTTGATTTTTATTAATGTATGAGAATTTTTTTATTTTATGAATATTAATAACAAATATTTTATCTGATAAATCTAAAATGTAAATTTTAATTGTTTTAGTTTTAGTCGATCATGATTGAAGGTTCTTTCGGCACATATCACGTTAAAACCCAAGAAAAAGAAAAAAAATATCTAAGATAATTGTCGCTGGAACTTCTTTGCGTGCAAGGTTTCATAGGTACTTAGATCACATCAGAGGAACAAATTGATAATGTAAGAATATTGAACTACGGTCCCTTGTAGACAAGTTTCATTTTCTTCTTTTTTGGCAATCATTCGAATTCGGAATCCAAATTTTAAGCCACACAAGAGAAGTTAGATATGCGTATTTGGAGTGCTTTCCGTGCTCTAGTAGTAAAGCAAAAAGAAGAAGAAGAAAAGAGTAAGATAAAGGAGAAAATATTATTATCACGTAAGACTTGTCCTTTTCATCACATTCTACCAATATTCTTGGTTTCTTAAACCCATCATACTCCATCTCTCCGTGTATTATATTAACACTTAAGATAATTAATCAAAGAAGAAAGTCACCATAATTATTTAAATTGACATTGAAAAGCATTTTTTTAATATAAATTAACTACACTTATGACAACTCTATTTTATGAGATTATTATTTTTATCAGCAAAATTATGAGATTATTTATGACAAATGATGATGAAGTATCTTAAAAAAAATTCTTTCATCAGTAGGAGCTATTATGTGTGTTACAGCATGTGGAGCCCTAATGGAATAATGTGCTCACATGTACGAGGAGTCGGATATTTTTCATGCATTTATATACTTGTACCCATCGTCTTTAATTAAAGAATTATATATATATATATATATATATATATATCATATAGTATATTTATAATTTTTATTTTATTTTTGAAAGCTAAAATATAATTTTTGTTCTTCTATTAAAGTCATGATTTTAGTGCTTCTATTTTTTAATTGAGACATTTTGTCTCACTTTTAAAAAATTTACGATTTTATTTTTTCATTTTTTAATTGAGACATTTTGTTTTACACTTTTAAAAATATGAAGTTTTATTCCTTGTGTTCAATTTTAAACTTTGATTTGTATACTCCATTTAAATTGTTGATACATGCATGTTTATTAGTCACAAGTTTTATTCCTTGTGTTCAATTTTAAACTTTGATTTGTATACTCCATTTAAATTGTTGATACATGCATGTTTATTAGTCACATGATAAACATTTTTTTTTCAATTAAATATTTAATTGCTTATAAACTTAATTTATATATAGAAAATAATTAAAAAATACACATCCAATATCTAAAATTGGTCATGGGGACTAAAATCACAAAAAAAAAATGAGAGACAAAATATCTCAATTAAAAAATAAGAGTATTATAACCATAAATAATTTAAAAGTGGAAGATAAAATGTTTCAATTAAAAAATATGAAAACTAAAAATACCAATTTGGAAACATAGAAGTACGAAAATTACATTTTAGTCTTTTTTAAATTATTTATTTTATTTCATATCTCTTTATTTTTGTTTATCACTTTTATGACTGTATAAATTTTCATATAATTTCTTATTTAAATGATTGTGAAGTTAGAAGTTACTTGTTTCTTGTTTCTATATTTTGATTGAGAATTAAATATAAATAGAGTCGTGTGTTAAGGAAAATGGACAAAATTGCATGTGGGTTAGCCAACCAAGGGTTAGATGTTGGGTTTCACCTCTTCCCCAAGCTCTCCATTTATGTTTCCCTTCAGTACTTTTCTGGTGTTTCTATTATTTGTTGATTTGGAAGATTGCTGAACTAAGGGGGAACTTTTTGAATATTAGAGATCTGTAAAGACTTGGAAAAGTTTTGGCTTTCAACATGCTTGAAGGCTTGAAGGCTTGAAGATCAAAATTGTGATTCAATGTAAAAGGAAAGGAAGCCTTCTGATGATCCAAGTTCCAATATGCATAACATTGATAATCATTCATGCATT
The DNA here is from genome assembly GCA_013407115.1 of Glycine latifolia. NCBI lineage: Eukaryota > Viridiplantae > Streptophyta > Magnoliopsida > Fabales > Fabaceae > Glycine > Glycine latifolia. The sequence goes on along the minus strand of CM023957.1, from coordinate 18,791,053 downwards.
ACATCATAAAAGCTTAAGTAATTGATTTGGAACTTAAAAAATAAGTAAAGCTTTTTGGAAAAATAGTTCTAAGTGTTTTTAATTGATTACCATACTTAGATAATCGATTACATTGTTCTTCAGAATTTCTGGAAATGAGTTAGAACAAATTAATCGATTATAGCATCGTTTTAATCGATTATTTCACTATTGCATTCATGCAGTTTTAAATGAGTGACTGGTTTAATCGATTACCATTTGCTTGTAATCGATTACCAAGCTATTTTGAAATTAAAATCACTCTGTTTTAATCGATTACACATCGGGATAATCGATTAAATATATCGTTGCTGTAATCCAGAACTTATTTAGAACACTTTAATCGATTAAGGGAGCGTATGTAATCGATTACATTTGCTAATTAATCGATTACTGGAACCGAATTAATCGATTATTTCTGTTACAGCTGTTTTATATAAATAGAACCTTGCCTTTTGTGAAAAGATGAACGAAACAGAAATCAATTTTTGAGCACTAAAC
>CM023957.1:18763998-18786197 GCA_013407115.1 Glycine latifolia | reverse complement strand
GGGGGGTTTTTTCCTAATAGAAAAACTTAAAAGCTGATATTAGTTGAATTGGTTTTGCCATGATGGTGATTCTTGCAAAGGAGCCTTTTGCAGAAGTAAAAATTGTGACAGCCTAAGGCAAAACAAGCAACTCTTAGGTTTACAGGGTGTTATTGTTGAAAAATCTATAATTGTTATATCAATACTTTAATTAAGGCTAACCTTCTAAGTTATGTGGTTCCTTGACATTGCATCAAAGTATGATTGACCAGGTGAGTCTGATTTCACTACTAGAAAATACGCATTCAGCATAAGTTATTTTGGGCTTTCCACATCGGTTTTTAATCGATGTTGAAACCATCGACGTTAAAAGTCTGAACATTAACATCGATTGTCAAAAATCGATGTTAACAAAAGTATACAACATCGGTTTTTTAAAATAACTGATGTCGTCGAATAAAAAAAACAAGAAATAAAATGTTCAAATATGCTATTTCAACATTGGTTTTGTGTAAAAACTGATGTTAATTTGTGTAACAACATCAGTTTTTACTAAAAATCGATGTTGATGTTATGTAGCAACATTGGTTTTGTATAAAAACCGATATTAATGAGACATCAACAACATCAGTTTTTATACAAAACCGATGTTGATAGGACAACAACATCTAGTTAACATCGATTTTTATGAATAATCGATGTAGTTTTTTTTTTTTAATATCTTCTCTGTTATATTAATTTAACCCAATTTTAACCTACAAATTTTAAAAACAGACCTAGGCAGTTTCAAAATTCAGTACAGAGTAACAATTTATGTGAATAATAAATAAATTAAATAGTGTCAATATAAATAAAATAATTGTAATTTGCAACCATACAATTGTTATATTCAAAATCCCCTAATCAGCTAATGTTTGATTCCTAACTTTAAGGTAAAATGCAGCCCACTGAAGTCGGATTGCCTTCAATCTCTCTGGCTCCAGTGGTCTCTGATCAGCAAAATACTGCAACACATAGTGAAACATAATTTAATAAGTATAAATAAAAACGAGTATAACAAATTACAAATAGTTTGGAATTGGACAATTATCGTGTCTCAGTTATCCCTAAAGTCTCCTTGTACTATTGTCGACATCCAATGCATGACATAATAGTCACATTCAGTGCTTCTTTTTTGTTTATTACACTTAATTCAATAACATGGTCAAATTTAAATGGAATTTAGTTTAAATAGAAATAAAAGTTATTTTGAAAACCTAAACCATTACTTAAATGACTTACTTTAATAGCAATCCATATAGTAATAGCCTTTTATTTTGAAGCCTGACTATCATGGATTCCCTTCAAAGCACTGCTTAAGCGAAACATGGACGCATATTATACAATTAACATAATCATGTCTTACAAATAATAAAGTAAATATGTTACAAATGACAACCTACCTGTTAATAATCCCTTTCAGGTAGTTATCAGACTTATTGTGCAACGAACAAAACCACACGACAGCATTGTCCTTAGGACATATGACGATCAGTTGCCAATGCCCTGCATTGGAGAACATTAAGTTTTTGTACTTCATACATTAATTTGATTCAATTGTACAGTTTTACTTACCTATTCAAGTACGCTCCAAGGTAGACATGTTTCTGTGAACTCTGCAACCATTTCTTAAGATAGTCCTTGGATTCAAATTACGATTGTCTAGATCTCTGTATGGACTATGGCTCAATGAATCCATACACATCAGGATGATCCGATTGCAGACATAAGTCATTCATATGCCTATTGTTTTGAAAATAAAGTCAATTATGCATGAATATAAAACAATTAGTCATGTAATGGTAGGCAATGTAAAGTGATTTACAGAGTCTACGACTGTAAAATGGAGATGTTCAAACATTGACCACCGTGGATTATTTCAGAGATATTCTCATGCTTTATGTACAATGGGAAGTCCTCGTTATACACCCCGAAGAAAGTAGGGTCCCATGACACCTGCATGGGTCTAAGGAAAAGTTGCGGGATGGTCAATGCGATCTGGTATAGGGGATCATCAACAGGTTTCAGATTATGTACAGGTTTCGCCGGTCCCTGAGGTCCCTGTTTATCCTACACAGTTAACAAACATAAGTCAAAGACCATGTTCACTTTAAATGACACTTACAAATTAATACCAATGATAATAAACACACACAAAATCGACCACTTTGTTCACAATAGTTTGTACAAGATGTGTTGGCCAAACAAGGAATGTGTTAAGGGCCTGCCCCACTAATTGAACCTCTTCTGTGGGTACAAGGACACGAGCATCAGCATCTCAAACTTCCTTAACACCCACCTTCACCTAATCATTCCCTAGAGGGACGCTGTGCACGATTTTCGACCCCTCATAAATTCGTCCAAGGGCAACCAAGCGGGGAGGATTGCCATCAACATATAACCCATGTCTGTCAGATGCAGCTGTGTCTGGGTCTTGCCTCGAGGGATCAACACGGATTCCCTTCGTGCTGATATGGGCACTATAAGGACATGGTTAAACCTCTAGAGGCGGCATGACACCTTGAGACTGCATTTAGGATTGCATCTGGGACTGCAGGTGGCTGAAGGACATCATGAGTTGCTACGTCACTCTTTCAGTGATCGACTGCGTGACTCTTTCAGTGATCGACTGCTCCAACTCTTCCTTGATGTTGTCTTTTAGTCAATCCAAGTCTTCAGGCACCATTAAGATCGACAAGTTGATGGAGCCAGTCCGAAGTAGTGTTTGATGGTCACACCGGCTCCAACAGCACGGACACGTCCGGGGTGCTCTGGTCATCTAATGGCAGCAGTCAGGACATCCTGACGTCCACTGGCGACAAAGCTACCCTGTGTGGATTGCTCACCCAGGGAATCCTGCAATCAAAATAAGTAGAACATTAGTTTTGTCATTTGTTAGGCAAAAATTCATTAATGAACATTTGAACCATCCTTTGACTTACAATCCTCTCTGCAATCTCATGTGTCGCCTCAGATGTCATTTGTCTAGTTTTTTTGGTGCGAGCCAGCTTCCACTTCACGTGTCGTCAAACAGGGGACAGAGGATGAAGGATGATCTCCGTGCTGTCACCTTCGACTGCTTCCTCCAATTGTTTCTTTTGTTTTTCCTTTATCAATATCTTTTCTAACAAGTCGTAACCCCCGTGAGACAACACGTGAGGGGCAGTGTTCAGCTTCTGGATGGCCTGGGCCTTCTTTCTAACATCCTGAAAGAATTACACATATAAGGCTATAAAAATTGTGCTTGTTTGACTTCATAATTATGAAATTGTAAAAAAATGCAACTCAACTAACCTCCCACGAAGCGGCTCTACGTGTCTCACAGAATTGGTGCCACTTTTCCTTACTAATGTTGTATTTCTCACAGACAATGTCGGCATCGGCGTCCTTGCCTTGTGCCAGAGCCCATTTAGAGGTCAGGTATGACTTAAACTGGCTCCATTGCTCTCCTACTGTCTGCAGAATTTTCTTCTTTGTCTGTTGGTCGGACGCTTCAGGTATATCAAATTCAGCCTGTGATACAAAAAGCAAGTTAAACAGTTAAAATGACATTTAAATTGTATGCAATCAAACAATGACATTGGACATTTAATTGTAATACCTGAATGTCCTCCCAAATCAATTCATTATGCGCTGCAGGAACAACCTTCCAATTACCAATGGTGACATCCACCTTATCTCTAGCCACGACAGATACGTCCTCAATTTCTTTGCCTAAGTACCATCAATCTTCCCAGTGGTAGGATCCACATGAACCACTGGTCTGCCAACACCGGCAGGTTTGGTAGTCAGTGACCTCAACCGTGTTACCTTCCTAGTCTTCTTCACCATAGATGGCGAAGGTGCTAAGTCAAGATGAGGAGCTGATGACTCAGGAATAGGAGGTGCTGCCTCAGGATGAGGAGGGGAGCTCAGTGGTGTAGTCATGATCCTATTAAAAATAAAAACAAAAAATAAGTCAAGTTAAGTGACAAGTAAGGTTACTTATGAAATTGTAATAGTAGAAACAAGTTAATATAAAAAACATTTACATTAAGCGATGTTAATTAATTCTCCTTCATCATGATCATTACGATTTTCATGAACATCATCAACTGCATCTTCTCTGTTCACGTCAGGCATTTGTGTCGAGAATTGAGTGACACCAGTATCAAGGGTCAAATCATCATCATCAAGATTAATACCAATGGTTTTTCCATTTAGTACCACCAACCACCTTTCATCACAAGGATCTTGAACATAAAACACCTGTTTAGCTTGTTCTGCCATGATGAAAGGTTTATTTTGATAAACTATCTTGTTAAGATCTACCAAAGTAAATCATAAGTCTTCGGTTCGCACACCGCTATTGATATCAACCCACTTGCACTTGAAAACACACATAGTGGATGTAACATAATTAATCTCCAGATGTAATGAATGACTCCAAAGTAAGGCATGCACGCCAAACGTGGATTGTGGTCATGCACAGTAGTGAAGTGTTATGACTCAGCTCTAAGGCTAACCCCACTGTTTTGCATTGTGCTCTTGTCATCTTATTGTTTGGTAGAATGAGTACTTGTTTATATCGTACCCCTGCCAACTTCTAACATTTCTTTTAGGCCCATATGCTAACTTCCTCATTGTTTCAGATGAAGATTCATGAATAAATATTGTATCTTTAAACCAATTCAGGAAAGTCTTGTTATGCTCTTTCAACAACCTATTCTTCATCATTTTTTGTTTACTTTCCTTGACTAAGGCTTCATGACCAACTATGTATGGCAGGACTTCATTACTGTTATTCAGGACATACAAATGAGCTTGTTGCAATTCCTGTAAACCAGGCGTTATAACATGCAGCCCTCGTGACCCTTACCTACGACTCTGTCGTCATGCCGAGCCTCAAGAAGCCCAACAGGTTTTGCCTTTTCAAGTTACTCTGAACAAAATTCTACAGCTTCTTCTGCAATGTACCTTTCAACTATGGATGCTTCAGGATGGTGAAGATTCTTTGTATACCCTTTGAAGATCTTCATGTATCTCTCGACCTGGTACATCCACCATAAATAAACGGGACCACACATTTTAATTTCTCTAACTAAATGAACAAGTAAGTGAACCATTATGTCGAAAAACGAAGGAGGAAAATACATCTCCAACTAACACAAGATAATTGTCGCCTCTTCTTCCAAGTCATCTAACTTTATAGGGTCCACGACTTTGCTACAAATGGAATTGAAGAAAAAGCACAAGCGAGTTATAGCATGTCTTACTTTGTTAGGCAAAATGTCTCGAATCGCCATGGCTAACAGTTGTTGCATCAACACATGGCAATCATGAGACTTTCACTCAATTAGTTTCAGATCCTTGACCTGCACAAGGCTCTTAATATTTGAAGAGTATCCCTATGGCACTTTCACTCGACGCAGACATTGACAAAAACTTATCTTCTCCTTTCTTGACAAAGTGTGACATGCTGGAGGCAAGTATATTTTCTTACCATCAGACCTAGGATGTAACTGCTCACGTATACTGTTGCGCGATTACGGCAAGTGCACCGATCGTTTACAAGTAATAAAGTTTAGGTAAGTAGAGTATCGTCTCCACAGGGATTGGAGTGATTTCCACTGTAATAGTAAATGAGTGTGATTGAAAGGAAAAACAGTAAATATGCAGAAAAGTGTTGTTGAGAAGTTTGGTTGTATAATAACCTAGATTTAATAAATAAGAGAAAAGAAAGAAAGTTTAAATTTGCTAAATTCCGTCAGAAAAAGCGTTAGCGACGGATTTTGCGACGGAATTAGCGACGGATTTCTGCCTGTGAATAGTGCCACGCCTGGGGCGTGGGGAGCCACGCCTGGAGCGTGGGAAGTGCTCCAGAAAGTTGATTTTCACTGGAGAGCCACGCCTGGGGCGTGGGAAGCCACGCTGGAGGCGTGGGAAGGTCGGCAGACCTCGTATTTAAAGGCCATTTCACGAAATTTTGGCCAAAACTCATGGTTCTTCTTCCCTGGACCTCCAACCTCCATTAATGGATGTTTCAAGCTCCTTAGTACCTTATATACTAGCCTAAACACTTCCCGGTGACCTTTAACCTTGATTGAACCGATTAGAAAGCTATTATCCTTCATCTCTTTGCTTAAAATCCCTTGTGAGTGAGAGTTGGGATTCTTGAGTGGAAACCTCAGAGAACTCAAGGATAGGCGAGACCCAAGGCAGGAGACAGGCACCAGTGCTTGGGTAAAACAGTTCTGAGGTCTTCTGGGTCGCCAGTGAGGTAAGAAATTCAAGTTCTCTTGAGTCTCTGTGATTTTGGGGTTTTCTGAGTTTTGTGACCCACGCTGTTCTGGGGCTAGGATTAGCCCAGGGTCCAGTTGAGAAACTTGTTGAGGACGTTGAGTAGATGAAGGAATAGCTTTCAGTTTTTGATTCTGATGACTTTGGATTTTGGCTCTGTGTTATCTGTGTGACCTGTGAAATGGTCACTTGTGATTATCTGTTAATATGCCAGAGCCTTAGTTATGCTTATGTTGAGCCTGAGAAAAAGCCTTGTGTGGGCAGATATTGATTAAACCCTGAGGAATTGGGTTGTTGAGCTCTGAGCTCATAGTGAATGGCTGGTGTATGAGTCTGGAAATGACTCTGAGCCCATGGTTGAGTTGAGGACTGTTTGATGAGCTCATGTTGTTTATGTGCTTGAATGGTCTGAGATATATGTTTATATGCCTGGTTAGGGCTTGACACGGAGATGTCAGAGAAGCAGACCATCATTTGAGCTAGAGCTGTGAGGCACGGCATGCCAGGTAAGCTCACTGTTCTGGGGTTTTTCCTTTAATTGTGGTTTGCCACCCAAGTGGGCGATAGATATATATATATATATATATCTGATTATGATGAGCATGATAGGCTTGGTGAACGATACTTGGAGTGAAACTCAGTCCGTTCTAGACTTTGGATTTATGATATGAACCCTAGAATAGACACTGAGATAGTGTGAGAATGGAAATGCACCTGAGGTTGCAGGTGATGGAACCTAGAGGATACTGCGATAGTATCGGGCTAGTTGAGGTTCCCTAGCCAGAGGAAGAGTTTGAGGACTCCCTGGAATAGCTGAGATTCCATGGGAGGTGCCACTGCTCTCCACTAAAGTCCTAAGGGTGGATGACTCTGCACAGAGGTTTCCCTTAGGCAGTCATGTGTAAGACCTGGAGGGCTATTCCCAGGCAAGCGGTTATGTGTAAGACCTGGAGGGTTATTCCCAGGCAAGCGATTATATAAGTCCTGAGGGATTGAGAGCTCCCGTTGTGGATTGTCTCTCTCAGGCAGTGTGATTGGAAGTCCTGTGGGATTGAGAGCTCCCGGTGTGGATTGTCTCTCACAGGCAGTGGGTTGGAGATCCTGAGGGATTGAGAGCTCCCGGTGTGGATAGTCTCTCTCAGGTATCTGAGCAGGAAGCCCTGAGGGATTGAGAGCTCCCGTTGTGGATTGTCTCTCTCAGGCAGCTGATTGATAATCCTGGGGGATTGAGAGCTCCCGGTGTGGATTGTCTCTCCCAGGTAGTGGAAAGTCCTGTGGGATTGAGAGCTCCCGTTGAGGATTGTCTCTCACAGGCAGAGGAAAGTCCTGTGGGACGGTGCTCCCGTTGTGGATGACTCCCCAGGCAATTGAGATGGAAGTCCTGATGGATGGTGCTCCCTGTGTGGATTGACTCCTCAGGCATGTGTTATGAAAGTCCTGGTGAGGCCAGGCAGTGGACAGATATGTTGTATCTCTAAGAGAGGGCTTTCCGAGGGGATTAGAGCCTAAGGCCTCTTAGATGAGCCATATCTGGATTTCTGGAAGTCCTGAGTTGAGGGATTCCTCAGGCATCGTATGTATGTATGAAGTCCTGAGTAGGTGACTCAGGCAATGTTTGTTCAGTGATGAGGCGGTGCCTCTCCGTTACGAGACGTGTCCTAGGGTGGACACTATGTTATGGTATCTCTGTGAGACGAGTCTGTGATGGCTAGAGAGCCAGATGGCTAAAGAGCCTGTATGAGGTGGAATACCTCCGATGCTGATAGCATCCAGATAGTACCCAGAGAGCTGGGAAAGGTGTAATAGCCAGGACGGTGTCCTGAGCTTCATTATGTTTCATTCTTTGTGTTTTGTGCTTGGGGGTGAACCAGGGTAAGGGAGGATCTCCCAGAACCCTGAGCTTACTGAGATGTATATCTCACCCCTGTTGTGGGTTGTGGTTTCAGGTGCTTTAGAGGAGAGAAGTTACGTCAGGGCAGGAGGCCCTAGCTGAGAGTGCTGGAGTGGTCATGGGCTGCAGACGAAGATTTGAAGAATCTTTATTTGATATCTGTCTTGTATAGGGTGTGAGTGTACACCCATAGTTCTGTACATATTTTGATGTATGACCCGTGGTGGTCTTGTTTTGAGCATGTATATGTACAAATTCTGAGTGTATCCCTCCTGATTATCTCTGTTTTAGTTGTATATTTTCTGCCTATGTTTTATAGTTTTGTTATCTGGATCAGTAGGGGCTTGTGTTTGAGGTTGTGTTATATGGTTTTTATTTTCCATGCATAATGACATCAAGAATAACGATTCTTTTGCTTCCGCACTGCGTATGTTTAACGCTGATAGCGCGCTTATGATATTGTTAATGATAACACGTCCGGGGTGTTACAGGTTGATTGTATGAAATTCAAAGACAAGAATTGAAGAAATATGCAGTAAATTGTTTTAGGAAAATTACCAATGGACGAGTAATTGTGGTCAGGCGCAATCCCTTCTGATTTCGCCTCTTTCACTTGACTGGTTTGTTAAGTTAATGTATACATATGATAAATCTCTACTTTATTCGTGAAACCTAGATAACTAGCGAATCAGCCCTTTAATTTGATCAAGAACCCTAAACCTTTGTGAATTCTGTCAGATTAAGCATTTAGAGAATATATCATATGGGTTCCTGTTGTGATTGCTCGGAGAATAAGTCTTTTCTATAATAGTCAATCCCTAATTCCTTAGTGAACCAACCCTTTAGACTGAATCGAAAACCTAATTCCTTAGTGAAATCTATCAGTTTAAGCATGTAAAGAACATATTATAGACTCCGCACTCACGCATCCCTATTCCTAGGCAAAGAATGAATGTTATTCTTAACAGGTCAGAAAGTAGAACCCCAACGTTCCCATTGCGAATCCTACCCCTCAGTACTTAATTGAAGTGATCAATTCAAATCAAGATGAAATAAAGAACAGAAAAGAATTGAAACAAACAAAACATATATTTCAATACCAGTCAAATTACAGAGGTTAACTCATCCGTTCATGGCCTTCCCACAATATAAGAATTAGCCAACCATGGGCTTCAAATACATCAAAGCTGTGATAGGATTCATGGTTGTGCAGTAGCTCTGGCTTTGATGTGGATTTCTAGGGTTGGGTGAGAAAGATGAAGAATGATAACAGGCTGCGGGAAGATGCCCTAACTCTGTTCAGAAGCTTAATATTTATACTAAAGTTTAAGTGAGGTAAGAAAGCCAAAAGATAAGCCCAATTACGAAATCAATCTTTTAAAACAGGCAACAGGATCAACTTCACGCGATCAGCGCGCGACTCCACGCTAATAGCGTGGATCTTTCGAAAGTGTGACGCTGATAGCGCGGGTTGTCACGCTAATAGCGTGAAGTAGTCGAGGCTTCTAGCTTTGTTTCGTCTTGTTGACGCTATCAGCGTGAGGTCCCACGCTGATAGCGTGGGACTTCAAACTTGGTTTTCTCTTTGTGCTTGAGTTCTCCTCCTTTTACCTGTAAAATGCTCAAATGGTATTGAAATTAGTTCAAAGTAATTAAAATACTAAACTAGCCTAATTTTATTCTATTTCTTACATATTTAATTAAAATCTAACATTAAACTATACTAAAAACTAGATGTGTTTGCAACACATCATATACCCATCTCAGCAAGATCTTGACGAGTGTTTGATGGAGGTCCAAGACAAGCCAAAGGTCTAGAAGGAGAGCTTGAAGCACTTCCTTTGGTGAGCTTCAAAGGACCAATGACAAGAGCTAGGATTCAAGCACTTTAAGATCACATCCAAGCTAACTTGAGCAAGCATGAAGATGCACATCAACTCAAGGATGACAAGAGCTGGATTTTGATGTCTCAAATCCAATTTAATTCAATAAATTCTAGCACTTGTTAGAAGAAATTCAATAAAACAATTGTAAATAGGTTGCTACTGTTTTAATCGATTATTTTAATCTTGTAATCAATTACAACATTTTAATTGCAAACAGGAACAAAGGCCTTACTGCTTTAATCGATTAAATGGCTAGTGTAATCGATTATTTCAGTTCTTGACTGCTTTAATCGATTACAAGAGCAAATTAATCGATTATTCCAGTCATAGGTTGCAACTGCACATGTTTGGGAAGCCAAAGGTCATTTAGGGAAAGCTTGCACTTCAAGCTTCATTTAGGCTTCATTTCAATTTGTATTTTCTTACATTTCAGTGACATTTAGCTTGTAATTTTGTGGCCTATATAAAGTGCCAAGTGCAACCGGTTGAACAGCTCCATGATTGCTTTTGTCGAGGCTACCAAGTGCAACCATCAGTTGTCCATAAGGACTAGTGAGGCTTTGTCCAAGTTGCTGCGGACTAGGCTTGATGATGATGAGCTGGTGATTCTTGGCCGAGCAACTGCTGCCAAAGCCGATAAGTCATTAGTTGAGAAGGAGGCGTTGACGATGAAGGTGGCCGAGCTGGAGGCCAAGTTGAAGGATGTCGAGGATGGACTCACTGTCCAAAGGGAGCTTGCTGAGAAAGTGGCGAGTCTAGAGGAAAAGCTGAAGGAGGCTAGCACCGAGCTCACTGTTGAAATGTCAGTCAACAAGGAGCTTGATGAAGAGCTGAAAATGTACAAACGGGAAGCAGTGGAACAGCATGAAAAGGGCTTCTTCAAAGCGGTGCACCAAGCTGGTTTTTTTGTCAAAGACCTTGATTTGGGTCAATTTGATCCTTTCAAGGATGTAAAGAATGGTGCCTTGGTTGATGAAGAGGAGCTTGGTTCTGCTGAGGAGTCTGCTAGTGATGCAGCTGATGCATAGGCTGCTTTTATGCTTCTTTTTCTTTAGTTTTCTTTTTGTACTTTTGGCCCAGATGGCCATGTAAAGATTTCAGTATATTAATGCAAAGTATTTCTCCATCTCCAATTTCATACTTGCTTAATATTTGTCATCATGCTGTGTTGTTGACGTATCAATAATGCTCATTGAATCAGTAAGTATAATGCCAGGTTATAAAATAATTTGAAGTAATGTCGGGTTCCTGTTTATGCTGAAAATGGCTAAGTCTTTAGCTTTGCCTGTTGAGGCTCCTTCACTAATGAGTGCCAAGAGTGTATCTTATGCTTTAAGGATATCGAGGTTTGACCATAAACATCAGTGTTGAACGCTTGCCAATGGCTGAATTTCTAGCTTGATTATCAGTATTCTGCAGAGAAAAAATACCAAGAGTGCCTCTCGAGTTTACAATGTCAAGGATGGACCCTTCTGTCGAGGTTACCGCCTAAGAGTACCAAGAATTTTCTTAGGTTTAAATTGTAAAAGGCGGACCTCGAACAATTATTCCTGCAAAATAGATGAGTCTATGGTGTCGAGGCTTCATAGGAGTTAGTACCAAGAATGTTTCTTGGGTTTCAGTATACCAAAGAAGCCTTGGACTTTGATATATCAAAGATGTTTCCCTGATTTTTGTATGGTTCACAGTCCTGCATGAATAGATTTTGTGAGCACTAAAATCATCAAAATAAAGCTTTTACCTCATGTTTCCATGATGGATAATGGGACGAATACAAGATTGACCACGGATGGTGCTCAGGCTTTGAAAATTGTAAGTTATCTTGGATTGTTGATAATTGTGCTGGTCAAGGATAGACCTTACCAAGATCTAATGATAACTATGGTTGATTGTGTCCGGGTTCCATAGTTTGTAATAATACCAAGTTTTCTTGGATTTGGGAGACCGAGAGCGGACCCCAGCCTTTGTATGCCTAGTATACTCCTTGGGCTTTATGTTCCTGCAAGGAAGAAATATGACAATGATAACCTATGTCAAGGGTAAACATAGTTGTACCTCCTGTTTTGTCAATGCTGATGCCAGTGGAACTGTCCATGCTGGGTTTTGTCAAAATCTACCAAGACATTATCTTGGGTTTAGGGGCTGCTGAGAGCATACCAGTGGTGCGTCCACCCTGGATTTTTAGGAGGTCGACCAAAGCTTTAGGGTTTATGAACCTTGACGGTTTACCATTAGCTCGATTTTACAAACCTGTAAATGGCCAAGAACGGATTCCTGGATTGCTGAGACGGATCCCAGGCTTAATAAGGTCAACCAAGCATGTGGAATTACGAACCTTCCTCCAAGGGCGGACCCCCGGGTCTTGTATGCCAAGACGGATCTTGGGCTTAACAAGGTCAACCAACCTACGTGGAATTATGAACCTTCTTCCGAGGACGGACCTCGGGCCTTCTTGCCGAGATGAATCTCGGACTTATAAGGCCAACCAACTACGTGGAATTATGAACCTTCTTCCAAGGACGGACCCCGGGCCTTCTTGCCGAGACGGATCTCGGACTTATAAGGCCAACCAACTACGTGGAATTATGAACCTTCTTCCGAGGGTGGACCCCCGGGTCTTGTTAAAGGTCTACCTAGGAGAGCCCTAGGATTTATTGTACCTTTGAATGCTACCAGGACGCGTCCGTCTTGGATTTTAGTGTTGCTTGTTAAGGATGGACTTTGACAAGTACCAAGATGTGGTCTTGGGTTTTCGCTGAAGCTGGACCTAGGAGAATAATCAGGTGATAATCATGGTCAAAATCCTAAAATATTGACATAAAATAAAAAGTAAGAAGTATATGTTTTATTAATATGGCTATTTTAATACACATATTCCTTCTATTTATTCTTCGGATGGGCCTCATTAAAACCTTTCAAGTCAAAAACCCCGTGGGAAAAAAGGACTTGAATAGGAAAAAGAGTACACCATCCGGCCTTGATCTCCTTAGCTAAAATAGAACTTCAAGTGGGTGGCATTCCATGTTTTCAGAATGTCTTTACCATTGAGTTCCTGCAATTTGTAGGCGCCGTTGTCCAGGCTAGTGACAACTCTGAATGGGCCTTCCCAATTTGGTCCAAGCTTGCCTGCACGAGGGTCTTTTCGGGCTTCACCCCGGACACACCAGACTAGGTCACTTGGCTGAAAAGTTTGGGGTTGAACTTTAGAGTTATACCTTCTTGTCATGCGGAGCTTGGCCGCTTCTTCCTAGACTCTGGCTATATCTCGAAGTTCTTCCCTGGTTTCTAGCTCAACTTTCATGTTGTCCTCATTGCACTGTTCCTGAAAAGCATCCTTCTGGATGAAGGTTCCCCTAGCTCGACAGGGACCATGGAGTCAGTACCATATGTCAGGTGAAAAGGAGTTTCTTTTGTAGTGCTTTGAGGTGTACAGTGATATGCCCAGAGTATACTGGGTAGTTCCTCCCTCCAGAGCCCTTTGGACTTATCAAGTCTAGTGCGAAGGGCTCTGAGAATGACTCTGTTTGCTACCCTTACCTGATCGTTGGTCTGTGGATGTTCAACAGAGGTGACCAGGTGCTTGATTCCCAGTCGTGTGAGGAAGTTTTCATAGGTCTGGGCCTTGAACTACGTACCATTGTCAGCAACGATAGCATAAGGTAGACCATATCTGCATATAAGGTGTTTCTAGGTAAAGGTTTCAACTTCACTGGCTGTAATCTCTCATAATGGCTTTGCTTCGATCCACTTTGTGAAGTATTCGATGGCAACCAACAAGAATTTGACCATCCCTGGAGCTCTGGGAAATGGCCCCAAGATGTCCATGCCCCACACAGCGAAGGGCCAAGGAGAGGAGATGGTATGAAGGTTGTTAGGGGGAATCCGTGGGATGTCTGCAAACTCCTGACACCTTTCACATTTCCTCGTAAACTGAAAAGCGTCTGTCCTGAGTCTTAGCCAGTAGTACCCTGCCCGTACTACTTTAGTGGCTAAGGATCGTCCTCCGGTGTGGAGTCCGCAAATTCCTTGGTGAAGTTCCCTCAGGACATAGTCTGCTTGTGAGCTATCCAGGCACTTGAGTAGAGGCGCTGTCAACCCTCTTTTGAACAATTCACTGTCGATGATGACGTAATAGCTGGCTTTCCGCTTCAAACGTCGGGCCTCATTTTCATCTGCTGGGAGTGCTCCTTTTACAAGAAAGTCTTTATAAGGATTCATCCAAGTGGTTTCCTGTAGTTCGACAGCCATTACGTCGGGGTGTTAATGGTGGGTTTTTGGAGTGTCTCTTGGATGATTGTTTTGAAGTGTCCGGTCTTCTTGGTACTGGCCAGCTTAGATAGCAAGTCGGCCCTGGTGTTACTCTCTCGAGGTATATGATACATCTCAAAACACTCGAAGCTATCAATAAGTGTCTTGGCTAGATGATAATATTGGAGGAGTACGGCTTCCTTAGTTTGAAACTTGTCTGCTATCTGTCCTTGGACGAGTTATGAGTCAGAGTAGCATCTAAGATTTTGAGCCCCGACTTCTTTGGCGAGCTTGAGGCCTGCTATGAGAGCTTCGTACTCGGCCTGGTTATTGGAGGCTTTGAAGTTAAGCTTAAGAGCGTGCTCCAGCGATACATTGTTGGGTCCTTCAGGTATGATGCCGGCTCCGCTTCCCTGTACATTAGATGCTCCATCTACGTAAAGTTCCACCAGTCCGGGGTAGACTTTTCCTCCCCAGCAATTTCTGCTAGGAAGTCCGCCATAAACTATGCTTTCATAGGACCACGTGGCTGATATTGAATATCAAATTCTGACAGTTCGACTGACCATGCTACCATCCGACCTGCCAATTCTGGTTTCCGTAGCACCTGTTTGATGGGATAGTTAGTTCTAACTATCACTTGGTGACTTTGGAAATAAGGTCTAAGTCGTCTGGCAGAGGTGATTAATGCCAAGGCTATCTTCTCAATCATTTGATAACGCTTCTCAGCATCATGTAGCATGCGACTAGTGAAGTAGATAGGAAGCTGATGCTTCCTTTCTTCTTGAACAAGCGCCGAGCTGACAGCTTCGTCTGCCACTGAGAGGTATAAGAGCAATGGTATCTCCTGTCGAGGTCGACTCAAGACAGGTGGTGCAACAATTGTCTTCTTGAATGCCTTGAAAGCTTGCTCGCAGGTGTCATCCCAAAGGAATGGTGTTGTCTTGGTGCGCAGCTTATAAAAGGGTTTCACTTTCTCGGCGAGTTTCGGAAGGAATCTGGACAATGCGGCTAATCTTCCATTGAACTTTTGAACTTCATTAACGTTAGCTGGGCTATGCGTCTGTAGTATGGCTGAGCAGTTGTCTGGGTTGGCTTCTATACCTCGGTATGTAATCATGAAGCCAAGGAACTTGCCACCACCTACCCCGAATGTGCACTTCTCGGGATTGAGACTCATGTCGTACTTCCGAACTTCTTCAAATACCTCTTCCAAATATGCTACATGCTGGGCTACACTCTAAGACTTGACAACCATGTCATCCACATAAACCTCGACATTACATCCAATCTGCTTTCTGAATACGCGGTCCATCAGTCGTTGGTATGTAGCTCCTGCATTTTTGAGACCAAAAGGCATGACCCTGTAGTAGTAATTGGCATCCTCAGTGATGAAGGCCGTCTTTTCTTCGTCCGGGACGTGCATTCTGATCTGATTGTAACCAGAATATGTATCCAAGAAACTTAGGATATGGAACCCGGACGCCCCATCAACTAGTCTGTCAATGTTGGGTAATGAATATGCGTCCTTAAGGCATACTTTGTTGAGGTCTGTAAAATCTATGCACATGCACCACTTGCCACTGGCTTTTTTGACCATGACAACATTAGCGAGCCAGGTAGAATAACTGACTTCTCTGATAAAATTGGCTTTAAGCAATTTATCTACTTCTTCTTTGACCGCTTTTTGTCGTTCTTCTCCCATATTCCGCTTCTTCTGTGCTATGGGTTTAGCTTGTGGACATATTGCCAGCTTGTGACATATGACACTGGGGTCAATGCCAGGAATGTCAGACGGTTGCCAAGCGAACAATGATGCGTTTTTGCATAGTACGTCAGCTAGGTGTCTGTACTCATGGCTGGTGAGCTCTTTGCTAAGCTGTGTGCATTGTCCGGGCTAGGGTCCAAGTTGCAGTTTGACTAACTCTTCGATCGGTTTTGGTCCTTTGTCGATATTATCATCACGTGGATCTACATCGAAAGTGTCACCATGATGATCTGTAAAATAGACCATCGGTGTACAGGGAGTGTACTCTTTGTCTATATTCATAACCCTGGTAGTACCCCCCGAAGTGGTACCATGCTTGTCTGACTTCTTACTAGGAGAGTATGGTAACACTTTCAGGCTTTCAACGTAACATTGTCTGGCTTGCTTCTGGTCTGCTTTCACAGTGACAATCTCCCCTGTCATGGTAGGGAACTTCATCTTTAGGTGAGGCATAGAAACAATAGCTCCTAATTCGTTAAGGGTTTTTCTACTGATCAGGACTAGATATGATGTGTCAGCATCCACTATGTTGTATCTGACAGTAAAGGTCCTAGATAAGGAACCTTGGCCAAAGGTGATCATTAGGTCGATGTATCCCAGGGTATCGAACCTTTCTCCTGCAAAGCCGAGGAGGGGTTCTGAGCAAGGCTGTATAGCTGTGGATGGAATCTCCAGCTTCTGAAAAGTCTTGAAGTATAGGACGTCAACCGAGCTACCTTGGTCAATGAGCACCTTTGTCACCTTAAAATTGGCGATGATGAGGGAAACAACCATGGGGTCATCTTGATGAATAAGGTTAATTCCCTCAAAGTCAGCATCAGTGAACGTGATGGGAGGTAAACTCTGCGTTGGGGGATTGTTGACGGAATTTATGTCCATATCCCAGATGGAGTGCAAATGTCTTTTGCGAGACTGGCTTGACGATCCTCCATATGAGAAGCCACCTGCAATGGTGTGAATTACACCACGGATATGTTGGGCAGGCTTCTCTTCCTATTGGTGAGGGGGTTGACGCTCGCATTTGGGTTGCGTTTGTCCTTGCCTCCCTTGGTTTTCTGCACCATCTCTGCATCTGTCATTATTTCTGAAGCGATCCTCCCGTCGCCCCTCATGCCTCTGTGTTGGTGGATTATCAAGTTTTTTAACAAACCGTGATAAATGCCCTGCCTGGATAAGTTCTTCTATCTTATCTTTTAACGCAACACAGTCTTTGGTGTTATGGCTGGTGCCGCGATGGTAACGACAATACTTGTTAGGATTTCCTCCTTGTTTAGAAGGAGCGGGCAACGTCACCTGTACCTCAGTATTGAAAGCTTCATCCATGACCATGGCTTGATTGACCATCAGGGGAGTGTATCTTTCGAATCTGGGTCCTTTGGAAAGAAGCTATGACTTATGCAGCCTTTGCTTCTTGCTAGTCCTTTGAGGGTCGACTGTAGTGGGTACTTCATGTTTTTCACGCTTCTGCCCGACTTGTCTGACCTCATTGCGGAACTTCGACATTTCTTCCATCTGGATATACTCTTTGGCTCTTTCGCGTATTTCGTCCATGCTAGAAGGAGGTTTCTTGCATAGACTGTCCACAAATTTACCAGGTCGCAGGGCTAACATCATGGAATGCAGTGCTACCTCAGGGTTGAGGCTCCTAATCTGAGAGGTGACATGCGAAAATCGTTCCATAAACCTACGGAGGGGTTCATTATCGGCTTGACACAATGTTGCTAATGTGGCGGATGTCATCTTATGAGTTCGACTGGTAGCATATTGTGCACTGAATCGTTCGACAAGGGTGTCAAAGCTGTCAATGGACCGTTTGGGAAGGTCATCATACCACGCTAACGCGGCCACCTTTAAAGATGTAGGGAATACGCGACACAATATTGCGTCGTTGTTGGTGTAGAGATTCGCCTGTGAGAGGAAGGCATCGAGATGTTTGTCTGGGTCCGTGGTGCCGTCATACCTTTCAAGGTGCAGAGGTTTCCATCAGAACGGAATGTCAACCTCCATGATACGGTCAATAAGTGAATTATGCCGATTATTATACCTCTCCCTCCGATAGCCTTGCATCGAGCTACGAATGGGTGGAGGGTTGACATGTCGAGGATGCGACTCGCCTTGCGTTGGTTCTTCTTAGGTGGTAGGAGGGCGCTCATCTCCCTCGGGACGTCTCGATCTGGCTTCATCACGTTCAGCTTTTAATTTTTCGATCTCTTCCTGGTGCTTGCGTTCCATCTCCGCCATGCGGTTTTGGAGTTGTTGAATGGTGTCATCGTTCATCATAGTAGCATGTGGTGGAATAGAAGTGTCGCCAGGGGTGTCGCGTCTGACACTTGAACGTGTGCTGACCATGGACACGTACTAATGAATGATTGGAATGAGAGGCCGCAGGGTAAGTTTTACCTGGGCCCCACAGTGGGCGCCAAATGTTTTTACCAAAATCTGGAAATTCCACGTGTGAGGTTGGCGTGGCCAATGTGGACTCCAAATTCTGCACGTCGGACAAGGTGTAAACTTTGCTTAGAGGAAGAACCTGCAAAACAA
This sequence comes from Glycine latifolia, assembly GCA_013407115.1. Taxonomy (NCBI): domain Eukaryota; kingdom Viridiplantae; phylum Streptophyta; class Magnoliopsida; order Fabales; family Fabaceae; genus Glycine; species Glycine latifolia. The sequence goes on along the minus strand of CM023957.1, from coordinate 18,767,566 downwards.
AGGAAAAGCACTCCGACGCTCAAGTAAGTACATCAATTATAGGAGAATAACTGAGTATGAAAGCTCAGTAAGAGATGTAGAGAATGAGTGACTTGAGTAATGCGTTCAAGTACTGTATATGGAATGAATGAGATGTAACCTGGGAGGTTGTATTTATAGTGTGGAGTGTGGGCTTTGGGCTTTTGTTTATTGATAATCTGTTGATAAGATAATAATAATAGATAATAGCAGGCAGTTATCTAATTTAAATATAAGATAATGTGTACCTTATTGATATACTGTTATTTGTAGATAAACAACAACTTGTAGATAACTTTGTTGAGATATGATAAGATAAGGTAGTTGCACCTATTTGAATATCCAAGTATATTTGATATTTATAAAGATATGCCTAGTAGATATTATTGTTAGTGTAGCAGTTCGTGTCCATGTTCCTGTGGCAGGGTTGACAAGGAACCCAGACAGGTATGTCCGGGTTGCCTCTTGGAGAGCACTATGTAATGTGGCAGTACTGACGTGAAGGGTTTCCACATGTACAATGACCCATAATGAAGGTCACGTGTCATTTACTCTTTTGGACTGTACATATTATAACAACATTAGATAATGACAAAATTAAGTTGAGTCTTATTTTTTGTAAGGATTTATTTAATGTATATCTATGCATTTTAATTTGTTTAAGTCTTATATTTTGGGTAAGGTACTTTTTCATATTTTTGCTTTGAAATTTCTAATGTGACAATACCTTATCCAAAATATGATATTCAAACAAAAATGCACATCCAATAAGTTAATTCTTACAAAAAAAAATAAGACTCAACTTGATTTTGTCATTACCTAATGTCGTTACAATATAAATTTCAGAGCAACAAATAAATTTATGCTTATTAATCAATATTATGCTTATTATTATATTTGTTTTAACTAATACTTACTTTTCTAATTTTTAAGTGTTTATTATAATTTTATGCTTGCAATGATTAAAAAAGAGAGAATATGAAAATTAAATTATATCGATGATAGAGAGTTGACAAATCTGTCCCTGAATGTGTAGAGCGTGGAAAAATTCATCCCTAAATGTGCCATGTAGGTTCTTTCAATTAACGGTAATAGACTGAAGTTAATGGAGGGATGAATTTATCACGCTTTTTTCACTCTAAGGAACAAAAATTTGAATTTCCATTTTTCAGGGACGAATTTGTCAGCGTTCTACGTATTCAGTGACAAAAATGATTATTTACCCTTATAAATATAAGTCATTACCTCTCAAAAAAAAAATATAAGACTTTTTTTAATCATAATATAACGTATTTGATACTTAGAGAAATACGAAAATTAACAAGATGATATTACATGAAATATTTTTTCCAATATAAATAAATACATTTCTACTAATATAATATGAAGAGGAATTCACTTACTTCAATAATAAATCTTCATTTTCACCATTCATTTTCTTAAGATTTAATGATTGTAATAAATATCTAATTTTAACCATTAGATTTTAAGAAAATAAATGATAAAAATGAATAATATCTCTAAAAAAATTACTTTTGAAATAAGTGAATATCTCCTCATATAATTTATAATTATTAATAATGTGGATTATCCCATTTGATGTTCACATTTCATTTGATAATTTTACCCTAAAATCAATTCTTAAATTTTAATTTTTCTTTCCACTTACATTAATTTTTCACTACTTTTATATTGTTAGTTTTTTTTTTATTTTGTCATTTTTATTAACTTTATTTAACTTCTATTTTTTATTAACTGCATTTAACTTCGTAATATTTTTTTCAATTTTTCTAATATAATTTTATTAATATTTTTTAATGATAAAGAAATTAAAACTGAACATTTTAATATAATTACTTAATGTTACTGTTAATTTTATTTAATGAGAAAGAAGATAGAGAGATAGAGGATTCGAGATTAAGTCATTAAAAAAAGGAATGAATCTTAACTCATGGAAACCTCTTTAAAAAACTCATGGAAACCTCGATTTTTTATATTGAGTATTTTTTTTTTTTACTTCTTGTTTACAGTTTTGTTTTCTTATTGAATCATGTTATTTAAATGAATTGGATTGTAATTTTGGTTTTCATTTAATTCTTGATTTACAATCTTTGTTTTCCCACTCTCTCTTTTTTTTGCCATTTGATTTTTCACATTTTAAAAAATCTATAATTTTGGTGCAATAGTCAGTTTTTTTTTATATTTTAATTCATTTATTTTTGTGCAGTTGAAACCTAGACATAATATATTTATTTAAGGTTGCATTAAAATTAATTAATTAACTAAAATATATAAAACAAAGAAAATAAACTTATGAAAATGGATTGCAAATTTTCTAAATTAAATGATTGAACTAAAACTTTGAAAAAGCAAATAAGAGAATCAAAATTAGATCAAAATTGTAATAGTTAGTTTAATTTCACTTAAAAATTTCATAAACCATATTAAAATAAAAATATTTTTAAAAAAATAACTTAATTTTAAAATAAAATTAATTTAATTTAACTTTAGAAATGCAAATTAATTTGAACATGGGATTTTTTGTATTTTAAAATATAAATTTTATATTCAGATATTTAATCCATTGGAATGTATGACTATTCTATTAATAGTGTCATATAATTTGATGTTTTTAAAGGGTTGAGGAAAAGTGTGAGAAAAATTATGTAAAATAATTTAATAAAAATGCGGACACATAACACTTCTATTTTCCTAGTATAATACAATGTAATTATTATATATAAAATTCAACATCCAATTCACCTAATTGAAAAGGGACAATTAATCCAACAAAATAAAAGAATCATAAAACCATAAAATATGTTCTTTGGAGTTTGGACAAAGTGAAGTGCGGCTGATTTTAGGGACAACCAAATTAAAAAGCAACGCAACGCATGCACGCTATCTGGCTGGAAATTGTCTTGTCCACGTCATCGACAAACTTTCAAATTCTAAAACTAACCCCAGCATGCAATCTATTTCCTTCTCGCTCCCCCTCTTCTCTTCTTCATATATACCAAACCGATGCACACCAATATCTGATAGCAAAAACTCGTTTGTTGCTTTCCCTCTGTGCGAACTGCGAAGCTCAAAAGCTTCGTTGTTTCGTTTTTACCACGTCTTATTGTTATTGCCGTTGCGATTTTTTACCTGTCGTTTCATTGGTTCGGTTGTAATGGAGAGGGTCCTCGGAGGAAAGTTTAAAGTCGGAAAAAAAATTGGGGGCGGATCATTCGGTGAAATTCACATTGGTCGGATTTTTTTTAAAATTATTATTATCGATCATCATATAAATTCTCAATTTCATTTTTTCAAAAATTTTAATCAATAAATTATCCTTAAATCATTTTTATCTTCAAACTAGTCTAAAAATTTTAGATTGTTAATGGCTAAATCAATGATAAATTAGTTTTTTAAGGAATTAATTTCATAATAAAATATTTAGAGAAATAAAATATGATGATAAAATAATTTGTGAATTACTAAGTTAATAAATATTTTTTAGAGAATATATCTGATAACTTATATAGTTTTGATGAAATTAAGAGTT
>CM023957.1:18736490-18763988 GCA_013407115.1 Glycine latifolia | reverse complement strand
TTATTATTATTATTATTATTATTATTATTATTATTATTATTATTATTATTTGTTTAACATGCATGCATTTGTTTTGTTGCCATTACCAGGGGCACATATCGAGACTTCTGAAATTGTGGCCATCAAGATGGTGAGTTTTAATTTCTTCATCTGGTCACTGGAAAAACTGAGTTACGTCAATTTTTGGCTTTCTTTGTTTTTTATTTGCTACTAGTATATAATTTTCATGCGTGTTGGCTCCAATAACAGAAATAAAACAGGATGAAAGGCACCGAGCAGTTTGTAAGAGGTTATATTCTTGTACTTTATTGTAACCGTGATTAAAGTAATAATTTGGACTAATTTTTTTTTTTGAAAGAAACTAAAAATAAATAAAAATATTTGTGTTGCAATCTTTTGTACTTTCATGCTTGATTATGCTATTTACAGAAAATCAGATGCATGTGCGTAGTCACGGTTTGATCAGAAATGCACATTTAAAGAAAATGCATTGTTCCATCATATTTTTCTTTCGCCTTTTTGGTGCGTAGTTATGAATAAGGTTAACTTAATCAAAATAGTTGGCATAATAGTATGAGGTTCCGCTGTGTTTATATTAGTGGGAATAATTTATTTAAAAAATAATTCATGTTCAATTCTCATGGTATATAAAATTTCTTTGAGTCAACGACAGTTATTTACAACTAACAACATTAGACTCTAACTCAATTGATTAGAGATTATATGTGATCTATATGTGACCTAGGACTAAAACAAAAAGTAAAAAGTCAGCTTCTTGATAATATTTTGCGGTTGGATGAATGTGGTTGCTTACATAAATTAGGTGTCATGAATAAAGGTTGTGCATTAAAATATAATAAGGATTAAATATGTTTTTTAATCTTTCAAAATGATTTAGTTTTAATTTTTACTTCTTGCATCTTAACAAAAACACATGTTTTAGTCCCTCGCTAGGACTGTAATCAAATAAGTTTTGGTGCATATATAAAAAATTTAAAATGAGTAGTTTTTATGAGAACTAAAACTAAAATTTATGATACATTGAGGAATTAAAAACATATGTTAACTCATATAACTATCTATAATGCATGATTATTTAGATGAGTTATTTATTTTAAATTTGTGAGTCCTATAATGCTACATAGATTTAAAAAAATTATACAATAAATTACTCCAATACTAAAGTCATTAGAGTGAATGCTTAACTTAAATCACATTAAATTTTGTGATTGAAAAATGATTCTTTAATTGGTAAGAATGAATTAAGGAACGGTTGTTCATATAAACAATTTACTTAAGCAACATACTACTAAGTTATATACTCCAAAGGTAAAAAATTTGTTAAAAAATGTTGCATAATTTTAAGCAAATTATTAAGCATCCGCTCTAATAAAATAAAAACTTGCACTTTCTGGCCCTTGGTGAAATTCATGAATCCTGTTAAATATTTAAGTTTGAAAAAGAGAGTGTGATAGACTCTGTTGTATACTTACAGTCCTCATTTCCCAAAAGTTTTCACTTTTTCTGTTATCTTTTTATACCCGTGAATTCTGATTTTTGAAAACTATATAGATATGATCTGGTACTAGTAGGCAAAATAACATAAATAATACATTTTTAATAAAAATTTACGAATTTGGGACTGTTTCGAAACATATTACTAATCTGGGACTGTGGATCACGTCCAAAATTGGGCATGACCAGTCACGCCCAGATTCAGGCGTGACCCCCCAAATTCATAATTTTTTATTAAAAATGTATTATTTAGGTTCTTTTGTCGGTACTAGTAATGATTTGTAACTTGTAATAGCAATATTTATTGTTTTGTAGGAGAACAGGAAAACCAATCAGCCACAGCTACCGTTTGAGGCCAAGTTATATAGTACTCTTCAAGGAGGAAGTAAGTTAACAGAAGCACAACTGTGTTTTGAATAATCCAAATGCTCTTGCAACAGTTTCCTTGTATTTTGTTAATAGATTCTGATTCCACATAGTTATGATGGAATTCAAGGTGGTATTCCAAGAATGAAATGGTGTGGTACTGATGGAGACAACAATGTTCTTGTTATTGAACTTCTCGGACCGAGTCTTGAAGACCTCTTTTTCTTCTGTGGGGATAAATTTTCACTCAAAACAGTTTTGATGTTGGCTGATCAGTTGGTAATCACTGATTCATTTTCAGGATCGGTTTCTTAATTTTCAATGAAGAAAGCCTTTTTGCAATTTAGTTCTGGATGTGTTCCTATTTGTGTATGCTGCTGTTGTAACAGTTTTTTCTTTGTCTCTTAACATTCCCTCTTTTGCATAAAGCTTCTCATGGGTGGAAGTTTCTAAACTCATGAGAATAGAAAATTAAGGGCATGTTTGATTCCCTTCTCCCTTTTTTGGTTTTAAAAATTGTTTACAAACAATTCCACACTCTTAGCAATGAATTTTTATCCAAAATATTAAGCTTTGAAAATGGTTTCCAAAACAAGTGTTTCAAAAACCAAAAATAGAAACAATTGGGAGATGTTTACTCAACTTGTTCAACATCTCTTAATTTCACTCTATGTTGTACCACCTTCCACTAGCCATCTGAGCAACCTTATTAAGTTACATTTTGAAAACTAAAAACAGTTTTTAAAGTAAAAAGCATACACATCCTAAATCTGTTTTTGTTTAATTGACTACAGCTTACAAGGATAGAGTACTTGCACTCCAAAGGATTTTTGCATAGAGATATCAAACCGGATAACTTCCTTATGGGTCTTGGGAAGAAAGCAAATCAGGTAGCTTCATTCATATTTTATTCTCTTTAATCACTAACTTATGTTGATAATTTTTTGTTTGGTGATTTATTTATGCTTGCAATTTTTAATACTCCTGTAATTGCTTCAATCTGTTACACTTACAGGTTTATATGATTGATTTTGGGCTAGCAAAAGAATATAGGGACCCTTTCACAAATAAGCATATCCCTTACAGGTATAAGTTTTTTCTGTCTGGTTTTATTTTTTTTATCTAATCTCTTCTTGTTATGAATCTGTGTATTGTGAGGTTTTCTAGCCACTCAAACCTAATTAACAACTTTTCCATCATATAATATACTTCCTTTAATAAAATATTCCTCATATTTGTCCCTGTAGTAATTTTGCTAAAAGTAATTCTAATCAATGGGAAGCATTGCAACTTTTAGTCTATGAAATTCCAAACAATTTTTTTATTGATTCATTCTCAGTGTTACTTGTGCTCTACCAGTTTAAATTTAACTAGCCAGGTTATTGTTGCTGAATGTTTGTTTTTACTTTTTACCTTGATACACTCATCCAGAGAGAACAAAGGCTTAACAGGGACTGCACGTTATGCAAGTTACAATGCTCACGCAGGAATTGGTAAATACAAAGAATTTTGCCTTCTTTTTTATCTATAGATTGTAACCTATAATTTTTCCTCAATTTTGATTTTAATTCTTCAGAGCAAAGTCGCCGAGATGATTTGGAGTCTCTTGGTTATGTTTTAATGTACTTTTTAAGAGGAAGGTATATATGTCTCATCTTGCTATTTGTAATTTTACTAGGCTTCTTGATTTCATAAAAATGTTTGAGTCAGTGAGTATTAGTTGCCCAGGTTTTCCAGCTATGAATGGGTTGACTTCTTGGTTCTTGCATTTTTTAGCCTTCCTTGGCAGGGTCTGCAAGCTATCACCAAAAGGCAAAAATATGACAAAATTTGCAAAAAGAAATTATCGACTCCCATTGAGGTGTGTTCATTAGTTATTTTCTGCTTTTACCTGTACTGGTTCGGTTGCTTTTTTTTTTATCCTAGGTCAAAGATTACGGGTGTCCCCCAATCCACTAGGTAAGAGACTAATCCACCTCGCAATACATGGCTGCCACTGGGCCAAGGGAATCAAACACAAATTCTCCCGCTAAATAGATCACTCTCACTCATGTGAATGTGGGAATCGAACACTGGTTCAGTTGTTTATGGTCCAAAAACAAGTTCAGAAACTATAATGGAGTTTAATTGGTGTAGACTTTCCTTTACTCACTTCCACTCTCTTTTCATTTTTAATTTACTTATATGGGTTGAGTGAGAGGCAAGTCCAAAGTGTGTGTGAGCAAATTAAGAATGGCAAATGGTAATTAGAAATTATGCAAAACTAGGTGAAGCAACTGCTTTCCCAACCTAGGTTCCAAGACTTGAATCCTTGAATGCATAATCAAGTTATCTACGAAGCACGTACACCTCTCTTGTTCGAAGGGTTGTCGTGTCAGACATGTTTCTAACCGACACACTCATTCACTTATTTGATACTTGTCCGACACTTCTTATTAGGCGTTTGATTCAAACAATATTTTTTGTTGGCTTGAACACTTAAGCCGTCACATTTAAACAACTAATACACTTGAAAAAACAAGAAGGTTACTTTAAAAAAATGAATATGTCATCAATTTAGATATTTTGTTATGTGTGTACGCGGTGTTTGTGTCCTATATTTTAATCATTAGTCATGTCAAAATGTTCATATCCTTGTCAGAGTCTGTGCTTCATAGCAAGTTATAAATAGAAATTTACTGACTACATGTTTCTTGTTTATAGATACTTTGCAAGTCATATCCTGTGGAATTTGCTTCTTACTTTCATTACTGCCGCTCATTGACTTTTGATCAACGGCCAGATTATGGTCTTTTGAGGCGCCTGTTTCGTAATTTGTTCACTCGTGCAGGTATTAACTTCTTGTTTTTTCATATGCTACCATGACTTGTTGAAGATATTAATTTGTATGTTGGTTGATTGTTTTAGTCCCACTAGTATTAACTGTAATAGGATCAACTAATACAATACTCTACGATGCATAGAAGTTTCATATGGACTATTTAATTTTTGTCCTTGGACGTTGCTAGATTTTGTGCCTAGTATCTAGTTATTTACTATTAGATACATAGTATGAGATTGGAGATTGGATCTACTAGAGCATAAATCTATTGGAAAAAATCCAAGTCTCATATCAGTTAGAAATAAGATCAAGATATATTATATAAGTAAGTGCAAATCCTTATTTATGAGTTAACTTTTGGGGTTAAGTTAGACTGTAATCAGGGCCGGTTCTGGGCCCATTCAAGGTGCCCAACCGCACAGGACCCTAAAAAATAAGGAGCCTCAAATATTAATTACTGCAACATATGTTCAATACTGAAAACTAGAGGAGATGGTACTGCTTATTTTTAATAACCAAGGGGTCCAAGGTTCAATTCCCACCAATAACAAAGTATTTTTAAATGAGTCATTTATTTTTAAATTGCCAATTGAGGACCCCGATTTTTAAAAAAGGAAAATATTAAATAGGGCCCCGAAAAAGTTTGCCCCGTCCCTGACTGTAATCCACATTGCGCCACCTGCATCTTGCAAACTTGACCCTCAAGATGTCCCAAATGTATATAAGTGGAATCAATTCTAATCTTATAAGTTGATTTTGTAGGATTGAGTCAAACTCAAACCCACGTTCTAAGAAAACCATCTTACATCTTATTAGTTTTGCTGATTTTTCCATCTTTATTCATTATCCCAAATGTAAAATCAAGTATTCGTGTGGTCCTCATTTTACGAATTCTTTGATTTACATATTGTTCATTAGTATTTGGGAATAAATAATTTTAATAGTATCATGCATTGCTGTGTTTCTGTACTTCATTTATTATAATGCTGACGGTCTCATCTGTGTTATACATTGGTGTGTTATATTTATATTTTCTTCTAATGTTATAAATCCTTGTTTGGCAGGATATGATTCTGACTATTTATTTGACTGGACCATTCTAAAATATCAACAGATGCAACAGGAAAAGACACAAAGTCAACCACTTGTTAGTAGTTCCTTGGCCTAGTTTTAAAAATAGCAATTGTGAATGAATTGCTTCTATAAGCACCCTCTTCTCCCTCGACTTCAATCTTTTTGTTGAGTTTTCATTAAAGCTTCTCTAACCTCCTTTCTCCATTGTGATGACATATTACTTCTTTTTTTTCATAACTTTCAACACCTCTTAAAAGTTTTGCTTTCAATTATGGTTTTCTCAATTTCATTTACAGGGTTGCAAAACGTTATGTGGATTTCCTGATAGCTTATGTATTAAATATGTCTTGATTTTATTGAATATTGAATTGAACTTGACTATTTTGGAGTTGCAGGCTCCACTAGCTGTGCCTACCAGTCTTGAACCAGTGGATGAGGATAATCATACAGGTAACTCCAGTCTTGTATGATGTATTTGAAGAATCAATTCCTATAATTGTGAAGTTTTCAGAAGAAAGTAGTATTGTGTATTAAGTCATGTGATTTCCATGGTGAGGTTTGTTCACAGCAGAATGAGTTAGGAATTTAAGGTGATGTATTTTAATGCCCATTCAAAAGAGGGAAAGAAAAAAAGTATTTGCAGCTGATTAGTTTGTGAGGATTAATTTTTATGCACATTTTCTGTTGAAATCAGAAAAGTATAATAACATTCGATATATTTTCTCTATTTCTAATTATAAGAATCTTTTAACTAATTCACGTTTTTTAAAAAAAATTTCTTAAAAAAATAGTTAATTTAGTTAATTACATTAAATTTATCAATTATTTATAGTATAATCCAAAAATTATTTTTTTATCTCTTTATCTACTTAATTATTTTTTATTGATGTTTAAAGAGAAAATTTATTAATAAAAAATAATTAAGTAAGGATATATAAGAGAAAAATAATTAAGCATTTAAAAATTAGAAAAAAATTCTTATAAAAATAACAAACAAATTTTAAAAAAGAATCTTAGAAGGAAAGGAGTACTGAACAATTAGTCAATATGGTTAGATGTTTACCAATTTACTGTGTGGATTAATACTTTGTTTAACGGTCACAGTTCTAGACTGTACATGTGATAGGTTTATAAGGTTACTCTATAGTGAAGGAATGCTGCTATATAGAACACATTCTGATGCCTTAGTTCGTTTTTCAGGAGTCAATGATTCCACTAAAATTGCTGTGGCAACACCAAAAGTCAATGTTGATCATCAACGAGTTTTTAAGACAACGGCATCTAATGTTCAGAATCTTAATGCCAAGATTCCAACAGAGAAACATGTATACTCCTGTTGACAATTTTAGCATTGTTTTCTTGCATCTATTCCTTTTTCATAGATAATAGAAGTTAACTTATATTCTGTTCCTGGAAATGTTTCTCTCACAACTTTAGTCCTTGATTCAAACTAATTCTAAATTTTATTGCTTAGAATATTTAAACTCATTTCATTCTTCATATGGGAGTAACATGGAAGAAATTTGAATAACTTAACAACTAAATCATGTACATAATTTATTTAAGGACTAAATTGTGAGTGAAATACATTTCCAAGGACCAAATTACCATTTTAAGTTTCTAAGATCCGATGTTCCTCTTTGCTTGTTATATATATAGTCAATTTAATCATAATTATCCTTATATTTGACCTACGAAGCACAAACAGTTCTCTTATTTGAAGTGTCGTCGTGTCGAACATGTTACTGACATCATTGACATACTCGAACACTTATTTGACACTTGTCCGACACTTATTAGATTTCTAACTCAAAATATGCTTTTGTTGACTTAAATACTTAAACAGTCAGTTTTACACAATTAATACACTTGAAAAATTATAGAATATTGGTTTAAAAGATAAATATACCACCAATTTAGATATTTTATTATGTATGTATGCGGTGTTCCCCGTGTCCTATATTTTAGACATTAGTTATGTCGAAATCTGTGTCCATATGGTGTCCGGTTTACATGTCTGAGTATGTGCTTCATAGTATTTCCCTGAGGTAATGCATTTGATAGGGAATTTGGGATAAAACTTTTTGCAGACTGTGAACAATGGTTCATCTGTGCCAACTGCTATGCCCAGAGTCTCCACAGAAAATGTCACAAAACAAGTAAGGCCTGCAGGAACCTCAAATGTGGGTCATGGATTTGGGAATAAGACTGGTGCTTCAGGATGCATTGTTCCTTCACTACGCCGAACTTCGTCAACCAGACAATAGGTAAGGGAAAAGCCGAACCAGAATTTGAACCTGAACTCTGATTTCTATTATTATGCTTTCCTTGGATGTTGATAGTGTTCTTATTCTATCAAAATGCTAAATATTTTGCTGAGACACTGTTTATCTCTCAGACATGGATTTTGAAGGTGTCACCAATTTACCCGAGCGTGACACAATCCTATCAAATGCATTGGTGGACAACATAACATGCTCAGTGAGGTAAATGTCCTCATTAAAGATTTTGGGAAGAGGGCAAAAGTAGGGTATGGAGAAAGTTGAAGATTATGATGGTAGCTGTTGCCTGTTGATAGGTGTCATGCCTCAAGAGGCTGCAGAGAGGGAATGTGGTTAATATGGAAGGGATTCTACTCAACTATCTCCTAATATGATTTCCCGTTTGAAAAATAATATTCAGCTCAAAATAAATACAGCAACAGTCTTATCTCATTGAAATGAAATCGATTAAATGAATGTCACGACATTATGTTCAAAATGACAAAAAAAATAACAAACAATTAATTGGGTGGTTGGTATTTGCTCTGTATTTGTGACGAATCAAACATGCATGGATGTGGGAATCCTTCTTTTGGTCACGGTCATCTATTAATCAATATTTGTTTTTCTTTGAAGCTTTTGCCTATGACTATGTACAGTGCAATTTGTTGGTATACATTTAATATTTAAGAATTTGTTTAAAAATGAATCCAAATATCCAATTCATAGTGTATTGAACCGAATTGGATTGGTTTTATGCTTTGTTAAATTTGGTCTAAGAATAGAAAGGTTTGTACTGCAATAATAAAACCTCCGGTGTTAAGGATTAAATGTTAACGGGGATATCCAACGTCCCAAACTAGGATGAGACAGGGGGCTAATTTAGCAAAATAATACAATTTAATTAATTATTTAGTAAAAGGGGGCATTTTTGAAGTTATTTGGCAATCTGGGGTCACCAAACACGCCCAGGCTAGGCGTGTTTAAACACGCCCAAGCCAGGCGTGTTTAGGTGCCCTTGGCCTATAAAAACCCCCTGAAAATGATATTCGGTCCATTCCGCCTTCTCTCTAGAATTAGCTCTGCCTTCTCTCTAGATTTTGGGTGTTGATTTGTCTGAAGCGAAGTCCTGCCGAATTTGAAGCGCTGTGAACAAGTAAGTCGATTTAACTGATTGTGCGTACTATTTAGTTTGTTATATTAGCGACATATATATTAGGTTAGTGAGTAGTGTTTAGGTATGCTAGTGTAGCGTTAGGGTTTACGATGTGATTATGGTTTAGGGTGTGGCCTAGTGATTAGGGTTTAGGGTTTAGAGTTTAGGGTTTAGGATTTTAGGTATGCCAGTGTAGTTTTAGGGTTTACGATGTGATTAGGGTTTAGGGCGTGGCCGAGTGATTAGGGTTACGTAATTCGGTGTTGGATTAGGGTTTATATTGTTATTAGGGTTTATGGCCTGGGGGACATATGTAGGTTTAGGGGTTACACACATAGGGTTTAATGATACCGGCTTAAGGTATTGGATTTATGGGTTTATGGCGCATGTGTGGATTAGGGTTGAAGGGTTCTTGTTTAGGGTTTATGGCGCATGTGTGGATTAGGGTGTAGGTCTTGGGATACACACCTAGGGTTTAATGGGTCCGTCTTGGGGTATATGATTTATGTTGTGATGAGGGTATAGGGCGTAGGGTACACACCTAGGGTTTACGGGTTCTGGCTTAGGTATTAGGGTTTAGGGGGGATTAGGGTTTAGGTTCTGGTGGACACACCTAGGATATAAGGGTTCCGACTTAGGGTTTAGGGTGCATGGGTGGATTAGGGTTTAGGGTGTTGGGAACACGGCTAGGGTTGAATGGTTCTGGCTTAGGGTTTACGGCGCATGTGTGGATTAGGATTTATGTCCTGAGGGTTCAGGGTTTAGGGTTAAGGTTTATGGGGGATTATGGAGTAGGCCCTGTGGTACACACCTAGGGTCTAGTGTTTAGGATTTAGGGTATAGGTTTTATGGGGGGGATTATGGTTTAGGGCATGGGGTACACACCTAGGGTTGAATGGTTCCGGCTTAGAGTTTAGGTCCTAGGGCTTGGCGTCACTGGACCTAGGGTATAGGTTGTCTTGTACACAAAACCACTTCTTTATGCCTTTTTGGGTTTGACAATATTGACTTTCTTTTAGCATTTGATGATTTACCAGGACGTGTTGTTATGTGGGTTAGGGTGTGTTTAGTGTGTAGGTCTTGGGATACACAATTTAGGTGAGAAGTTTGTGTGCTTCAGACGTTTATTTATGTTGATTGCAGGAAATGAGTTCAAGTGGTGCGGAGGTTGTTCGTGTTGTGCTATTTTTCAATGGAAGAAAAATTGAAGGGGAAACAGGTCTTGTCTTCGAAGGGGAGAAAAGGATGACACGAATCAACCGAAATGGAACATTGGTTGATTTGCATCAGAAGATACGTCCAAAATTGGGTGTGGATGGAAACATTTGTATCACATTGCTGACGGCAAGAATATGGCAGCAAGAAGAATACGTGGGGTTTCCAATACAGGATGATGAAGAATTGGAAATGGTCATTGACGAATTTTGTAATCAGGCACGGAAGAAATTTTTAGAGTTGTATGTGGATTACACCGTACTTCAGGAAGCTGTTTTACCCAGGAGGTCAGTTGGTTGTAATTCTGCACATATTGCAGCATCATATGATGCTGCACCTGAATATGATGTTGTAGGTGCAAACATCTCTCAGGAAGATTCACATGACCCAACTTGGGTTATGGATGACGATGAAGATGATGATGATGATGAAAATATAGCGATGGAAGATCGTCTTCTTCAGGAGAATGCAAGTGCGTTTGATAATGATGAAGATGCTGGTGTGGATGCTAATGCATTCCAGCAACAAACTGATGTGGGGTCGTCTGGAATGCGGTACCGTGCAGGTGTTGGACCGAGACAATCAGAACAACCAGTTGAAGGTAAGTCATTTCGTATAATTGTTGTTCATGTATATATTTTGCAAACCCATGCTTATTAATGTGTGTTGTATTTAAAGGCGGTGCGGTTATTCCTTTTTTGGGACGGGATTCCACATTACACATATATCGATTGGAATCACCCAAGCGAAGAAGATTCTTTTAGCGGTTCAGCTTCAGGATCGGGTTCAGTCCAAGGTCCCTGGCAAATAGGGGACGATTTGTTTGTTGAACAGGAATTCCCTTCCAAAAAGGAGGCACAAATTGCAATTAAGCGTAACCTGATGAGGGAGCATCAAGAAGCAGTTGTGGTTGAGAGCAAGCCTGACAAGTTTGCCATGAAGTGTGTTGCCCACAAGGATGGTTGCCCTTGGAGGGTTAGGGTGTATAAACCATTATACCGTGAGAAGTGGGTGGTTTCAAGATGGGGTGGAAAACACAATTGCCTCAACGACCATATATCACAGGATCATAGACAACTTGATGTTGATATCATTGCTTCAATTGTGGCAGGTACGATCTAAAAATTTGTGCTTTTTTGAAAATTATTACATTGTGTTAAGGGTTTTTGTTAATGTGTATGTTACAATGTCATTTTCAGGAATGGTTAAGGAGGAACCAGGCGTGTCAATTGCATTGGTTCAGGAGAGGATCACCAACAGCTTCGGATTTAATATTTCGTATTGTAAGGCATGGTATGCGAAGCAGAAAGCGATGGCAATGATTTATGGAGATTGGGAAGAATCTTATGCATTTTTGCCGAGGTGGTGCAGCTACATGCTTCGGTTTTCACCGGGTTCTTTTTTTGATATTCAAACCAATGATTATTTTGTGGCACATCGACTGGTCAGAGGGAAGCGTGTGTTTCAGCGAATGTTTTGGACTTTTAGACAGTGTTGCGAGGCTTTTAAATTTTGCAAACCAGTCATTCAAATTGATGGGACTCACTTATATGGCAAGTATAAAGGAAAATTGTTGATCGCCACGAGTCAGGATGAGAATAATGAATGCGTGCCATTGGCATTTGCCATTGTTGAGGGGGAGACGTTGGAAGCTTGGGAATATTTCCTTGCTAACATTCGTTTCCACGTAACCCAAATGCAAAATATATGTCTCATTTCAGATCGGCACCGTAGCATTATATCTGCAGTGCAGAACCATGCCGGTTGGCAACCACCTTTTGCGCATCACGTTTTCTGCCTTCGTCATATTGCCAGTAATTTCAATCAAAGATTCAAGAGTGCAAGACTGAAGAAGAGCCTCATGACTTTGGGTATGTTGACAATTACCAGTAGTTTATTTTGATTATAAAATGTGTTACCCAACTAACGTTAATGGTATTATAATTGTGCAGGTTATACTCCCTGTATGGTCGATTTTGACATATCGTATGAACGATTCCGCGATACCAGTCCTGAGGTTGCAGAATGGATTGACAACATTCCTAAGGAAAAGTGGACTCGTGCATATGATGTCGATGGGAGAAGATATGGCCATATGACAACAAATTTGTCTGAATCAGTCAACAAGGTGTTCAAGGGAGCAAGGAACATGCCTATTACTGCTTTGGTTAAGCACACATACAGTCGATTGGTTGAATACTTTGTGAAAAGGGGTCACACGGCCACTGCACAGCTGCATCAATCACAGCGACATTGTAAAAATGTAGTTGATGCTATGAGGCATAATCAAAACATTGCTACAGGCCACTACGTACGCACCTATAACCTTGAGCAAACGTCGTTTGAAGTGGCCGATGGCAGGGACAGGTTATATTCAGTTAACCTAACTGACCATTTTTGTCAGTGTGGGAAGTTTAAGGCCTTCAAATACCCTTGTAGCCATGCCGCAGCTGCTGCTTTATCCATCCGTCAGAATCCTTTGCAATATGTGGATGATGTCTTCCTCGTAAGCAACTTGGTTGAGGCTTATTCATTACCTTGGCAGCCTATTGGTGATGAACTTGCCATTCCCCCCAGTGAAGATCCTGTTATCATACCTGACAGGTCAATGTTGCGTGCAAAGGGTCGTCCAAGATCCACTAGACTACATAACGAGATGGACGAAGTCGAAACAACTCGTAGAGCTCGTAGATGCGGTCTGTGCAAGCAAGTTGGACATACTCGTACATGTTGTCCTACTCGGGGTGGTGTTTCATGATTCTGTTATTATCTTTGGTTGATAAGTGCGCGGTTAAATGTATTTGACTTTAAAAAAATGTTGCGTAACATGTATGACGATAACTGGTTTCGTTGTGGTGTTTCATGATTATGTTATTAAATGTATGACGTTATGTAGGATCGAGGTTTAGGTGCTCCTAAAGATGTTGTTAACTGGTTCAATCCATAAGCCCTAAAGATGTTGTTAACAGGTGCAATGCATAAATCCTACACGGCAATACAAGCAGAGCGTGTGTTTACAAATGCGCGTTTTTTGTGTCACTAGCCAATAAGTGATAATATATATTAAAAAACCTATATGAGAATAATGAGTAACTTACATTCCATGCATAAAAATGTAAGAATATTAGCCAAATAAAGGTAACAGTATTTGCATCACGATACCCAGAGCTCGGGATACATGCTGAAGGGATTCCAAACTTGTTCGGGGGATTGGCAATCTTCCCTTTGGTACTCGGATTGGATGGGAAGTGGAAAGCTGTGTAACAAAGTGGATTATGTTCATATTTCTGGGACACATCTTAAGGTGGCAGGAGAATAATAGTTGGAGATTGAATCACTTGAATTAACTCCTTCCTCAAGATTGTGTTCAACAAATTATGAATATCCCTATTCCCATCAATCATGTGTGGGGGAGGGGGGAATAATGTTGGAAAGGGAGCACTTCTGGTTTGTACTAATCCCAATCTGCTTATCGGTGGATTAATAATGTGTGATTTATTTTTTTGTAATAATATTTAAATAGAAGACTTAATTAAAAAACAAATGGACTGAATTAAAAAAAGAAAAATTAGTTCAGAAACTTAACTAATTAAAAATTATCAAATATTTAAAGATCTACGGAACGGAGTAATAATAATAATAATAATAATAACTTAGTATGGTAAAATAATAAACGAGCACTGTATTTTTAACATTATTACTATACTACAACTGCGAAGGCACTGTTACTTGTAACTAGAAGATCTAGCATGTGATAAAAGGGAGAAAGTACACGTGCATATCCGCGTCTTCATAGATGCAGTTTTTGATGTGCCTAGACATGTAAGTGCTCACGATTCCAATAGAAAATAAAATATATGTTTTTTCATATTATATCATTAAATATATGTATAAATTATGTTACACGTGTGTAACATTCCTTGATACAAAGATATATATAATTATGAAATTCTTAAATAATCTCTTGTTTTGAAGTAATTCATTTACATATGAATATTCGAATTTCTCATCAAGTCCTAATTCACAACAATAAAATAAATTCACATTGTACCAAAATTACTGTACCTGACACTAGCACTGACCTATGGATAAGAAGTGAAGTTATTTTGTTACATGATTTACGTTACACGTACCCACGTTAATTTTGTTACAGCTAACTGAATACGCCAACGAAGGGCATGATTTAACACGCCCAATTCATATTTAGGCGTGCCTAGACACGCCCAACTTAGGCGCGATTCATATTTAGGCGTGCCTAGACACGCCCAACTTGGGCGCGATTCATATTTAGGCGTGACTAGACACGCCCAACTTGGGCGCGATTACCCCTATATAAGGTACACGCTCGGACACAAGATGCGTCGCCCCGTAAATTTCATTTTCCATATCATGGCCTTCTTAGGAGAAACAAGCAGCCAAAGCATTGGTAACTCCAAATTAGCATTCATTTATCCAAATGGATATACCAACCACAACAACACGGGTGTTTGTTTTCAGGGTGCCACTCCAATAGCGATGCGCGTTCCTAACGAGTGTTCGTTTCAGACGCTTCAGAGTAGGATTCACCACACCCTTCAACTAACCGATGGCCATTTCGTGGATAACATCTACTACCGACAACCATCCCTCGACGCAGGTCAGCACTATTTTTTTCATTCTCTCGCACTAACAAACAATGATGATGTTTGCAGAATGTTAAGGTGTCACGACCAAATGTCCACTGCTGGTCCTATAGAAATATTATGCACCGTAAACAGAACAGCCGATGGGATAATCAACCTACTTCAGTCGACCATCGTCCCCACACATGATGCAATGTTATACTACAACGGAAGTTGGAACATACCACGAAGAGGCAATTTTTTGGGTTATTCCTTTACTGGAACAAACCCAATCCGATTTGAAATTCCTTCTGCATGCACCATTGAAACACTTAAGGCCGTCATCAAACAAGTTGCGCCTGTTGGGGTTCCCCCTAATGGAATTCACATGTCACAGGTGGTAAGGAAAATGTTTTTCCGTCATCCAGCACATTCACAATACTCAGACACCATAATCCAGTATGACATAAAGGAGTTGGTAAGCGATGAAGACGTGTTGCGGGTGCTAGCGGAATCCAACTACTGGAAACGTATTGGTCAAATTGAAATTTTAGCCATTTTTAGCAAACCAGAAATCGATATGGAATAACACATGTACCCCAAAAATGTTGTTTTCGAATTATCCTTATCATCACAAATGCATTTTCCCCCTTATGTTATTCATTGTAATCGTGTCTGTTATGCATTTATGGTTTTGACGGCGTATGTTATTGTTAGGGTTTGGGGGGTTAACGTGATCAAATAATAGTTAGACCGAGCATGGTAAACATAAATGTCACAAATAACCGTAGTTTATAAAATACAATCGATTACAATACAACAAAAAAATATAAAACAGTAACTCGCCCTTTATCAGAGTGAGGGCGGTGGCCACGGCACATGACGTGCCTGTCGATCAGGTTGTACTCGTCTTCGTGGTCGCCGAGAACTGCCTGGCTCGGACGGGGCTGGCTGTGAAGGGCCTGGCTGAGAATGGCCTGCCTGATAATGGTCCGGCTGGGACGGGCCTGCATAAGAAGGGACTGCATAAGAAGGGCCTGCATAAGAAGAGCCAGCATCATACCGATGAACATGAGTAGATCGACATGCCGTGCCCTGCTCTGCATACACCGGCATAGGGCACTCATGATCGTCGGTGGCATGTGGTGAATGTGGTTGCCAAGGGGCATAGGCTCCTGCACTAAAATCCATGTTTAACAGCATGTCGTCGAACTCTGCCTCACTCCACTGGGTCTCCGTGTTGATTCCAACACGGATCCCGTCATCTACATCTGCACATGTCATTGCAGTCGTAACATGTGCGGAATGGGTCTGCGATGGACTTGGTGTGGTCTGCGATGGGCCTGGTGTAGGCATCTGGGCTTCGGTACTGAAATCGGCATAGTCCACGCCCCCATGGCCCCCCTGCGCAGTAGCCTCGTAATATACGGGCTGTGTCCCATATGTCGATGCAATGACAACAGGCCTAAAGTAACCCTCCGTGCGTGGCCTCGGTCGAACAATGGGCTCAGGAACCTGCTGCACCGGTCTCCGCCGACGCTCTAGCCCACGACCCTCTTTTCTGCGTCGGGTTACTGCAACTGAAATGTCTGGGTCGGCCTGAAGCTGGGATTCGGGAGCATGTGGGCCTGCTTCCTCCACGCGACAGCTCTCGGCAAAGACAGACATCAACCGACCGAGCTCGTCACTCGCCCACTCGAAGTCGAAGCCCTCCTTATTGGGGCTAATCGTCGCGAAGTACAAAGACTCCAGCCCATCGGCCTACAATTTTAAATGTATACACATATTAGCTAGCATGTCATGTAGCATAATTAATTTAAATAGACAAATGAGGATGTAAAGAAAACTTACACCACGACCGGCCTTCGCGCCCTTCTTCGTGATGAACCGCTTCCCGTGTTCTCTGAACCAAACCATGTACTCATGGTGTGGTGACAACAACCCCTGAATCAAGGGGGGGAGCTCAATGTGCTGGTCCCTAGCCTCCCATCGGGAAATAAATGGTCTGAGTTTACGAACCCAGTTGTCTTCTCGTTTCCCCCGGAGTGAAAGATCATGCACACCCTTCAGCTTCCTGGGAGCGCGTGGGATTGGCTGATCCCTCCCAAATTGCCGCATGCATCGATCCAGCTAGGAATACTCTACTGTGTGAAAGCATATGATAGGCGTAGTTGCCATCCACAGAAGTCGCTCACGCTCAGAAGCACCAAGAAAGTCGTAGTCCCCGTATGGTTGCCAAACGACCTGCACACAACAAAATAACACTTTATTAGTTCACAGCATGTTCCACAGATGCACACGTAAAGTAATTGAAAAACTACTATATGTACCTCGTATCGAGTCAGGGAGTCCAATGTCATCCTATACACGAGCAGTTCATGTGGTTTAAGTCGACCTAAAGCGTTAAACCTAATTTCAAAATAAGTAATGTTAGTATAGTATAACACTTCATTGTTACAATTGCAAACAAGAACAACATATAACCACACATACCGATGTCCGAAATGCCAATCCGGCTGCGTAGGCAATGGAATAGCTGGAGCAATAGGTGGGAATCTCAGCCACGCCCACACCTGAAGAAGCATATGACACCCACTGATGTCACTCCTGCCTGGATCTGTACATTCACACATTTGTCTGAACAAGTGTGAAAGGACGGCTGAGCCCCAGCTATATTGACCGATGTCCATAAAATCCCCTGCAAGCAACGACATGTATCGTGCTACAATCATGCTACCTCCAGATCGGTCGCACAGCAGCCATGATCCGATAAGTCGTGCGATGTGGGCCTTCGTGAACCGCGTCACGTGGACAATGTCGGGGACCACCTCACCCCAATGCGCAAAATGTCTATCAAAGTACGACAGGCGCAAATATCCACCTTTCATCTCGTTCTCCTCATCGGGTTCCTGACCAAACACCTCCTTAATGACGGTCGCCCACTCGTCAACCGTCACTCCGGTAACCACATTGCCCTCGGTGGGCAATCCTAGAATACCAGCCACGTCTTGCAACGTGATGGTCATCTCACCCTGCGGCATATGGAAGGTGTGAGTCTCTGGCCTCCATCGTTCAACCAGAGCACTAATAAGCGGAGCATCCATCTGAAATACATAAAAATTATTAAACAACTTAATTTATCAAATTAACCAGTCTTAACTCATTTCATAGTTGCATCGTTGCATACCTGAATATGTCGCATGCGTGCGACATGAAGAAACCCAGCATCACGCAACATGTCGGCAACAACCTCGGGTATATCATCCGCATCTGGTCCACCGCTCACTTTACCACGTCGAGTCTTCAATACCCGAGGTGGCACCCCACCGTTCCACATAACTTGTGAAACGTGCGTGCACTGAATACGCTTACGTAGCGTACCCCACTTGTATGGGGTAGGGACAACGTAGGCAGTGGGATCCATGGGCTCAGCCTCATGGTCGGATACAGATCGCGATGATGATGTGGAGGATGAATCAGCCATCTATTCAGTATCTTCATGCACAAAAATTTAAAATCACGGTAAACAAAATATTGATGATTAACAAATCATTCGAACAAAATTTTCCTATGTATCAAATACATTAAACCAAATACACGAACACAACATAAGCCCGAAAGCTTAGCCGACAT
This sequence comes from Glycine latifolia, assembly GCA_013407115.1. Lineage (NCBI taxonomy): Eukaryota > Viridiplantae > Streptophyta > Magnoliopsida > Fabales > Fabaceae > Glycine > Glycine latifolia. The sequence goes on along the minus strand of CM023957.1, from coordinate 18,745,346 downwards.
CCATAAACCCTAAGTAAAAAAAACATAAGCCCTAAACCCTAATCACAACTTAAGCCCTCAGACTAAACCGTAATCCAACACAAAGCTTGAAACACTAAAGACCTCAGGTTGATTCTACCCCTCATCATCACAGGCGTTTTCTCATTCTATAATCCAATAATTGTTCCTAAACAGACAACATCGACACCCATAAACCCTTCGTCTTTTCAAAAGGAACTGTTTGCCAAGGCAAAACTTGAATTGGAAAACTAATTACTCAATATTAGTGAAGTGTATGTACCACAGCGCCTAAACCCTAATCGCAACATAAGCCCTGCACCCTAAACCGACACCCATAAACCCTAAGTCTATAGCCACAATCCATATTAGTGAAGTGTATGTAACACTCATTAGGTTATTCACTGCCATAAACCCTAAACCGGGATCCATAACCCCTAAGTCTGAAACCGAACAACTAAACCCTACTCACAACATGGACCTAACCCTAAACCACAATTTATCATCCATAGGTCTGTAACCCAAGCCCTATACACTAATCACAACATTACACCTAGATCGGAATCCATAAACCCTAAGTCTGTAACCGACGACCTAAACCCTCGTCACACCATCAACCCTAAACCTAAACTGGAATCCATACACCCTGGGTCTGTAAACCAAGACATAAATCCTAATCAGAACATCAGAACTAAACCATAAATCCTAGGTCTGTTCCTAGCGCCATAAACCTAATCACAATGTAAACCCCTAAAGACCTAAACCCTAATCACCACATTACACCTAAACCCTAACCCGGCACACACAAACCCTAGCTCTGTACCCCAACCCATAAACCCTAATCACCATGTCAACCATACACCCTAAACCCAATTTACATAAACCATAATCACTACCTCGGGGCCTAAACCCTAATCACAATATAAGCCCTGGAACCTCAACCGATACCCATATACCCTCAATCTGTACCCACAATCCATTAACCTTACACATACGTCACTACCCCAGCCCCTCAACCCTAATCACAGCCTAAGTCCTAATCCCTAAACCTACATATGTCCCCCAGGCCATAAACCCTAATAACAATGTAAACCCTAATACAACACTGAATTACGTAACCCTAATCACTCGGCCACACCCTAAACCCTAATCACATCGTAACCCCTAAAACTACACTGGCATACCTAATATCCTAAACCATAAACCCTAAACCCTAAACCCTAATCACTAGGCCACACACCAAACCCTAATCACATCGTAAACCCTAAAACTACACTGGCATACCTAAAACCCTACTGACTAACCTAATATATATGTCGCTAACAAGTTCATATGATCCTAACATTTTTCTAATTGAAAAATATAACAAACTAAATACTATGCACAATCAGTTAAATCGACTTACTTGTCGGCAGCGCTTCGAATTCGGCAGGGCTTCGCTTCAGACAAATCAACACCCAAAATCTAGAGAGAAGGCAGAGCTAATTCTAGAGAGAAGGCGGAAGGACCAAATGTCATTTTCAGGGGGTTTTTATAGGCCAAGGGCACCTAAACACGCCTGGCTTGGGCGTGTTTAAACACGCCTGGCTTGGGCGTGTTTAAACATGCCTAGCCTGGGCGTGTTTGGTGACCCCAGATTGCCAATTAAATTCAAAAATGCCCCCTTTTGCTAAATAATTAATTAAATTGTATTATTTTGCTAAATTAGCCTGAGACAGGGTACTTCAAATGCTAATGCGCATGTCTTTTCTATTTTCCTTAATGAAAAAAAGATAAGTATTTAGACTTAATTGGGGGACAAAACTTAGATAAATTTCTTCTACTTCTTTAAGTTGGAGTAATAATTGACGTCACACTCATTTTATTTCCAACATCCACTCATATACGTGGTTAATTATATGTATAAATATATGATTAATTTTATTTCACAAGCGATTAAGAATAAACAAATGTGATTATATAAAATTGTTTATTAGTTAATATTATTTATTTGTGAAGTAAAACTAATCATTATTAAATCGAAAGATTTCACATAATGGTGTAAGATCCCGCTATGTTATATAAATGAGAATGATTTATTTAGCAGGAGAATTTGTGTTCGATTCTCATCGAGTATAAAATTTCCTTGAGCTAGTAGTAGCCACACACTACGAGCAAAATTAGTCTCTGAAACACTAGGTTGGGGGACATCCTTGGTCTTTGACCTAGACAAAAAAAAATCATTATTAGATATTTTAATATAACATTGTGAACCACATGTGAATAGGGGTGTTCATGGTTGCATTTGGTTTGGTTTGTCATCAAAAAGTTAATCAAACAAAATATGTAAAACATATGTTGTTCAGTTTGGTTCATTTTTCATTTAAAATAAAATTCGGACCTAACCAACCAATATTTTGTGGTTTGTTTTGGTCCGGTTTTGGTTTTTGCGATTTTTACTAAAATATTATTTCATTAAAACTTAAATATTTTCTTTTCATCTTATTGTCACGTGAAATAATTTGAATCCATGATCAAGCCACTTTTGTGCTGAAAGGAAAATTTGTCTTTTAACTGAAATGGATTCTCAAGTTACTCTAAAAAACACTTGATTTCAAAGTGGATTGTAACAGAATTTATAGATAATCTGGAACTAAAGATAAATGAATTCAAAATAACCAAAAAAAAACAAGTAAATTAGAAGAAATTGACAGAAAAAAAAATAATTGTATTGGTTGATTTAATTGATTGTGTCCCCAACATTTTTTTCAAATACATATTTTATAAAAAAAAGATGAGAAATAACTTATTAAGATCATTTTAGTCCATGTTAGGCCACTAATTGTTTGTCATTTTATCAATTTCGACTAGTTTTACAAAGGTTTTGGATAATCTTATCTTCAATTGTGCTTTCTTGGCTTTGATTTTTACTACTATCTTCAAGGTCTGCCTAGCTGAGCTTATCTTCCACCAACACTCTTTCTAAACGTGCCTCTCTAAGTATCCCAAGTTTTTCAAACCCATGATCACAAATATCATTTTCAGATTTCGATTTACTTTGTTTTTCCCAAATTGTAATTTTTAAACGATGATAAATTTAAATAATTCAGAATAACTTTGAATATCTTTGCCTTTATCCTTATCCTTATAATTCGACAATAATCTTATCTCTTAGCCTCATCACATCGGCTATTCAAAATAATTTTTAAGTACACACATCTTTTAAATTAAAGTACATTAAAAAATTACTAATAAAAATTTAAGAACATAATTAATATGTTAAACATTCTACAATAAAAATATGTTAAATTTTCATCAATTTTAAACTAAAGATATCTTAAAAATTTGAAAAAGAAAGTGATATACATTGTATAAGTTCATATATATAACACTTGAAAACACTACAAAACTCAAGTGGTATGTATACACATATAACACTAAAGTAATATAAGTGTCACAACTGGTTCGATTTCAAAAATACAAATCACAAACTGAATCGAATTAAACATATTGATTTGAAAAAAAATATTCAAACAAATCGGTTTGAGAAAAGATCCTTTATAAAATCGATTTTGCTTGATTTTTGGTTTTTTGTGCTATTTTCAGATTTTATTTTAAATCGTTTTAAAAATTTAAACATTCCTACATATGAAATTAACTATTTATTAGATATTTTAATAATCTCATGACATTATTAGCTATACATTCATAATTGTTTACAGTCAAACTTATTTTTATTAAACACTTATAAAATAAAATTAACAATATTTATATATATGGTAAAAGAACCTAAATAATACATTTTTTAAAATTATTTACCAATTTGGGGCTGTTCGAAACTTATTTACGAAAATGGGGCTGTCAAACACGCCTAATTTGGGCGTGACACATTCCGTCTCTAACTCCGTCGCAAACACTTTTTGCGACAGAATATTCTGTCCCAAAAAGTGTTTGGGACGGAATTAGCGACCACCATGATATTTTCGTCAAAAATTAAAATTCTTTTGAAAGTGTTAGCAACCGAATTAGAGACCACATGATATTTTCGTCAAAAATTAAACACGCCCAATTCGGTCTCTAATCCCGTCGCTAACACTTTTGCGACAGAATATTCTGTATCAAAAAATGTTATTGACGGAATTAGAGACGGAATGAGTGACGCCCAAATTAGGCGTGTTTAACAACCCCATATTGGTAAATAAGTTTCAAACAGTCCCAAATTGGTAAATAATTTTTAAAAAAATTATTATTTAGGTTCTTATGCCTTATATATATAAATAGTCATGTGTCCGTCAATAGCTTCATGACAACATTAACCATTTATGAGACAAAATTAACTACTAGACATTTTAGTAATCTCACAATATTATTAACCACATATCAATAATTGTATATACATACATAGTTTACTTTTAATAACTTGTAAAACAAAATTAATCATATTTATACTCATAATTAACCATGTATACTGGGTGGACCCCAAGCGTACAAATGTTGGGTGTTGGATCTCTTTTTCTTTAGATGAAGGCTAGAGTTAACCAGTTTTACGAGTGGTTTACCGTGGACCACTTTTGCATGTCCGCCATTGGATTAATCTCGTACACACAATAATACAGTGTACTTCAAGCATCAGATTTGTTTTCTCTCTCTCCCTCATTCGTTGGTTTCTCACTCATTTTTTTTGTCAAAGACGGAAAATCTTAGAGCACGCCCTCAACCCCATGCTCTCGTTGATGCGCAACTACTAGATGAGGAACACCTCAAATTATCTCTGGAGGCAATGCATGGTGGACAAGCAGCACCGACGAGGAAGGAGCAAGGACTAGGTGTTGAGAGTCCAAAATAAGAAAATGGAGTATTATTTATTAATCTAAAAGCTATTTACAATGGTCCACCATAAACCATTTGAAGCAAATGTCCACCGTAGAAGCTGTTTTGTTTAGGAATGAAGTTGAAAGAAAAAAAAAAGAAAGAAAGAAAGGAAAAGAAAAAGGGAAAAAAAATATAGAAAGTAAGAGAATTTATGGATTGTTTGGTAAAAAAGAAAATGCAAGCAAAGAATATTGATATATTTTATAAAATGAAACAAATACCATTAATTAATTAATTTGTAAAAGTATAGAAAAACTAGGACAACACTGTAATTTGAAACGGGAGTCCTATGTTGACTTTTGTGCTTTCCATCCTCGGTGTAACGTATCTTACGACAGATAAAAGACATCAATTAATTTTTTTCCATCCTTTTAGCTTTGTCCCTTCCTATTCTTTTGTTAACCTTGTATTTGAAATCTATACTAAATTTTATTCGATTTGGTATATAGAGATTTGTGTTTGGGACAAAGCACGTGAACTTGAGAGATCTCAAAATAATGTCGTGAAGAGCTAAATCAGAGAATTTATATATAGGTGAGGGGAGTTTATTATTTGTTTACAACTTTTGATACCATAGTTGGGGTCAGGGAATCCAATTATTGGGATGCATGTTTGTTCCTGTTGTGTGCTCGTTTTCAAGAAACACTGTATTTTTAACTAATGGGATGCGGTATATTGGTTATTGATGAGTGATATTGTGAATGATGTTGTTGTTGTAATGATTAGATTTTTTAGGAAATGTCTTAATTATAGAGGAGACTCTGCCCAAAATTTTATAATCTATTCCCTTATTTATTTCTTTATTAAATTATAAATAGTCATGAGTTTGTTTTGTATATTATAGTTCTCCTCTTTAATTTAGAATTTTCCTAAAATATCAGTCTCGTTGTATTATGGATTGTGAATGTATAAGATTTGTGTTGTCTGAAGACCTGGGAAATGTGAATCTCAGGCATGTGTTATATGTATATATGTGGAATGCGATTGCTTGTAATGTTAATAATATTGAAATGAGATTATGTTGATGGTTATATTAATAAGAGATTATGTTAATGATTATATTAATATGAGATTATATTGATATTTATGATGATGATATTGAAATGAATTGATGTTGACGATATTGAGATTGAGATGATATTGATGTTGATGATGACATAGATGAGAGATAATGTTGATGTTGATGATGTCATCATGATGGATTATGTCGTGTATGTACATGGGAGGTGAAGTGACTTGTTGGATATCCCTGGGAGGAAAGATGATGAGTTTAAGAATTTTAAGCATCCCTGGAGAGGGAAATGGATTGCTTAGAATTTTTAACTATCCACGGTCAGTGCATTGATGGACCCATGTTTCATACTTCATAATTGCATGGAAATAGAATGAAGGTAGTACGTACATGTGGTTTTTCTGAGGATAAAAATGCTGGTACTAGGGGGCATGTCACTCGGTTTGGAAATCCCTTGTGACTCAGGCAGATCACCATGGGGTGGGGGGGAGTGACCAGTGCACGACAGGGTGACCCCGACGAACTACTGAATCATTTTCCTAAGTGAGAGTGTTATGTGGGCAAGCTTAGGCTATTTCCTGAGGAATGGTACCACATTGCATTTGAGAGTTGAGTCAGGTGCATGCATCATTTTGAGCATAATTGATTTGAATTGTGGAGAAAGTTGATGACTAGTTGGTTGAGCGAATGTTGAACTGATTGATTATTGAGAGTGATTGTGGTTATTATTATTATTATTATTATTATTATTATTATTATTATTATTATTATTATTATTATTGTTTTCTTGCTAATCATTGTAATCTGGTATTTGTTAATCTTGCATAATAAACTCACGATTGCAATTTTGTATTGTGTGGTTAATACCTGTAATGATCGCGAACCTTCGTTCGTGGGAGCAGATGAGCAGTAGGTGACGTTGGAGGGAAATTCTTTTTGTTGGAGCTGCCAAGCCGATGTGATAACTTTGGAATTCATTTTGGAAAAGAGTTGTGCTTTGTTATCAACTATTTCTTAGTTGGTTCCTTGATTCTTTTTTATTGGTCATGTAAATTCCAGGCTTAGATACATGTAAAAACTAAACTATGTTTTGACATGTGAATGAGATTTAATGGTTCAATTTATATATGTATATTTATTTATTTATGCATTTGTACGTTGTCTGGTGAGTGTAGTATTGCGAACAATTTATTCTCATTTTCAAAATCAAATTAATGGAGTTTTCATTAAAAGTTGAAATTACACATTTAGAGTAGTAATATCATAGCGACGAGGCATGTCGTTACATTAGTGGTATCAGAGCAAGTCGAACATTTTTGGCTGGTGAGTTATACGTCTGTTGTGTTTCTCTGTGCATTTTTTTTGTTGAATGGTTGATGTTTGAGTATTTGACTTTTTTGCAGTTGTTTGGTTGTTTGTGTTTGAGACTTACGCACATTGTTGTTTTGCATGGGTTATGGAGATTTCTTAGTGCTGTCATAATATGTTTGTATTCTTGATATCTGTTATACCATGAGTTTCAATGCCTTGTCACGAGCTATCAGACTGACCATCTGGATAATTCGTGAAGTGCAATGGAACACCATTGCAAGCGGTCAGAAATACAAAGGGTATAGAACGAGCGTTAATGTCCTTGAGAGAGAACTGTTGTAGGGAAGTGATTTCTCGAGGCATCAACTCTCAATAGCAATTAAGTGGGGACTTGTAGTAGGTGTGAAATTGTCTTATTCCTTTTCGTTAGATACAGAGGGAGCTTGAAGAGGATCAAGATGTATGTTGAGGCTCTTTGCTTGGATGAGTTTTAGCTTTTACATGTCATTCAATTGAAGACATTTGTAATCTTCTGATGTATGAGAGTTTCATCCTATGATCCATCGTATTGCATAAACATCATTCATTGGCTTGCATTCATGGTTTTATAAAAGCACATGTTTTGTGAAAAAGATTTAAGTTTTCATGATTGCATAAAAGCCAAGTGCTCATGGTTTAAGTTTTTGGTAAAACCAATTTTTCACTTCCTTAATCGATTACCACAATTTGGCAATCTATTACTTGAGCCATGAAGAAAAAAATAATCGATTATAGGCATTAAGTAATCGATTACTTAGTACAAACACAGAACAAGTGTTGCCTGTATTAATGGATTACCATTAATCAGTAATCCATTACTAAGCACATTTTTGAAAAGGAAATCCCTGTGTTAATTGATTACATGACGGATTAATCGATTACTTTGTTCATATATCTTTTCCAGAAAGCTCAAGAACAATTTAATCGATTAAATGAGTAATTAATCGATTACATAAGTGTAAATAATTGATTACATGGACAATTTAATCGATTACATTCAGTTACAATAGTTTTCTATATAAAGCTGTTGGGTCTTTTGTTTTTAAAAATACATCACTACAATTCGAGATTTTCATTGTTTTTCAAAAGACTTATGTATTGAGAGAAAATACAATGAGTAACAAAGCTCTTGTCCTATAATTCAAGATATTCATGCATCATTGGTAAAATTCTTTCTGGACAAGATTTCAAAGGAGTTTCTTGGAAAGCTTGGTCTAAAACTTGCTTTCTTTCAACCTGATTCCAGATTGGTAAACATTTGCATTCTTTGGATCATAAGGTTGTATCTCTCCTCTAAACTCTGGTGGTAATTCGTTTTTACATTTCAGCTTGTTTAGCTTCTATTACAAAAAGGTTCTTTAAGCTTTTCTAGAGTAGGGTTATCTAGGAGGAAGAGTGGAGAAAGGTTTCTCTATGTCTTGATCATTGGAAGTATAGACGGTGTTTAGATTTCAGTTCTTTATCTAGGGTTGATAAAGGGTGATCTTTGTAAGCTTGTAAAGAGCAGATTTTTGTTGATAGTGGAACTCTAGCCAATGTTTGGTTAAAAGAAACTAGATGTAGCTTCTCTTATTAAGGGGTGAACCAGTATAGTTCTTTGTGTTGATTACTTTTGAGACGACCGCTTCTTTTTTTTTTTTTTTTTT
>CM023957.1:18684858-18736390 GCA_013407115.1 Glycine latifolia | reverse complement strand
TTTTTTTTTTTTTTTTTTTTTTAGTTCGTATTTATTTTATCCAATTACGGGTTTTTTTTTTATTTATAAAACGGAAGTATAAATGCCCAAAATTAATTGAAAATGACTTTAGAAATGAAGGTTCAAATGAAAATTCCGAACGAATTTAGAGATTATAAAAGTTTTTACGCGTTATTTAAAACATATAATCCAAGACATCAAACATACCACACAGTCCATTTATTACATATCCAGAGTCCAAATATAACAGTCCGTAGTACATTGCAAGCAAAGATCATCAAAAGCATACAACCAGCATACAATCTTCATTCTATCTTCTCGGATGATATCCATATCACTGTTTTTCTGCTCGCCCAAATGAATTGGGGTCATCACAGGTGTCAACCACACAACACAAAATAGGGTCAGTCTTGATAAATAAAATTTAAATATCATCAGGCCAAATCATAAATCAAATTTAATTACCGATGGTACAAATAGTAAATATACATATACTAAATGTAAATAAGTCATTTCCACTGTAATGAAATAAAAATGCATGCTCGTCTTATTATATGATGCATGACTGAGATCTCAGCAACGTCTAAATAATTGTGGCCACTGTCAGATAACCCCACCCTCACCTTAGTGGAACGAACTTATCCATCCCGTCAGGGTAGCCCAGTGTCGCGTAGGAGTCTCACTTCCATCCATGTGATCATCATGGTGGTATGGTTCCCCACTGTCTCAACTACCCCCAAGTTAAAACACGTATGGAACTCAGTTTAGTTATCTGACAAATACACCTCTTTACGAGGATCGTCTCATCGTCTCAAATTCTACCCCACCGGGCAGATGCACATGAAAATGCACACATGATTTATTTTTCCTCTTGTAAATTATTCTTTTATTTTCATCACATCTCGATATCATCACAAGATCATCACGAGATCATCACGAATTCAATATCATTACAGGGTCATCACCAACCCAAGATCATCACATCAAACTTCTCAAGGCCAAATGATACCACACGGCCATCACATAGTTCACTTTTTAAATTATTTCTCATCATTTGAATTGCTTTACCTTCTTATATCAGTTTTGTATTTGTTTTTACCACTTACAAGTCACATAAAATAACACTATTAAATGGATGTTCAAATATTATTAAATTCCTATATGAATTTGCTGTTTTATTTAGAGTTAACATAAATTACAGTCACATGTATCATATAATACTGCTTTATTTTAATACAGCACAGCATATAGGTAATAACAGCGTACAGATACAGCAATATCATACGAATTTAATACTGTAACAGCGTATAGATTTATTTATTTACAGCATACAGTTATGTTTTCGTTTTTCAGCAACTACTATTTTCCCTACAACATTATTTACTTACAGACGTACTCAAGTACTTACATACGTTACAGCAACTAAAATATGCTATCAACAATATGTTACAGCAATTAAAATTACCTACAGCAACCATCTAATATATGTTACAGCAATTTTCATACAGCTCATACAGCAACTAACTAATATATGCTACAGCAATTAAATTTATTACATACAGCAACTAATTCAAATGCGTTATAAAAATCTTAATACACATACAGCAATACTCTTAAAATACAACAGCCATATATAGAAACATGCAACCAATTTTAGTTTATTAAAATTTCTACCATGCTTAATTTTAATTCTAACATAGTAAAGATTCAATTGTCCAAATCATCTACCTAAAACCATGTTATTTTAACCATAGAAACTAAGTATTGAATTGTGGCTTCCTTCCTTCATCTAATTAAAATTTTTCTCTTAACTCTATCGTAATTCAAGTAATGAAAGATCTTAAAAACTTATTTAGAGGTAAGCTAATATTTAAATTTTATCTAACAAAACTACCCCTTACCTTAAATGTTGAATGCAATTAATCAAGCTTGGCCTCCCTATTCCCTCCTTCACGTGGACTTGGTGTGAGTTTAGGAATGTTTTTCTTTTGGTGACAAGGATGGTTCAAAGTGGGTACAAAAGGGACTTGTTGTTGGAATTGATTTAAACAAAAGCCAATGAGACCAAGGAAAGCTATACGGTTTTTTTTTTTTTCTTTCTTTCTTTCTTTCTTTCTTGGCTGGTGGGTAAGTTTCGGTGGTGACTTGGCTTCCTTTGATTGTCAAGAGTTCAATTAAAAGCACAACAAGGCAAGTGAGTGAGAGTGAAAACTGCACGTTCAGTTTTTCTAAGGCTGTCCCAAATTTTTTTTCACTTCTTTCCTTTTATAGTAAAATCCTATGATTGCTTCATTCCTATTGGTTGGCAACTTAACCTCCTTGGTCCACAAATTCTGCACGTTACCATACCATAGCTGAAGGAGATTTTTTCCTTGACTTTCAACTTATTCTTTTTGTACTTGCATTTATCCCTTTCATTAATAGTTTGTCCCCCCAATCATACTTTCTCCTTTCCACTTGCTCCCCCTCCATTGGTTATTCCTTTTGCTCTTGACTTGATCTTGACTTGGCCCCTCTACCCTTCTTTCCTCTTTATCCACGTGAATTTCAATTAGTAAGGGCTGTCCAGATTTTTCTTTTCTTCTCCTGACCGTGACATGCTCATCCTTTGCCAAGTGATGTTGTTTTTTTGTTTTATTATTTAGATATCTCTGGATTCTCATGATTTCCTTGCACATGATCTCATTAAATGGTTCTTATCCTTCTTTGACCAATCTTGATTTATTCATCCATATACTTCTACTTTCTCGTTGGTTTAATTTATAAAACTACTAAACTATCTTTAATAAATCTTTTTAGCTCATAACTATAATAAAACTCCTAAAATTATTTCCATCCTTCTCACACAATTTCTAATAATTTAGATAGCTTGAATTAATATATATTTAAATTCTAACAATCTTACTAAATGGTGAATTTTAATTTTCTAATTGTCCTAAAATATTACTTCAATCCATAAGTAAAAATATGGGGGTGTTACAACTTTCTTTTGATCTCATCTTTCTATCATTGATTGCTAATCTTTTGGTTAATCTTTTATCAACAGAAAAACATTTTCTGCTATTGCTTTCTCTGAAGGGTGATTCTTGGTTGACTGAAAGTTTCTTTTTTGAAAAAGGGTGTCCTTGTGATATGATCCTAAATCTGCTGCTTGTTTTAAAGAAAATTTTAAAGACCCTATTTTAACCAATTCACCCCCCTCTTGGTTAATTATGTGTGTTCATATTGTTTTCATTTTTCTTGTATGTATTCCTTCCAAGTTCTTACTTCTTGGTGTGCGTAGGAAGTGATGGCTGGTAGGAATGATCGTGCGATAAATGATGCTCTCCAAGCCTTAGCCCAGACTATAGGGAATCAGAATAGAGGAGAAACTATTGGAGCTACTGAGTATCAAGGGTTGGATCGCTTCCAATGAAACAATCCCCCTGCTTTCAATGGAGAATAGAGCCCTGATGGTGCTCAGAACTGGATATAGGAGATTGAGAAAATCTTTTGAGTGATGACATGTCTGGAGGAGCAGAAGGTTGCTTTTGGTGGGAGAACACTCGCCAATGCTTGGAGGCTAAAGGTCAAGCTGTGACTTGGGAAACCTTCAAAAGGGTATTTCTAGAGAAATACTTTCTTGAAGATGTTAGAAACAATAAGAAGATGGAATTCCTAGAGCTTAAGCAAGGGAGCATGACTGTGGCTGAATACACAGCTAAGTTTGAAGAGTTAGTGAGGTACTTTCCTCAATACCAAGGAAGATATGGTGAAAGCTCAAAGTGTGTGAAGTTTCTGAATGGATAGCGACCTAAGGTGAAGCAAGCTGTGAATTATCAAGGTGTTTGTCGGTTCCCACTGTTGGTTAACATGTGTAGGATATGGGATGAAGACTCCCGAGATAGGGTGGCATATTATTGGAATATAGACCCAATGAAGAACAAGAAGACTGGATCTCAAAATCATGGAAAACCATATCTAACCCCTCCTAAGCAATATGGTAATCATGCCAACAATCAAAGGATTGGTGCTAGGGGTTTTCTGGTGGTAGTGGTAGCAAAGCCACTGCTTTTTTGACTCAGATCATTTGTTTCAAGTGTGGTAAGCTAGGCTATATCTCTTCAAATTGTGTGAATAAAGACAAGACCTATTTCAGCTGCAGACAGAAGGGTCACATTCAAAGAGACTGCCCATATCCCAAGAAAGAGCAGAATGGTGGAGGTCTGAATGACCAAACTGGACGCCCGAAGGCCACATGAAGAGTCTTTACTCTTAATGGTGCCGAAGCTTCAAAATCCAAAGATGTAATCCCAGGTAAATGTTTCATAAGTGGGATTTCATTACTTGTGCTATTCGATTATGGTGCAACCCATTCATTTATATCTTGCTTGTGTGTGGAGAAACTTAAGCTTTTTGTGTCTTCTTTGAGTGATGATCTTGTGGTAGAGAAAGTTAGTTTCCTAGGACATGTGATATCCCAAGGAGGTATAGTTGTAGATCCCTCAAAGGTAGAAGCTATTCTTAAGTGAGAGAGTCCTAAGTCAGTGTTTGAGATTAGAAGTTTTCTGAGTTTAGCGGGATATTACCAAAGATTCATAAAAGGTTTCTGTTAGGACTTTTTGGCAAGCGTACCAATTGTCGTTGTAAGTTACAAAATTTATAAAAGTTCGTCTCCATAGGGACTTGAGCTTACTCAGTTAATCCAAATAGAATTTAATAGTTCAATAGTTATGTACAAATAGGTTGAGCGTAGTTTCATTTGTTTTAAGAAGACAACTAAAAATTATGATTACGGAAAGTTATGGAAAATTACGGAAAGTTACGGAAAATTACAGAAAGTTATGGAAAAGCGTAGGATTGGATTTCATCATTCATATCCTTTTATCCCCAATTAATATTACCATACAATAATCCTTATCTATCCTTATTGATGCACACTATGTTAACCTTGAATCGATTCCTCGCAATCAAGTTCTAAGAATATTTACCTAATATCGATGTCTCGCATACGAAATAAATATCCCAGCATTAAGAATTATAATCGCGTGCTTTATGTAATCAAAACGGTACGCCCTATTCCTAGCGATTCGTAACGTAATGAGTAAATTTATTCAGTTCAAATCCTAAGAGTACTTCCCAGTCAAACTTAGAATTTTAGTTCATGAGTCTAGTGATCAATTAGATTCAAGCATTAAGTACGGAATAAATTACCAAGAAGGAGTAGAAGAAATTAATGCATAAATAAAATTAAAAGAGAAACATAGGGATAGAAGATTACATCCAATCCATAAGAGAAACTAACCAAGCATGGAGAGAACCTCCTTAAGAGAAGAATTGATGAAGGGCCCCATCACCGCTTCTTTCCGGCAGAGTCTCCACACTAAATCTCACTTCTCTCACTTCCCTAATCTACTTACTACTAATACTTACAAATTTAGAAGAAGAGCTAAGGTTTTTATGAGCACCTTAGAAGCCCAAGGGAGAAAGAAAGCAATGGAAAAAGTTGGAATTCCAAATGAAGGGTGCTGGAGTATTTATAGATGTTTTCTGGCCGACTTAACTCGCCCAGGCGAGTCATTTTAGGCTATTTTACTCGCCCAGGCGAGTTTCCATATATTTTTACACGTTTCCAGCTGTCCCAAGTGGCCCAAGTGGCCCAAATTGGTGTTTAACTCGCCCAGGCGAGCATTTTTTACTATATTCACTCGCCCAGGCGAGTTAAAAGGCACCCTGGGCTATTCTGATGGGCCTTTTGCTTTCTGCACCTCCCTGTTTGCTTTCTTTAGCCCGATCTGCTTGCTTTTTGTTTACAGAAGCCCCGGAAATTCACGGAATCTATCAAAATTTAAAACATGTTGGATTAATCTTCCGAAATATGACGAATGACATTTATGCAAGCATTAGGAGCTATTTAACTCGGTTTAGGGTAATTTTATAATAAAAACTTATGAAATCAAACGATAAGTGCCCGCATTTGAAATACGAATTTAACTGATTTAGGGCACTTATCAGTTTCTCCAAGTTAGCTTTGCCTTTGACCAAGATGACTTGTAAGGGTCAAGTTTTTGTGTGGGATGCCGAGTGTGAGCATAATTTCCAAACCCTTAAGAAAAAGCTGACGATCGCGCTCGTGTTAGGTTTTCCTTACCCAAGAGAATCTTTTGAGGTGTATTGTAATGCATCAAATATGGGTTTGGGAGGACTGTTGATGCAGAATGGCCAGGTAGTGGCCTATTCTTCTAGACAACTCAAGACGCATGAGAGGAATTATCCTACCCATGATCTAGAGTTAGCTGCTATAGTTTTTGCTCTTAAGATGTGGAGGCACTACCTGTTCGACTCTAAGTTTGAAGTGTTTAGTGATCATAAAAGCATTAAGTATTTATTTAGTCAGAAGAGTTGAACATGCATTAGAGGAGATGGTTAGAGTTTCTTAAGGACTATGATTTTGAGCTTAGCTATCATCCTAGCAAAGCCAATGTAGTGGTTGATGCTTTGAGTAGGGAGTCCTTACATGTATTTGCTTTGATGGTTAGGGAGTTGTGTAACACCCTTCCAATTACTATATTATGCCTAGATCATAATATATAACTAGAAGATGTTAACTTTTCTAACGTAATTTTTTTAACCAGATCTGATTAAGAAAAACTTGTCTCAATATTTGAAATTTAACTGTTATGAAAATTACGTTTATATAGAGCTTGTTGAGACTTTTTGGTCTCTTTAATAAATTACAAACTTAGTAATAACTAGTAAATAATATTTCTTACAATAATAGTAATGTTCATATACAACAAAGCATATAGAAAAATACTACAAATATGTAACATTAAAAGAAATTTTCCAGTTTGTCCCCAATTTGTAGCTGCTCCTCCCGATTCACCTGTCTGGAATGACACGGGAACACACTAAAACAGTGAGAATTCCTAGTAGGTGAAAACTGACTTATCATACAATGTCATAATCATCATTCCAGCTACTTTGGTTTATTAAGAAAACATGTAAACAATCATAGTTGATTTTAATTTCATAAACATATAACACGAAGTCGTTTCATTTTATTCACAAACACTTAAAAATAATCTCATACTTCATCATTAGTGCAAGCATAATTTTCAATCATGACAATGCCATAGCTTTTCTTTATTAATCTCTTCTTTAATACCCTAAACTAGACAATAAGCTCATTACTAGATTTAGGTTCCTCCCGTAGGGTCATGCTCAGCTTAACTGTATCACCCTTTGGGGTCTCATAGGGTCTGCTCAGCTTAACTGTATCACCCTTTGGTCAATATCTCTTTCCTGTAGGGTCATGCTCAGCTTAACCATATCACCCGTTGGGTCCTTCAGGGTAGTGCTTAGCTTAATTGTATCACCCTTCATGTCTTATCTTTCTTTAGTTTTTCCCTCAGGGTCATGCTCGGCTTAACCTTATCACCCTTTAGGTTATTCTTTATTTAGTCTTTTCATCTTTCTTAATGCATATGCCATGCACAATAACATGCAAAGCTACATAACTCATGTCATGTAGTTAGGCCACAAAACATCAAGATTTCATCATTATACAAAAACACTTTTCAAGAACATCATAACAACAAGATTTCTCACCACATATGATTTGGTTCTTCTTATAATATGTACTAATCTACAAGTCATTAAATTAACATCTTTTAGTATGTTAAACAAGACTTCCTAATCTTTCTAACAAGGTATCACAAGCCTCAATTGGAGTCCTAAAACTATATATATAGTATTTTAAAAATAAAACTCCAAATATGCAGCAAGCTCAAAATGGAATACTAACATCTCTTATTGTCTTCGCGACTGCAAGTAGTAAACAATTCATATTTGGTTAAATTTTTTATATGTTATATTTTCATCTAGATATTTAATTCCATATATCATAAGCCTAATTTGAGCAAGAAATGAGATAGATATAAGTTTTTGAAAATGGGTGGCAGTAGTTGTTTGGGTGTTGACAGTTTTGAACAGCTTGGGTTCAAATAAATTATGGGCATGATTCACTGCTGAGTTTAGTCACATATTTTAGGACAACATAGAGGACATCCAAAGCTTTAAAATTAGTGTTCAAACACCTCATTTGGTTATGTACAGAGGGAGATATAGAATTTTAAAAACAGTTCAAAATCCAGCTTAAAGTCATTCGAATAATCGCAAGAATCAAGTGATAAATAACCCTTGTGTTGTTTATTGGTTCAGTTGCCAATATTTTTCCATAGTTTATGTTCATTGTTGTTCTAACTACAATGGTATTCCTTTCACCTAAATTTTTATACTTTTGGGTTGCATATTGGGATCGCTCTTAGGGTATTGGATACTTTGGCTTGTTTTAGATCTTAAGAAGGGAATCTGATCACACAATGATGAGAGTAGAGAATCTCAAAGCACCCAAATTGGAGGCATTGAGTGTCAAAATACACAAAGTTCTCTCCCAACTCAGATTTTGCTTGAGAGAGTAAGGAATCAAATGGAACATATTGGCAAGAAGAAGAACTTACTTTTCCATAGAGTAGATATCGCTAGATTAGCCATGAGAGTCTTTCCCCTATTATATGATTTTGTGGGGATGAAACCATTGGATCCCAACACGATTGTCCTATTTGCAAAGAAGAATTTAAGAATAGAGAGATAATTCAGCCTTTTAGGGTGTGTCTATGAATTTAATCTATCCTATGTTAATTCTTGGTTACGAGGTGCAAAAACCACTTGTCCAGTTTTCCACAAAGAATATTCAATTACTATGTATGCAAATAATAATAATATAATCTTCCACTTTGGTACTATTAAATTAAAATGTGGATTCAATAACTTTTGTGTATTTATTATGTATATATGGATTCGAAAAAAATGTGATATAAATATATGATTATCTGTTATGTGGTTAGTGATGTGAAGTTATTTGAATTATACTCCTCAACACTGCATTTCATGTGATGTATATTATGCTACCAAGGTCAAAATAATGTATGACAACACGATCATGATGTTTTAGTAGAGGATGATTTCCTCCAACATCTTTTTGGTCTCTCTTGTCCTTTTCAATTGATTAAAAACCATCCAATATACTCTTCTAGTTAGTGACTCTTGTGGCATTCTTTGTGTGTGTACTTACCACCTTAATCAACTTTCTATCATCTTTTCCTCAATGAGTGTTACACCAATTTGTTCTTGTATATATCATTCTGTACACTTTTTTGTATGACTAGACATCCATCTCAATATTCTCATTCTTGTTACTTTCAATTTTTTATAAGTGCCATATTTTAGTTATTTTAGGGATTATAATGTAAGCACTTATCTTTTGATTTTAATAGTTTTTCTCGAAAACTTGCCCTAATCCTAGTTGATTTGTATTTGATACTTATATAAATGATGCTACTTACACTTTGGAAGATTAGTCCAAACAAAATGGGTATTTTGATAGGTAACAAGTGTATCAAAGCATCCAAAGAAAGATAGACAAGCACAAAAAGGCAAAATAGGAAGTTTCTTGAGGCAAATTCGCCCAAAACTCGGCCAGGCTAGCATCTTTCTTCAACATTGGGTTTTTAACTCGCCTAGGCGAGTGAATCATGTGTATATAACTCGCCTGGGCGAATGGCTTTCTTCAAGATTAAGGATTAACTCGCCAAAGTGAGTAAAACATGGCTAAACCACTCGCTTGGACGAGTGGACATCAATAGCTTCCCCTTCCTATAAATAGGCATGCAAAGTAAAGATGTTTTCAAGTTTTTTTTGAGTGAAAGAACGCGAGGAGAAACCTTAGGAAGAGTAGAGAGAGTGATGAAGTGAGAAATTGGTGTGGAAACTCTGTCAGAAAGTATCGGTGATGTCTTCCTTCATCATTTCTTCAGTTGATCATGTGCTCTCTACAATGACTGGTTAGCTTCTCCTAAGGATTGAATGTATGAACACACAATGAATATACTACAAATAAACCAAGAGGGGGGGGGGGTGAATTGGTTCAAAACTTATATTTAAAATTTTCTAAAACAAATTGCGGAATTAAAATCTTGGATCGTATCACTTGTTCACCTTTTGAAAATCCATAACTCTTTCTTCAATCAAGATCAATCTTTGATATGCATGAAATGACATAAATAGTTTCTTTGATGATAATATTTTGATTTCACAAAGACAAGCAATGAAATATACAGAATTTAAAACAAGAGACAAGGCAATTTATACTGGTTCACCTCACAACCATGGAGGCTACATCCAGTTACTTCCAACCCACACTAGGTTAGAGTTTTCACTATATCAAAGAATCTTTACAAGTAGTTTACAATTATCACCTTTATCCACACTAGACAAAGAAATAGAAATCTAAACCCTATAGACTTCAAGTGATCAAGAATTTTAATACACAGAAAAATTCTAAAGAAAAATTCAAGAGATACAACCTGCGATCCTTCAAATGTATGAATGATGTTACCAATCAGTCAGGATGAATGCAATTCAAAGCTTAGAATCAAAACTCTTGAAATCTCTTCTTTTCTTTAAAACCTCATCTCAAAGACTCAACTCTCTTGATCTCATGAAAGGTTTTTCACTCTTAGAACAAATCAGTATTTGGGCTCTTGAAAAAGCTTTCTATCTTTTTAGTGATTCACACATATGCTCATGTTCGCTCAGAACAATTCACACCAAGTCTATTTATAAAGACAAGTTATACAAAGCTTTTAAAAAACTGATTTAACTGACAATAATCGATTAAAACGATAATGTAATCGATTATTTAATCATATGTAATTGATTAAAATATCACATAATCGATTAATATATTCTTGAGCTTCTTGGAAATGTTTTCATGAGCAAGATAATCGATTAAACTGAAACATAATTGATTAAAGCATTCTTAGTGTTTATGAAGCATGAAGAAATAATCAATTATATAAGACTAATAATCGATTAAATTAGTAAAGCTCAAAACATGAAAATGGCCTGTGTAATCGATTGTTGAAACTGGTAATCAATTTTACCAGTAATGCATCATGACTAATGAGTTAAGATAATCGATTACATAACAAGATAATCGATTATTCCAGTGATGCATGATTTTTCATATAGCACTATGTAATCGATTGCAATAAGCTAGTAATCGATTAAACTGTTCTTCAAGGCTTTTGCAGAACTAGTATGAATGTCTTTAATCGATTACAATGCTTGTTTAATCGATTAAAGCGGTAAGTTTTCCCTTTTTCAAAACACTTAGCCATGAGAACTTAACTTCTTTTTGAAATCATTGGATTGCTTTGAGATTTTATCCAAAAACATGTATGCATGAGAATGAGAATTCAAATGCAAATGAAAGATCACAAAGGCAATGCACTTGAACCACTTAGACAAATTACAAATGCCTTCAAATGATTGGGAATGTAAAAAGCTAAAACATCAAGCCTTTATCCTTGCTTCAATCTTCTTCCAACTTCCCTTAAAATCAGCAATGTAATATTCGTATCATTATGTATCTCTTTTAATGTTTGTTATATGCATAAATCTTTTCTACTCCTTATTGGTAATTTCATTATGTTCTTAATGCTTGATTCTACTTGATCACTAGTTTCATGAAATGGGATTCTAAGTTTGACTGGAAAGTGCTATTAGGATTTGAACTGAATGATTTAACTTATTACGTTACGTTGCTAGGAATAGGGCATAACGTTTTGATTGCAAACAACACGAGATTATGATTATAATGCTGGGATATTTATTTTATATGCGAGGGATCGATATTTAGTAAAAATCCTTAGGATTCTCAAATGCAAGGGATCGATTTGGAATGATTTAATGTGTGCATCAATAAGGATAGAAAATGATTTATAAATGGTAATGTTAACTAGATACTAAGGGTATGAATGATGAAATCCAATCCTACACTTTTCTTGAATTAATTAAACTCATTTTATTAGTTTTTGTAATTTTCCGTAATTCCGACGCACTAAATTCGTTATTTTTGTACTTTCTTTACATCTGTATTTTCTGTTATTTCACAAACACATGGAATTCCACTTATACTCATTGTACATAACTATTGAACTGTTAAATTTTATTTGGATTAACTGAGTAGCTCAAGTCCTCGTGGAGACGATCTTTTATAAATTTTGTAACCTGTAACTACAATTGGTACGCTTGCCAAGAGTCTACAAGTTTCTGATGCCGTTGCCGAGGACTTGAGTCGCTTACTCAATTCTTTTAGATTTAATTTTTTTCAGTTTAATAGAACTTTCTCCTTGCTTTTGTTATTTATTTTACTTTGATTTTTGTATAAACTTTCTTTTGTTATATTTTAAACCTTGGTGCTTACGAGATATTGTAGTTTGCTCTTTTTCCTTTATGCGAGGTAAGTTTTCTGTAGATAAACCTTTGTTTGATCTAGAAATCACCAAAACAGAAAGGAAAAACAGGAAGAAAAAGAAACAAGAAGCCAATAAGCCACCGGAGGAAACTTCGTCTATCAATTCTCCTTCATTAGAAAAGCCACTTGTACGTGATAATATGGCTGATGGAGGGGGAGAAGGAAATAGATCACCAAGGAGGACTCTTGGTGACTATGCTTACATAGTCATCCCTCCTTTCAACAATAAAGTTGTGGAACTAAAGCCAACATTACTCAGTCGAATTGGCTCACATCCCTTTGCTGGAATGGATCATGAGGATCCATACACTTACTTGTCTACTTTCATGAAGCTATACAGTTCCATGGGAGCTTTTGACAAAGATGTTGAAGCTATTTACCTTAGAGCTTTTCCATTTTCTTTGACAGGAAAAACAAAGACTTGGCTTCAATCCTAACCAAACAAAAGTCTGAGCACGTGGGAAGAAGTGAAGGAAAAATTTATTGCTAGATTATTTCCTCCATCTAGATTCATAAGTTCAAAATCAGTGATTGCTACTTTCTCCCAAGGAGCAGATGAACCTCTCTGTGAGACATGGGAGAGACTCAAATCCTTATTGCGGAGGTGCCCAAACCATAATTTTGATGATGCTGCACAATTACATATTTTCTACAGTGGTTTGAGACCTCAAACAAAGATGATTCTTGATGCCTCAGCTGGAGGTACAATGATGTCAAAAAGCACGGAGGAAGCAATTACAATCATTGACTCCATAACAGCCAGTGATTACGAGTCTCACCATGATAAATCTCCGGTACAAAGGAAAGGTATGATTGAGCTAGATACTCAAAATGCAATTCTAGCTCAGAATAAATTGTTAACTCAGCAAATAGAGGCCTTAACAAAACAAATAGGCCAACTTCCTCAACAAATTCAGCATGGAGGATCGCAGAAAACACACATCTCATCAAGTTCAACAAGTTCTGAGATGTGATTTCTATGGTGGCGACCAGAAGAGAAGGCTCATTATTTGCAGAAACAAACCAGACCTTAACAAAACTTCCAAGAAAATTACCAAGGCTATCGAGGTGGTCCAGGTTCAAATCAACCGTATGGTTGGAGACAAAATAATAATAATGCATATACAACTCCCACTAATCAGTTTATGCAGATGTCCATCACCAATCAAAATAATACTGATGCTTCCATCAAAAATCTCGAAATTCAGGTTAGACAACTTGCCAAACAACTTTTTGAGCATGGAGGTGGATCTTTATCAGCAAACACACAAGTCAACCCAAAAGAACAATGCAAGACAATTATAACAACGAGGGGGACTCTGGTTGGTTTGAAGGATGATGATGAGAAAAATGAAGGAGTTGTAGAAAAAAATAATGAAAAGAAAAGAGTTGAAAAAGAAAATGAGAAAAATAATGAAGTGGTGACAAACAAAAAAATTGAAAAAAAGGTGATAAGTGAAGAGGAGAAGCAGAAAACAATTGATAAAGGAAAAGTTGTGTTGACTCCTCCACCAGTTCAGCATATGCCTTATCCACATGCTGCGTCAAAGAAAGCAAAGGAAAGGCAGTACAAGCGCTTCTTATATATTTTCAAATAGTTGCAGATTAACATTCCTTTCTCTGAAGCATTGGAGCAGATGCCAACATATACCAAATTCATGAAGGATCTACTCACAAAGAAGAAAAGATACATGGATGATGAAACAATAGAGTTGGATGCAGGTTGTAGTGCAATTATCCAAAAGACCATTCTAGAGAAATCAAGAGATCCCGGTAGTTTCACAATTCGTGTGACTATTGGGAGATTATCAGTGGGAAAGGAACTTTTGGATTTAGGAGCAAGTATCAACTTCATAACCTTATCCATAATCAAGCGGATAGGAGAAGTGGAAATCAGACCAACAAGGATGACTTTGCAGCTAGCTGACAGAACTATTAAGCATCCTTATGGCATCATTGAAGATGTATTGGTGAAAGTTGACAAATTTTTCTTTCCAGTCGACTTTGTAGTGATGGATATGGATGAGGACAGTGAAGTTCCATTAACTATTGGCAGACCTTTCATGAAGACTACTAAGGTTTTGATTGATGTTGATGAAGGAAAATTGACTGTGAGAGTGAAGATGATGAAGTGCAGTTCAATGTCCTTGAAGCCATTAAACACCCTACAGATAAAAGAGAGTGTTTTAGAATAGATGTCTTGGATGAGGTAATTTTTTACTCTAAAAGATTAATTCACAAAAAAAATGGTTTAGAGAAAGCACTAACCAAAGCAGTCAAAGACAGGAATGATTGTAAAGATAAAGAGAGTTCAGATTTTCATCAACAGCTGAATGTGTGCAAAGAAATTCCTTATCATCAATCTCGCTTTGAAGAATTGAAGGAATATAAGCAAAAAGAGTAATCAAAGCTGAAACTAAAGGTATTACCTTCACATTTAAGATATGTTTTTCTTGCAGGTAATTCCCAGAAACTAGTGATAATTAATGCAAAACTTTCTAAAGAAGAAGAAAAGAAATTGGTAAAAGTTTTGCAAAAAAATGAAGAAGCCATTGGTTGGACCTTATTAGACTTAACAGGTATTAGTCCTTCTTATTGTATGCATAAAATTTTAATGGAAGAGGATTATAAACCTATAGCTTAGCCTCAAAGACGTCTCAATCCAACCATGAAAAAGTTGTCAGAAAGGAAGTAGTCAAGGTACTAGAGGTTGGAATAATATATCCTATTTCAGATAGCTAGTGGGTGAGCCATGTACAAGTAGTACCCAAGAAAGGTGGTATAACTATTGTTAAAAATGATAAAAATGAACTTATTCCAACTCGTACTATTATGGGTTGGAGAATGTGCATTGATTACAGGAAGCTCAATAAAGCCACCAGAAAGAATCATTTTCCATTACCTTTTATGGATCAAATGCTAGAGAGACTAGCAGGTAAGCAATATTATTGTTTTCTTGATGGTTATTCAGGATACAATCAAATTAATGTTGATCTTGAAGACCAAGAGAAAACAACTTTTACTTGTCCCTTCAGTGTTTTTGCTTATAGGAAAATGCCTTTTGGTCTTTGTAATGCACTTGCTACATTTCAGAGATGTATGCTTGCTATTTTTTCTGATTTTTTTGAAAAAAGTATTGAAGTATTCATGGATGATTTTTCTATTTTTGGTTCTTCTTTTGATCTATGCCTGTCTAACTTGGATACTGTTTTGAAGTGATGTATTGAAACAATTCTTGTGCTCAATTGGGAGAAATGCCATTTTATGGTAACTGAAGGTATTGTATTGGGGCACAAACTTTCTATTTATGTCATTGAAGTTGACAAAGCCAAGGTGGACGTCATAGAAAAATTGCCTCCACCAACAAATGTCAAAGGCATTAGAAGCTTTTTGGGACATGTAGGATTTTACAGGCGATTCATTAAGGATTTTTCTAAGATTGCCAAACCCTTGAGCAATCTCTTGAACAAAAAAGCTCCATTTCATTTTAATGATTCCTATTTAAAAGCTTTTGAGACTTTGAAACAAAAACTGATTTCTGCACCCATAATCACTGCACCAAATTGGACAATTGATTTTGAAATAATGTGTGATGCAAGTGATTATGCTGTAGGAGCAGTTTTGGGTCAAAGGAAAAACAAAGTTTTCCATGTTATACATTATGCAAGCAAAGTTTTAAATGAAGCTCAAATTAATTATGCAACAACTGAGAAAGAATTGCTTGCAGTAATGTATACTTTGGAAAATTTTAGATCTTATTTGATAGGATCTAAAGTTGTGGTTTTTACTGATCATGTTGTTATAAAATATTTGCTAGTCAAAGTTGATTCTAAACCTAGACTTATCCGCTGGGTTCTACTCTTACATGAATTTGATCTAGAAATCAAGGATATGAAAGGGAGTGAAAATCATGTGGCTGATCATCTTTCCAGACTTAGCAGTGATGAAGTAACCAAACAAAGTCCTGAAATTCAAGAAGAATTTCTTGATGAAAAACTATTCAACATTTCAGAAAGGTCATGGTTTGCAGAAATGGCTAATTTCAAAGCAGCTGGTGTAATTCCTGATGATTACACTTGGCACCAGAGAAAGAAGTTTTTCAGGGATGTTGTGTGGGATGATCCTTACCTCTTTAAAATTGGAGCAGATAATCTCCTGAGAAATGTGTAACTCAGGGGGAGGAAAGAAACATCTTGTGGCATTGCCATAGTTCACCTTATGGAGGCCATTACAATGGAGAGATGACTGCTGCAAAAGTTCTCCAATCGGGATTCTATTGGCGTACATTGTTTAAGGATGCACATTTGTATCTCCAGAGGTGTGATAACTGCCAAAGAACAGGGGGAATCTCCCAAAGAAATGAAATGCCATTACAAAACATTTTGGAAGTTGAAGCTTTTGATTACTTGGGGATAGATTTCATTGGGCCATTTCCATCATCCAACTCAAATGAATACATCTTGTTGGCTGTGGACTATGTGACTAAATGGGTGGAAGCGATAGTTGCACAACACGCCGATGCAAAGACTGTCATTGGCTTCTTAAAGAAAAACATATTTTGAAGGTTTGGTACACCAAGAGTGTTGATAAGTGATGGAGGATCTCATATCTGTAATGTCCAACTTAAGAAAGTCCTCCAACACTATGGTGTCAAACACAAGGTAGCCTCACCTTATCATCCCCAGACCAATGGGCAAGTTGAAGTTTCTAATAGAGAAATCAAAAATATTTTGGAGAAAACAGTTGCTTAATCAAGGAAGGATTGGTCTCAAAAGTTAGATGAACATACAAAGCTCCTACAGGACTTATGCCCTTCCAATTGGTCTATGGCAAATCTTGTCATTTACCTGTTGAGTTAGAACATAAAGCTTACTGGGCATTGAAATTTCTTAATTTTTATCCTAATGTAGCTGGTGAACACAGGAAGCTTCAACTTCATGAATTGGAGGAATTAAGGTTTCAAGCGTATGAAAATTCTAAGCTTTATAAGCAA
The DNA here is from genome assembly GCA_013407115.1 of Glycine latifolia. NCBI lineage: Eukaryota > Viridiplantae > Streptophyta > Magnoliopsida > Fabales > Fabaceae > Glycine > Glycine latifolia. The sequence continues at coordinate 18,719,036 of CM023957.1, read as the reverse complement.
TGAGTTAAAATTTATCATGATAAAAAGCTTTTGGAAAAGAATTTTCAGCTTGGTGAACAAGTTTTGTTATTTAAATCTAGATTGAGATTGTTTCCAGGTAAGCTGAAATCCAAGTGGTCTGGACCATTCATCATCAATGAAGTCATGCCACATGGAGCTGTAGTCCTTGAAGATCCAGCCATGAAGAGGACATGGACTGTAAATGGTAGCAAAATCAAACATTACTTGGGTGGTGATGTTGAGAGACTTACCACTGTGGTCCAATTGCAAGAAGTTTAAGGTACAACAAAAGCATCCAACTAAGATGACGTTAAAGAAGCACTTCTAGGAGGCAACCTAGTACATTCTAACCTTTCTTTTATGAAATATGCTTTATATATTATGTGGTGCATTTATATAGCTTTACTTAATATTTAAATTTTATTGCAAACATTATACTAATAAATATATTTTGAGATATAGGTTAATTAGAGTTAAACATAACTATAGGTTAGTAAGAAACTGCATTTTTTTATAATTTAGTAATGTTAGAATTTCTATAAAAAAAAGAAAAAAAAGGGAGTTAATTCACCCAGGTGAGTTAACCATGAGCAAAATGCTTGCCTGGGCGAGTAGACGTCTGGAGCATTAAAAAACCAGAAATCACTTTTATCTCCTTTTCTCCCCAATTTTTTGGCCATCACTTTTATCTCCTTTTCTCCCTTGTGACCTCGCTTTCTTCTCCAAAAATCGCCTAGGCCACTGTCCATTACACCATATTCCATACACCAAATCACTTCCTTTCAAGTAAGTATATTCTTGCCTTTAATTTTCGTGTAAATGTTACCTATGGTTAGTGTGTTTTATTTTAAATATAGGGTTTAATGTAGTAAATCAACTAGACATAACATTCAAAGCAATTTCTATTTTCGTTTTTGTGAATATGTTGTAGTATCTCTATTCTGCTAGTTATTCTCTAAATTTTGGTATATCATATGTGTATAGCCTCCTTCAAATTCATGTACCAAATTGTGTGCACACCAACTGTTCGGTGAAATGCCTTAACGAAACAACCATGCTTTATCCCTTCTCTTTACATGAATTTTACTCCCTAAACATGTTAGACAGTTTGAATGAATGCTAGGCTTCAGTTATTCATGAAAAAAGACCTTTGTGCATGACTTTGAATTACCATTGAAATGTCAAACAATGTCTTCAAAGTTTAAAGCACCTAAGTTGATTCTTTACAACAGCCTACATTTGTTTGAATTAAACCTTGGAGTAACATTTGTAAAACTGTTCTAATTGATTGAAGTATTCACATGATACATGCATTGCTTGAAGGCTGAAAAAATTTAGTGCACATTTGAAATGGTTAAGTAGTTGTTGATCTATTGCATGCTGACTATTAAATGATGTTGATTTGATTTGGGAAATCTGATTTGGAAATATGAAAAGCTATATTGGTATTTGGTTAAAAAGACTTATCATATTTATTTTAGTTCAATATTAAGATTCTTTCAGATGGATCCCAAGAAACTTTCCACCAAAAGAGCTAGGCATACAGGAGAAGGTTCATGCTCAGAACCTCCTGCAGGCTTTATCTTTAACGCTCAGAGGTTTTGTAGTGAGGAACACCAACAAGGCTTTGAAGTGATTAAAGATTGGTCGTTCCTTAAAGAATGAAGAGTTCAGTTAATGGAAGGTGAATATCTGGAGTTCACAGCAGAGATTACAAGGAGAAGCTGGAGGCAACTTGCAACCCTAATGCAAAAATTTGACCTTACAATTGTCTTGGAATTTTATGCCAATGCCTGGCCAACTGAGGAAGACGTTCTTGATCAACATTCTCAAGTGTTTGGCCAGTAGATTCCTTATGATCCTAATGCCATTAATCAATTTCTAGGAAATCCACTAATCTTGGAAGAAGGACAATTCTGCGAATACACTACTAGGAGGAACATCCTTTCAGGTTTTCATGAAGAGGCTATCACTCAGTTACTCTGTTCCCCAGGATGTGATTTTGCTCGTAACATTGCAGGTAATAGTGTTAGTATATGGATGTCCTAGAGACAATCTTTTCATTAGATTAGGACATACATGTACTTTTCAATATTTTCATAAATAAATTATAAGAGCTCTTTATTTTGTTTCATATTTTGTATCGATATCATTATTAATATATGAGTAAACTAGATAAAACCCTTGGAATAGAATAGGTATCTCTTGAGTATCAGTGATGGGATCACGATCATGAGGATTCAAGGATACCAGATGTCTACTCCTAAATTTTAAGTTCCTAGTCTAGATACACTAAGAATGGGGATCAGTGATCTCAGATAAGACTAGCACGGCTTATCTACTTGTATGCAGATACAAGGTAAAGACCTCATGAGCTACAGACATGGAGATGTCTTAGCTAAAGTCGTGGGTGGACCTATAAGGGTATAGCTCGCACTGAACGGACTCACAAAGAGACTCTATGAGGAAATCTCACAGATAATATCATTAGAAGTAGTCTCTTATTATTTGGGTGTGTCTTTCCTTAGACCAGAAGTTTTCACCTAGACTGTGCTCTAGAAGACATGCTTTGATTGTATACCTCGTCTGCCTGAAACATGGAGACACATAGGTATACCTTTGGGCATGTCCTGAAAGAACACGAGTCTACGGTGACTAGCTGAAGGAATTCGTCAAATCTCTATGAGAGATTAGGTTATCTATAAATCGGAGAAATTGGGATGACATTTACGAGACTTGGGAATCTACGCATAGTAAAAGAAATCATGAGATGATTTGCCTTTAGAGTCAGTAAAATTGGAGACTCCCTATTTCGTATTAAAGCTTACCCTAAACCGCAAGGGCAGATACGTTTCCTTACCCTAGGTTTTATGGGAAGGTAACCGAGACGAAAGGAAATACATACGGAAACCAAATAGATTTAATAGGATGATCTTGTCATTTACCTAACTAGTTCTGGGGCAACAAAGCATTGCTAGTGCTCTGTGTTGTCATTAAATGGGTAGTGGCCTTGTTGGGCCCAAACTCATTTATGTTAGTAGCTATGTTGGGCCTAATGGGTCACACACTAACACTTTGTTGTCATGACATTATAGCATTAAAGGTTTTGGGCCTAATAATGGTTGTTGGTCCAAGAAAGAGTTTGGATACCTATCTTAAAGAGAGAGGGGCGCATGAATGGAGTTAATGGGCTTGGCTGGTCCAAGACATTATTAATTAATTTAAATAGTTAAATTAATTATCTAATATTTAAATTTGATAATTTAAATTTTGAATTTAAATATTTGAATTAACTATAGTAGTTAGTTTCATATCAAAAGGAGAAGATAAGAGCTAGATTTGAATTTGAATTCAACTAGCATCTTATCATGATCATGTCCTAGATTTTAGGAAGAAGTTTGAGGGCTGATTATGGGGCTTACATACGGCTGATATTTAATTATTATTTGGCAAAATAATTCCCAAGTAATTGACTTGGTCTTAGGAGGATATGATAGGAGGTTGTTGGCAATTTTTTGAAATACAACTCTATCTTTTCTTCACGTGTGGGATGCTTCGTAATCAGATTTTTTGGTTAAAAAAATCTGACTCAAACTCTTCTATAAAGTGTGCTATTGTGATCATAGTTCTCTAATTATTTTTTTTATAAAAAAAAAACCTATCTACCTTCCTCCACTTTCAGGTGCCCTTGTGTGAGTTTTGACAGAAAATTCAGCCACCAATATCATCTATTGGTGAGTCTCTTAGATAAGTAAAAAAAATCACTTTGAAACCTAACCTTCTTCCTCTCCATTGGTGTGCCTAGCCTACCTCCTTTGGTGTTTGTTGGTGGTCTTCAAGAAGTGTTCTTGAGTCTTGACAAGAAGTGGTGTGGATCAACATTAGAGGGCTTGTATCTTCAAGCCTATCCTTGATCATCAAGTTACGAATATAAACAAGGTAACATCTATGTCCTAAAGAATGATTCTTGTGTGGTATGTGTAGTTCTGCTTGAATTTTTTTTTTTGTTTTTCTCACATGCCTCCGGGCTTCATGGCCCTTTCTTACAATAGGGTAAGATTGATGAGGACTAATATGAATACTCTAACCCAAATCTGGATGACTTTTCTCCTCAGCAATGTCCTCCAAAGTGACCATAATTCTGATTTAACTATGCCTAAATTCTAGCTAGTGTTTAGTTGCATAGAACAAATCAGTATTAATGTGTCCCAGTTGATCTCAGATGCTATTCATCAGTTTGTCATTACAGAGCCTCCTAGACATCCTCTAACCCTGGAGAAGTCCAACAAAACACTCGGATTTCCAGCTCTGATAACTGGTTTGTATTAATTTTATGGAGTACAGGTACTGCCTTCTAAAGCCATCCAACCTCTCATCAACAGGGCTTTCATTGAGAAATATTGCCTAGCTAGACAGGTTCAGTAGCCACAAGACTCATCTTCAGAGAATGGAACTCCAAATGAACACTTACATGCGTCATATCGCTTATCAACAAGTTGCTAACTATAGGGGCCAAATGCAGCTGAATGAAAGCTTCTACAACTATACATTACATTAGCATCGCTAGGATCCAAATCCCTTTCCTTGGCCTACCCCTGACCAATTTAGAGCTAATGTTGCACGGCCTAGGGACAGGCCTATTTTTCAGAAGGAGGCAGGACCTGCCACTGATCAAGATCCTGTGGCTGACCAAGGAGCTACAAATGAAGGAGAAGGAGCAAATGATGATGAAGACATGATCCATAATCTTGCTGATTATCTCGTTGATCTTCAAAATCTGTGACAATTTCTTTATATTTCTTTACCGCTTTTGTTACTGCTTTACATTTGAAAAATTCAATACTTTATTTCCTTATTTACTATGTTAGACTTTTTGCTTAGATAATTGTGCGCTATGCATTTATGATTCTTTTTGATATTGCACACTTTGATTGTGTACATAGAGAATTCTCTCTTTTTGGTAGTACATATTTTTGATTAATTTTTTGTTTTTACTAACATAGTTATAGAATATGTATAAATATTTTTTAGACTTAAAATTTTTTGGGACTTAAAAGAAATTTGTTTCTTGAATACAACATGTTTTGCAAAGAATCAACAGATAGTATTTTTTTTTAAACTTACTTTTTGGATTAGAACACAACAAAATAATTTTTTTAAAAACTTTGAGAATGAAAAACAATAAATGGTTTTCCAGATACCAAATGAAGGGAGATCTTTTTACATGGAATTGATGAAAGACATCTTTGAAAACACAGATTTGATTTGAACATGGAAATAGACCTTAAGCTTTAGTAAGTGTGTGCAACCACAGAATTTACATTGAGTGTCCTCACTAATATGTTTTATAGTTGATTTTGCATGAATTTCTATTTTTCATAACATATGATTCATGGATATGATTTAGGCCTTCTTTCTTTTTAAACATTTTAAAGCCACTGGCCAAAAATTTATCCCAGTACATAATGATTTACCATTTGCTAGCCCTTTTGAGCCAAAACACTTGTGATTTTGTTGGAACACTAACCTAGGTTAAGAATTTCCTACCTTGTCTTTGGTTAGGAGAGCAAAAGGGATTTTGTTGGGAACTTTTATCATTTAGATGGCTAAAGTGATGAATACTTTGTTTTAAATATGGCCAAAGAAAGAAAAGAAAAGAAAAGAAAATGAAACAAATTCCTTGTGTTCTAAAAATTATACAGAATATTGAAAAATTCTATAAATTGGGTGATTGGGAGGTTGGTATAAGAAACATGGATACTTGGAAGAAAAAGAAAAGAAATAGGAAATGATGATAGTTTGTTTTATCTTTTTTTGCTCTTCTATTCTTAAGGTAACTTTGAATATCCTGAAAAACCAAGATTTCTTTCAAGCTAGGCCCAACCCTAAAAGTCCTGAAGATCCATGATAATTATGTACTTTGATTTGATGGGAAATGAATTGTAAAATTGATCTATGATATATCAATGTTGGAATTGAGAAGAAACACTTACCTGTGGGAGAATTAAACACCTTTGAGAAGTTTTCTTCTATTTGAATCAATCAAATGTTTTCCCTGATGTTCTTTAGAAATGAAATGGGAATTGATAAGTGCCATATTTTAGGGATTATACTGTAAGCACTTAAACTTGCCTTAATCCTAGTTGATTTGTATTTGATACTATATAAATGATGTTACTCACACTTTGGAAGATTAGTCCAAAAAAAATGGGTATTTTGATAGGTAAAATGTGTATCAAAGCATCCAAAGCAAGCAAGACAAGCACAAAAGGGCAAAAAGGTCAAAATAGGAAGTTTATTGAAGCAAATTCTCCCAAAACTTGCCCAGGCTAGAATCTTTCTTCAACATTGGGTTTTTAACTCACCTAGGCGAGCGAATCATGTACATATATGACTCGGCTGGGCGAATGACTTTCTTCATGATTAAGGATTAACTCGCCTAGGAAAGTAAAACAAGGCTAAACCACTCGCCTGGGCGAGTGGACATCAACAACGTCCCCTTCCTATAAATAGGCATGCAAAGTAAAGATGTTTTCAAGTTTTTTTTGAGTGAAAGAATGTGAGGAGCAACCTTAGGAAGAGTAGAGAGAGTGAGAGAAGTGAGAAATTGGTGTGGAAACTCTGTTAGAGAGGATCAGTGATGTCTTCCTTCATCATTTCTTCAGTTGATCATGTGCTCTCCACAATGATTGGCTAGCTTCTCCTAAGGATTGGATGTAATCTTTATACCCTTATGTATCTCTTTTAATGTTTGATATATGCATGAATCTTTTCTACTCCTTATTGGTAATTTCATCTTGTTCTTAATGCTTTATTCTACTTGATCACTAGTTTCATGAAATAGGATTCTAAGTTTGACTAGAAAGTGCTCTTAGGATTTGAACTGAATGATTTTACTCGTTACGTTACGTTGCTAGGAATAGGGCATAACATTTTGATTGCAAACAACACGAGATTATGATTATAATGCTGGGATATTTATTTTATATGCGAGGGATCGATATTTAGTAAATATCCTTAGGATTCTCAAATGCGAGGGATCGATTTGTGGTGATTTAATGTGTGCATCAATAAGGATAGAAAATGATTTATCCATGATAATGTTAACTGGATACTAAGGGTATGAATGATGAAATCCAATCCTACACTTCTCTTGAATTAATTAAACTCATTTTATTAGTTTCTATAATTTTCTGTAATTCCGATGCACTAAATCCGTTATTTCCGTACTTTCTTTACATTCGTATTTTCTGTTATTTCACAAACACATGAAATTCTGCTTATACTCATTGTACATAACTATTGAACTGTTAAATTTTATTTGGATTAACTGAGTAACTCAAGTCCCTGCGGAGACGATCTTTTATAAATTTTGTAACCTGCAACGACAATTGGTACGCTTGCCAAGAGTCTAACAATTTTCTCTCATGGTGTCCCTTAAAAACCCAGTATTTACTATCATATAGTATTTTTGGACATATACTTGTACGATAAAACTTGTCTTTGAGTTTGTAGGTATTTTCAATCACAAATAACTACTTATGTCTTTCTCATTTTAAGTAATCTCACTTGTATTTTGTGTGTGACATCCTCATTAGTGTCGCCATAATGACTGATCCAAAAGAATATAAAAACTTAACTATCAATACAATAAAATATATGCATAATTTTGCCTTTGATACTTTTCTGGTTTCAGTTGTATATGATTACTAGGTATTGCTTGATTACTTTCATACATGTTAAAAAAAATACATACCAATTCATTAAGAAGTTTAATTATGCTAGTTGAATAATATGTTAGAATTAAAAAAAAGATGTTAGATGAAAATCATGCTTGCATGCCATATCTTTTGCTAGATCCCTAACCTCCTCCCAGCGACTTCCATTTACCGTGCTGTTAGAGAGGGCATTTTTTTCCTTCCCACCTCTGCCCTCCTTTCTAGCAATCTCTCTTTGATGCCGATGAAGTCGACTTTGTTGACCAACGGCCTATGATAAATCCACAGAATCAACTCTTTCAAAAACTACTCCACCGACTTCTTTAGAAAACCAGTGAACAATGTTGATCGATACAGTGACGATGGTGCCAACCATGACGACAGCTTTACCAATTACTTCGACAACACCAATGTTGCCTGCAAGATTCAAATACACGTAGCCACAAGGTTTGTGTTGAATGGCGATGAGAGGTCCACTATCTCCAGCAAAGGGTCATTAAAGAAGTATCTTTCAATGACGATGCACTCAACATTTTTCTATTTTTTCAAATCTCTCCTTCTGATTCTTTTGTTTTCACTTGCTTGTTAAGGATGTCAATTTTCCATTTTTGTTTGTAAGAGGTTGTGTTTTCAGTTTGGACTTTGGATCTATGTCCTAGTTCTTTTTTTTTAAAAAAAATTAAGTGGGGATGTTGGTTTATTTGATTCTTGTGTAATGTCAATTTTCAAAGGTTGTCCCATACATGCTTTGGTTTTAATGTTATGTAAAATCTCCATGGGAGTTTTGAATGATATAAAGTGATTTGAAATTTTAGGATGTGGAATTTTGGTGGTTTGAAAGGGAGACAATGTCACTAATAAAAGGGGAAAGGGGGAGGGCATCACTACTACTGAAACAAAGGAGGGAAAGAGAGAGGGAGAAAGAAAAAAAAATATAAAGAAAAGAGAATACAGATCTAATACAGAGGGTGTACATAATAACTGTGTGGATTACATAAATCTAACGGTATACAAAAGTGGTTCATTTTGGACCACATATGATATTGGTCCATGGATGCAATGGCCTAAACTCAAAGGCAAGTTTTATTGTACAACAATATGTCCAACATGAGAGAAAATTGAGAGTAACAAGAATGAGAATATTGATATGGATGTGTGGGCATACAAGAAAGGATAAAAAAATAATATATACGAGAACAAATTGGTGTAACACCCATTGAGAAAAAAATGACAGAAAAATGATTAAGGTGGTTTGAACATGTACAAAGAATACCACGAGAGGCGCCAACTAGAAAAGTACATATATTGCTTGTCTTTAAATCCAATGAAACATAGAAGAGAAATACCAAAAGGGATGTTGGAGGAAATCATCAAGTGAGATATTCTTAAACTTTGGTTTTTAATCATGCTGAACGGTGTCAAATCCATATATACATCATAAATACACCAAAAAGTTACCAAATCCACATTTCCAGTTAACAGTATAAATATGGAAGATTATCTGATTATTTGCGTACATACTAACTAAATGTTCCTTGCAGAAAACTGGACAATCATGTTGGGATCCAATCGTTTCATCCCCACAAAAGCATAGCATATAATAAGGGGCAAGGCTGTCATGGCTAATCTAGCAATATATGCTCTAAGGGAAAAATAAAGTAGTTGTTCTTCTTGTTAATATGGTTCCATTTGATCCCTTACTCTCTAAAGCAAAATCTGAGATGAGAGAGAAATTTGTGTATTCTCACATTCAATCTCTCCAATTTGTGTTCTTTGAGATTATTTCCTCTCGTCATTGTGTGAGTTTCCCCTCTTAATATCTACCAAAAGTGAGCCTATCCAATACCCTAAGAGTAACCTCAATATGCAACCCAAAAATATAAAAATTTTAGGTGAGAGGAAGTCCTTTGTAGTTAGAACAACAATGAACATAAACGGTGGGATCAATATTGGCAACAAGACCAAAGAATGACACATGGGAATTAGGAAAATAAATGTATCTGTTTTGGGAACAAAGAGAAAAAAGCAACACAAAGAAACTCACTGTTTTTAGACTTTTGGTTTAGGTTTATTTATATTTGCTCAAGCATTGCAATTTAAGACCCTATAGATAAAGTGATTGTTTGTCAGTTTTCTTAATGGTTTCATATTTTCTTTTTACCCTATCTTTTTGTTTTTGTATAATTGAACTTATACATGTCAAAATACCTATATGCCTTTCTTTATCCATATGTTAATATTAGACTAGCAAATATATTCACAGATAAATGGATGATTTTGCGACTCTAATATTAATAGACGGATAAATAAATCAATATAGATATTTTGAAAGATGTAAGTACAATTATACAAAGGATAAAATACAAAAATAAAAAGATATGGATAAAATGAATCTGAAACAATTAAGAACAATCACTTCATCGATAGGGTATTAAATTGCAATGCTTAAACAAATATAAATAAACCTACATCCACCATCTAAAAGGAGTGAGTTTCTATGTTGAATTGTTAATTTCTCTTTATTCCTAACCCAACTACATTTAAAATTTCCCCCATGTGTCATGCTTTGGTCTTGTTGCCAATATTGTTCTAATCATTTATATTAATTGTTGTTCTAACTACAACGGATTTCCTTTCACCTTTTATACTTTTGAATTGCATATTGGGATTGGTCTTAAAGTATTGCATAGGCACACTTGTGTTAGATCTTAAGAAGGGAAACTCCCACTATGACGAGAGGAGAGAATCTCAAAGCACACAAATTGAAGGCATTGAGTGTGAGAATACACAAAGTTCTCACCCAACTCAGATTTTGCTTGAAAGGGTAAGTAAACCTATGGAACCATATTGGCAAGAAGTGCAACTACTTTGTTTTTCCCAAGAGCAGATATTGCTAGATTAGCCATGAGAGCCTTCCTCCTATTATATGCTTATGTGGGGACAAAACCTCTGGAACCCAATGTGATTGTCCTATTTGCATAGAAGAATTTAAGAATGGAGAGTTAATTCAACCTTTTGGGGTGTATGTCCATGAATTTCATTCGTTTTGCGTTAACTCTTGTTACTTGGTAAAAAAACTACTTGTCTAGTTAGTCACAAGGAATATTCAATTACAATGTACTAAAGATAGATAATAAGATAATCACACAAACACTATACATTTACTATACTTTCAAAATATTTAATAAACATATGTAGATAACAACTTCTCTCTCTTTCTTTATCTCATGCGTGTGCTTTGTTTGTTTAATCAAATGTAACATCCTCTTTATTTTCACTACTTTTCCCACCTTAATTTATCCATAGGTATATACGTAAATTAAACTCAATTTTATATTTTCCAATTAAAAAAAAACTAAAATGATTAATAAATAACCCAATTTCTGTTATGTATGGTTTCATACATTTTAAGAATTAACTATTATAAAAAGAGAATTTACATGTCACACTGACCATATGTATGTTAAGAACCAATTAGTCAATCACACCAATGTCTTGCATCTCATGTTCTCTGAATCCCAGATCACACCAATGAGAGAAAGAGTATTAAAAACAATTAAAACAGCCATGTGTTTTTATCCAAAGGAGATGGGGGATGCTCTATGAATAACATATGAAAGAACTCTTCACCCTCTCACATTCTATGTTTTTCATGCTTTTCGAACATACAATTGTTTTCATTCTATTCATTTCTCAATTTTTGTCTTAAAAAGATCATAAACACTATATATATACTATATTTAAAAAATATAATAAACATATGTGAGTAATAGATTTTATCTTTCTCTCTCTTTGAAGTCAAATGAAACATTTATTCTTTAGTTGCAACATTTGGCCACTGCAATTTATCCGTTGGTGTTTAAATGTAAATTGAACTCAATTTTACGTTTCCAAATCTAGAAAATGTCAAATTCAGTTCAGTTTATGTTTACACCTATGGATAAATTAAAGTGGTACAGTTTAAAAGGAGATGTGATATCTAACTTCAAAGAAAGAGAAGGAGAGAATCTATTATGTATATATGTTTATTATACTTTTAATATATAGTAAATACATAGTGGTTGTGTGATTTTTTTAACATGAAAATGTAAAACAAATAGTATAAGTACAATAGCATTTTTGAAAAGCACGTCAAACATAGGATGTGAGCAAGCAAAAACTTCCTTCGTATGTGATTCGAATAACATCCTCATTTACTTTTTGGTAAAAACATACAACTATTTGACTTTTTTAATATGTCATCCTTTCTTGTTCGTGATATGGTACCCAAAGGGTATAAGATACAAGACAATATCTATTGTCAACTTGTATCTTAGTCTCAAGTCAATAAGGGTTGTTGCAATGCATAGCTACTTGTGTTGTTTAGTGTGGCATGTAAATACGCCTTCTATAATGGTCAATGTTTAAAATATGTGAAAAAAACCTTATATAGTTGAATAAATATTATCATTATTATAAATCATTTTAGTTTATTTTTTCTAAATTTGAAAATGTAAAATTGAGTTTAGTTTATGTTTATCTCCATGAATAAATTAAACTGCCAAAATCAGTGCAATAAAAGCAAAATCCTACATTTGACTTCAGAGAGAGAGAAAAGTTGCAACCTATGTCAGTACCAATTAATTTTTTTATAATTGCTTTTTATTTATATTTTTTAATATATAAACTCAATCAATTAAAAAATTATACATTTAATATGCATACATTATCATTATATTCTTTAAATTCAATAAATATATTATATTTAATAAATTGAACATCAATATTATATAATAAAATTTTTAGTATATTTATATATTTATATAAATAATATTATATTTAATTCACTCAAATAGAAATCATTAAATAATATTATATATGTATGGGTAAACATTAAATTTTTTTATAATTACCTTTTATTTAATAGTAATTATTTAATATATTTATATAATATAATAAAAAATAATGTTTAATAAATATAATAGTTCATATTATATAAGTAAAATATCAGTATATTTTAATAAAATTAATGGAAGGGAATGTGAAATAATTAGTAGAAAACACAAAACATATGAGTGTAATATCCACCATTTACATTAACAATGTCAACAGTGTTTGTGTGAAAGATTGCACAAGAGATATACGTGGAAAAAAAGTAATGGTTTTTCGTAGGATTAAATAATAAAAGAACATCAAGTATAATTTCCTTAAAGTTAAGAGGTGTGGTTTGTGAAATTTACTCCTTAGCTTATTTTTTATTATTTTGAAAGTGTAAAATTAAGTTTATTTTATGTTTATACCTATGGATAAATTAAAAAGGAATTGAACTATGTAATGTGATTGACTTGGGTCTTAGTATAACCTAGCTTCATCATATACATCAGGTTTAGGGACCTATCTATTAATCTCCTAAACATAGGGGGAAATCCTTACTGAAGTAATGTCTAAAGTCATTAGACATGAAATTTCCCAAATCTACCTTGCAATAGAACCCACTCTTCAAGCAAACTTCAAGAACACACAAGTTTCCAGCACTTCTTGAAATTGGGGCTGTTTAGAAATTTAGAATTGCAGAAATGGAAGATGGAAGAAAGGTTAGGGATGAAGGTGAAGACACCATGGAGAAGCTCTCCAATAAGTCTAGGAGGAATCACCACAATAGCATTGGGAAGCCATTCATAAGACTCAAGAAGTTCTTGAACAAGAACAAGAGAGAAACTCTCACAACAATTTTTAGAATTGTATTAATGAACCAAAGTTAGTTACATTCAGTTTTGACACCTTATATAGGCCACAAATTTACAAGCTGAACGTCACTAAATGTAAGGAAAATGAAAATTGAAATGAAGCCTAAATGAAGCTTGAAGTGCAAGCTTTCCCAAAGTGACTCTTGGCTTCCCCAACATTTGCAATTGCAGTTTCAGACTAAAATAATCAATTAATTCGCACTTGTAATCAATTAAAACAGAACTATTTACCATTTTCAAGTTTATGTAATCGATTACAGTTGTCTGGTAATCGATTAAAACAGTCAAGACTTATTTTAATCAATTACAGAAGTGAAATAATCAATTAAAGAAGTAGGTTCTTGTTCTTGTTTGAAGCTGAAATGCTGGTAATCGATTATAGGCCCAAAATAATCGATTAAAGCAGTGGAAAACCTATTTACAAGTGTTTGTATTGAATTTCTTCTAAGAAGTGCTGGAATTTATTGAATTGAATTGGACTTGAGACATCAAAATCCAGCTCTTGTCATCCTTGAGTTGATGTGCATCCTCATACTTGCCCAAGTTAGCTTGAATGTGGTCTTGAAGTGCTTGAGTCCTAGCTCTTGTCATTGGTCCTTTAAAGCTCACCAAAGGAAGTGCTTCAAGCTCTCCTCCTAGACTTTTAGCTTGCCATGAACCTCCATCATCCCCTCCTTCTTGAAAAGAACTTGTCCTCAAGTTTGCCTCCTCACTTGTACCTACATCATACAAAGAAAGATCACAAACATTAAAAGTATTACTCACACCATACTCACTAGGCAATTCAAGTTGGTAAGCATTGTTGTTGATCCTCTTTAGAATCTTGAAAGCTCCATCTCCTCTAGGTTGGAGCTTGGATTTCCTTTCATGAGGAAATCTATCCTTCCTTAAATGAAGCCACCCTTAATCTCCTGCATTAAAGATCACTTGCTTCTTGTGCTTATTGGCTTGCTTTGCATAATGTTCCATCTTTCTCTCCACATGTGCCTTCACCTGTTCATGCAACTTTCTAACATAAGATGCTTTAGACAAAGCATCATGATTAACCATAGAAGAAGTGTTAGGTAAAGGCAATAAATCAAGAGGAGTTAAAGGATTAAAGCAAAAAACAATTTCAAAAGGAGATAAAGAAGTTGTCTTGTGAACTACTCTATTGTAAGCAAATTCAATGTGAGGTAGACACTCTTCCCAAGTTCTCAAATTACCCTTGATGTAGCATCTAAGGAGTTGTCCCAATGTTCTATTAACCACCTCGGTTTTGCCATCTGTTTGTGGATGACAATTTGATGAAAATAAGATTTTTGTACCAAGCTTACCCCACAATGTCTTCCAAAAGTGGCTAAGGAACTTTGTGTCTCTATCTCTCACTATGCTTCTTGGCAATCCATGTAGTCTCACCACTTCCTTGAAGAAAAGATTGGCTACTTCACAAGCATCATCACTCTTGTGACAAGGAATGAAATGTGCCATCTTTGAAAACCTATCAACAACAACAAAGATAGAATCCTTTCCCTTCTTGGATCTTGGAAGGCCAAGCACAAAATCCATAGAAATGTTAACCCAAGGGGAGTTAGGAATAGGCAAAGGTGTATACAAACCATGAGGCATTAATCTAGATTTAGCTTTATGACAAGTAATGCATTAAGAAATAAGCTTATGCTCATCATGCCTCATTTTTGGCCAAAAGAAATGTTCATACAAAATAGCCAAAGTTTTGTCCACACCAAAGTGCCCCATCAAATTATTCTCATGAGCTTCCCTAATGAAAAGTTCTCTCAAAGAGCTTTTAGGAACACATAATCTCTTTTCCTTGAACAAGAAACCATCATGTCTAAAATATCCTTGATGAGTCCCTTTCTCACACAAAGCAAAAATACTAGAGAAGTCATGGTCACTTGCATACAATTCCTTTATGTGATTAAAACCAAGCAATTTAGTTTCAAGCATAGAAATCAAACAATGTCTTCTTGATAAGGCATCCGCCACCACATTCAACTTTCTTTGCTTGTGTTTAATTACATAAGGAAATTGCTCAATGAACTCAACCCACTTAGCATGTCTCTTGTTGAATTTGGCTTGACTTTTCAAATATTTAAGAGATTCATGATTACTATGTATCACAAATTACTTAGGTAAAAGATAATGTTGTCAAGTTTGCAAGACTCTAACAAGTGCATACAATTCTTTATCATAAGGTGGAATAGTTAAAACATGCACCCTTCAATTTTTCACTAAAATAAGCAATAGGATGTTTATCTTGAATTAAACCCCCCCCCCCCCAATGCCTACATTAGATGCATCACATTCCAATTCAAATAAAGCATTAAAATTAGGCAATGCAAGAATCGGTGCATGAGATAACTTATCCTTCAATGTTTGGAAAGCAATTTCATGTTCTTGCTTCCAAGAAAAGCTCACGATTTTCTTCATTAATTCATTCAAAGGAGAAGCAATGGTGCTAAAATCCTTCACAAATCTCCTATAAAAGCTAGCTAAACCATGAAAGCTTCTCACATCCTTAACACCTTTTGGAGTTGGCCACTCCATGATGGCTTTCACCTTCTCTTGATCCACTTGGACTCCTTGAGCACCTACTACAAAACCTAGAAACACAACTTGTGGAATGCAAAAAGAAAATTTATCAATTGCTCCATACAAGGTTTCCTTCCTTAGCACCTCCAAGACACTTTTTACATGCATCAAATGATCATTTAAATTGGCACTATAAACAAGAATGTCATAAAAGTACACTACCACAAATTTGCCTACAAAGTGTATAAGAACATGATTCATAAGTCTCATAAAGGTACTAGGTGCATTAGTCAAACCAAAAGGCATAACTAACCATTCACAAAGTCCAAATTTTGTTTTGAAATCCATTTTCCATTCATCCCCTTCCCTCATCCTTATTTGATGATAATCACTCTTAAGATCAATTTTAGAGAAAATAGTAGCACCATGCAATTCATCTAAAAGATCATTAAGTCTAGGGATGGGATGTCTATACCTTATGGTGATGTTGTTGATTGCCCTACAATCTGTACACATTCTCCAAGTTCCCTCCTTCTTAGGCATAAGAATAATAGGCATAGCACAAGGGCTCATGCCCTCACGGATCCATCCTTTTTCAAGTAGCTTCTCCACTTGTGTTTGTATCTCTTTTGATTCCATTGGTGAAGTATTATAAGCTGGCCTATTAGGAAGTGAAAAACCGGGAATCAAATCAATTTGATGCTCTATGCCTCTTAAGGGAGGCAAGCCATTAGGAACTTCTTTTGGAAAAACATCTTGATATTCTTCCAAAAGGAATTGCATAGCTTTGGGCAATTTTTCACCTTCCTTTTCAACATGTAAGCAAAGAGAGTTAGGAAGCATATAATAAAGAGGATGTTGTGCCAATAACACTCTCTTAATTTGCCTTTCACTCAAGAACAAGCTCTCTTTAATCTCATGAATTTTTTTGTTATCATTTTCTTTTTTTCTTTCCTTTTTTCTCACTAATTTTTCTCTTTGGTAGCTCAATTTTATTATCTTTTTTAGGTGCAGTATTTTTTTTCAACTCCTCAATTCTCTTTTCTTTCATCTTTATTTGATCCTCACACATTTGTCTAGGAGTCAAAGGCCTCAAAATAATTTTCTTGCCTAGGTGCTCAAACTCAAAAGTGTTCTCCATGCCATTGTGTATCACTTTTCTATCATATTGCCATGGCCTACCAAGAAGGATATGACCAGCCTCCATTGGAACAAGATCACAAAGAACATTATCATGATAAGCATTAATAGAAAAAGGAATGAGCACTTGAGAATTTACCACCACTTCTCCACTTTCACTAAGCCATTGTAGCTTGTATGGCTTTGGATGCTTTATGGTTGGTAAGTGTAATTTCTCCACAAGTCTTGTACTAGCAACATTGGTGCAGCTCCCACCATCAATGATAAGTGAGCATACCTTGTCTTTAACCAAGCACCTTGTGTGAAAAATATTTTCTCTTTGACTTTCCTCTTTTTCTAGGCAAAAATTGCTCAACATTCTCCTTACCATTAAGAGATCTCCCTCTTCGGCCTCTACTAGTGTGAGTTCTTTTTCTTCTTCACTTGAAGAAATATTTGAGTCACTTGAAGACTCACTCTTTATGTCTCCATCCTCAAGCAAAATCATGGTTCTCTTGTTAGGACATTGAGAAGCAATGTGCCCTTGCCAAGACACTTAAAACACTTGATATTGCTTGATCTTCTTGGAGTTGTATCCACAATTTTTTTGCTTGAGCTTCCCACCTTTTCTTCTTTATTTTTCTCATGAGAAACCTCCCTTTTAGGCTTGTCCTTCCAGCTGGAAGTTGCAGCCCCATTGGAGAATTTGAAAGTTTTTCTCCTCTTTAGTTGTTGTTCCACCCTTTGAGCTTTATGGACTAGCTCCTCAATTGTGACATAAGAATGTAGTTCCATCACATCTTGAATTTATCTATTCAAACCATGAAGGAACCTAGCCATATTTGCTTCTTGAACCTCTACAATTTCAGCCCTTATCATCATCAATTCCATTTCCTTATAATATTCATCAACACTCTTGTAACCTTGGAAATGTCTTTGAAGCTTGTTGTGGACTTCTCTTGCATAATAAGTTGGAACAAATCTTCCTCTGAAGCATGCCTTCAAGTCATCCCAAGAATTTACTCTTTGTCTCCTTGATAAGTGCCCTAATTCAGTTAAATTCATGTTTCAAATGCAGGCACTTATCTTTTGGTTTAAGAAGATTTGATTATAAATTTTCCCTAAACCTAGTTAAATAGCACCTAGTGCTTGTATAAAAGTTGTTTTTCATATTTTGGAAGATTAATCCAATCATGCTTTGTATGTTGATAAATTCCATGGATTTCCGAGGCTTTCGAATAAGCAAAGCAAGCAAGGAGGGTTACATAGCAAACATTGGAGGTGTTACAAGTAATCCAGGCCCAAAATCCATCAAAGCCCAAAGAATTCTTCATGGTTAAGGCATTAACTCACCCAGGCGACCAAACCTTGTGTATTTGGATCACCTAGGCGACATCAAGTTCCAAGAAAGTAGGGTTAACTCGCCCAGGCGAGCTCCTACAGGCCAAAATGGTCGCCCAGGCGAGTGGAAGCAAGCAGGTCATGGATTCTATAAATAGCCAACGGATTTTCATCATTCAACATGCCATTCTTCATTCTTTTGCTTCCTTAGCTGATTCTTTAGCTTAGGCTCTTAAATATTAGTAGTAAGTAGGTTAGGGAAGTGAGAGAAGTGAGATTTAGTGTGGAGACTCTGCCAGAAAGAAGCGGTGATGGGGCCCTTCATCAATTCTTCTCTTAAGGAGGTTCTCTCCATGCTTGGCTAGCTTCTCTAAAGATTGGATGTAATCTTCTTATCTCTATGTATCTCTTTTAATCTTTATCTATGCATTAATCTTTTCTATTCCTTGTTGGTAATTTCATTCTGTCCTTATGCTTGATTCTACTTGATCACTAGTTTCATGAATTAAAATCCTAAGTGAGACTGGAAAGTAATCTTAGGGTTTGAACTGAATGATTTTACTCATTACGTTACGTTGCTAGGAATAGGGCATAACGTTCTGATTGCATAAAGCACGCGATTATGAATTTAATGCTGGGGTATTTACTTCATATGCGAGGGATCGATATTCGGTAGATATGCTTAGAACTCAAATGCGAGGGATCAATTTGGGGTAAAATAGTGTGCATCAATAAGGATAGATAATGATTTATGCATAGTAATATTAATTGGATATAAAAGGAGAATAATGATGAAACCCAATCCCACTTTCTCATAAGTATATTTCATTTTTGCTAAGTTTAGTAATTTTCCATTACTTCCTTAAATAAATGAAATTCTGCTCATCCTACTTGTACATAACTATTAAAATGTTGAATTCTATTTGGATTAACTGAGAAGCTCAAGTCCCTGTGGAGACGATCTTATAAATTTTGTAACTTACAACGACAAATCGATGCACTTGCCGAGTTTTCGTATCACTCCTCATCCTCCTTATATCCACTTGAATTTGGTTCCACCATATCAAAGCATAACCACCAAATTCTAAAGTTGCTAGAGTAACTTTCTTTTCTTCATCAAAATGTTGGCATGAGAAAATTTGTTCTACTTCCATCTCCCACTCAAAATACTCTTTGGGATCATTATTGCCAAGGAACTTTGGAATTTTTATTTTCACTCCATTCAATCCTCCATTCCTCCCTTCTCTTCTCTTCTCACCCTCCAATCTTCATCTCTATTTTGCCTCCTAGGATTGTGTCTCCTATGATTTTCTCTTCTTTCATTATTTTATCTTCTATTATTTTCTCTCCAATCCTCCCTCTCACTCCTCTCATCATAATAATTTCCTCCATAAGAAGAAGCATACTCACTCAACCTCCTACTATTATGAGCCTCTCCATCCACACTACCCATTGGATGACTTCTTCTTTGGGTCTCCCTTTGTAGCTCCTCAATTTTTGCATCCATTTTGGTTTGTAAGTCTTTCATTTGTTTTGTCATGACTTTCATCAACCTAGAGGTCCTAGGTGACAAAGCCTCTCCTCTACTTGAACTCATCCTTCAAAAAAATGGTTAGCAAAAACACAAGTATATAAGGAAATTCTCACCACTCACACTTATGTTTGCACACTTAATCTAGGCTCTTTATATAATGTTCTCTCTTGCCTTTTTCCACTCTTATTCCTCTCTATAGTTCTTAATCAAAAAATTCTAATCAAATCAAGCCTCTTTACTATAGTGAAATAGGAAATGATTCTAGGCTAGACTCAAGAGTCCAAAGAACAAGAAAACTCTAAGACAAAACCTTGGAAATTTTAAGAGACAAGCAACAAAGCAAAAATTTAGAAAAGCACAACTCAAATTGGAATTTAATGAGACAACTCAAGGAATACTATGGCTGTACCAAACTGCAGAAGGAGGATATGCCAAGTAAATTCAACTGCTAGAAGCCAAATTTTATCAAATTTGCATGTCATACAAGTTCACTTGATTTTGTTGTTCAAAGGAAATTTTGGAACTTGTAATTTTGTAACTTTGCTTCTAAATTCTGTTTTTCTTTCACTTTTCCAGCCACTAATCAATAATGTATTTGGTTGTACCAATATGATATCACTTGATGTATTTTTCTTTTGCTTTTGATTGTTTCTTTCACAATTTTTTTTTCTAGCTTTTGTTTTTCTTTTAAACAAGTTCAAAAATTCTTAAAGAAATTCAATGAATCACTAAAATATGATGTATAACAATTGTAAAATTTGCTTCTAACAACTCAATTCAGTTTAGGCATGAGAGTAGAATCAAAACAAATGGTTATACAACACAAAAACACTACAAACAAAAGTTGACAAGAATCAAAGCTAGAAAATTAGAAAAATATCAAGAACACATGAAGAACATGAAATCACATAGAACTTGAAGGAAACACTAAGGTTTTTTGGCTGAACACACAACAAACCCACACCACCAAGAATCACAAGAAAACAACAAGAAACAAGGAATTGAAATGGATTTTCATTTTTGGATTTGATGCAGTATTTTACCTTTGAAGAAATTCTAAAACTGAACTTGAAGAAGAATTCTACAAGGATTAGGCTCTAAATACCACATGAAGTAATGTCTAAAGTCATTAGACATGAAATTTTCCAAATCTACCTTGGTTTTTAGTGTTACGTGTAAATACTCTTTTTATAATAATTAATGTTTAAAGTATGTGAAACCTTAAATAATGAAATGATATTATTAATATTTATAGATAATTTAGTTTATTTTTCTAGATTTGAAATGTAAAACTGAGTTCAGATAATGTTTATGCCTATGAACCAATTAAAGTGGCAAAAGCAGTTCAATTATTAAGGAAATGTTACACTTGACTTCAAAGAGAGAACAATCAATTGTTACCTATATATGTTTATCTGTAAAGAAGAAAAATCACAAGGAGAATTAAATTGCGAACTTAAATTATTTTGCAAAATTTTTGCAAATAGTTTTGCCTTTGATAGCAGGTGTAAAAATAAATTTTAACACAAGTAGAATCATACCATGGTTTTTATATCAAAGTGAAAAGTGTAGTTATCAAAAGAAAAAATCACATCTTGCCAGCTAAAAGATAAAAAGAGAAAGGAAAAACACATAAATTTATACGGGTTCGTCTCAATCACTAAGATATTATATCTTGCTCTTAGTAACCCACCCAAGTTTCACTAACTTTCAACAAAGTTAAAAGTATTGTTAATTGTCACCTCTTACTCTAACGCAAAGTTTATCCCTAAGATTTTACAACCCCAAGTATTGTTTCCTACCAATTTACTTTTGGCTCTAAAACAAATCCACAAACTTATTCATGGTTTCGGTGCAGGAGACAAGGCTATCATCTTACTAAATACAAATAAAAAAATTAAGCCCTTTGTGTTTTCTCTCAAGATTTAGAAAGTGTTTTCAGAGCTTTTACATACTTAAGAAATCTCTAACATAAAAAACTTGAAAGTAGAAGAGAATATGCAGTCGCTACTAGAAATATTAGATTTAACATCGTTAAGTTAACATTGGTTTTTTTCAAAAAGCTATGTTAACAAAAACGCGGTGGCAATTTCTTAATTAACAGGACCTGGTTAACATTGGTTTCCTTAAAAACCGATGTTAACGTGTTTCTATTAACTTCGATTCTAAGAAAACCGATGTTGTTGTCTTTATTATAAAAGACATCTGGCCCCCAAATTAAACACTTACCCTTCACTCTCATGCGTGTATTTTGCAGAAAATTCATCTCTCATTGTCGCCATCTTCCATTGCAGTTGCTATACCTGGTTTGTGCTCCTTCTCTACCGCTCTTTCATCACTATCGCCATCTTCCACCTGCTACTTCATTGTCGCTTGCACTTGAAGCGGTCCTCGTGAGTTGAAATCTGGCCTCGTGTCTCCATCCCAGGTTAGTTGTTTTCTTGCTCTTGTTTGAACATCTCGCAACTGTCCCTGTGCTTACATTAGCATTTGAAGGTAATGTATGGGTTGAATGTGTTATTAATATGTGATTTCATTCTTCTTGCCGACTATGTGCTTGATAAAATGCCTATATGAAACTTTTCCTTTTGTTAATTGATATTTTGCTTTTTTTCTTAATTAGGGTCGGTTTGAATAAGCTTATGTGTTTGGATGGTACATATTTAAATGCTTATAAAAGATCTTATAAGACAAGTGATGTCATACCTATTTTTTGTTTGCTTTGGGTTACGCTTCATGTTCTCCCAAGCTTTCTTGTCTTGTTCCTTGTTTTTTATTTTAAAAAAGTACCTAATTAGTTCAACTCATTCAAAATCAGAACATTCAAGTAGCTAAAACTAGCTAAAGAATAATAATCCACAATCAAAATGACAATGTACACTATGTAAGAAGTTAGGATGAATAACAAATAAATCACTTTAATCTAAGCACAATATGAAATTAGTCATGTTTTATTTCATTCATCACCAAAATATCAATACAAGGTATCACTTGATAAAAAGTGTAGAGACTAGGGAAGAATGGTGCAGGTCTAAGAAGCTCATGATCTACACCATTGATTTATCTTTTTGCAAATACAACTAAAAATGATGTATTAAGGTTAGAACTTAGAAGTCATTGAGATTTTGTGAATTGTGGTAAAGGAATGAATCATTGATAGTTGTATGAATAGGGAGACCTCAAGCAGCCTTCAAAGAATAGGTCAGTCTTGGTGGTCTTGTTCTTTAGGTTGGGATTGAGGATGATGTGATAAAAGAATAACAATAGTAACACTAGTAAAATAAAAATGAGAATTGAAGGCAATGAGGCTTGTTTGTTGATACCAAAAGATCTCAAAAGGTGTTCTATCTTGTGCCTTTAGCTCTTTCTTTGAATCATAAGCCATATATTTTGTTTTGTCTTCCAAAACAATAATCCTTAAGGGGATTCCAATCTATGGGGCAGCGAGGCCATATATTCTATCTCATGCTTTATGACCTATCCTAGGTGAATTTAAAATTATCCTTAAGATACTTGAAGTTGTACATATGAAAATTGGAATGTGAGAAGGGGATAAGTTGGGTATTGGTGCTAAAATCCGCCTTATAACAGATATGTATTCAAAGTTATTATATAAAGAACCTACAGTGAGTTTGTTAAAGTTCTCTTTATCTCTTAAAGAATTAGTTCTTAGCTTAAAAAATATTTTGGAATCATTTGCTTTTGATATCCCTACAATTTATATCAATTTTTGTAGTGCAGCAAGTTAACAAGTAGCTTTTGACTAGGAATGATGCACATAACATGTAAAAATATGACTCTTTATAGAGTGCTTCTATTCTCTACAGTCCTAAGCCCTTCTTTCAAAATTTTGGCTAACAGCCTTTCAGCTCAGAGGTCAAGAGTAAGAAAGCTACAATACATTTCTTCAACTGTGTATAGTTAGAACTTAGAAGTTATGTTGTATCTTCTCAACCATCCTTGTTTTAGTTTTTGGTTATTAGATGTCTCATGTGTTGTCATATAATGTGAATGTTAATTGGATGCAATTTGGATAGACAATTTTTGGTCTTAGTCTTTAACCTAGATTAATTCTTTCCCAAAGAATCATCAAGTTGAGCAACAATGTTGTCTGCCCCAGATCTGACAAAGTGAGGACACGATATGAGATTGTCCACTATCTCTCTAATAGCAACCTCACTCTCCCACTCCACTCCCTGAGACCTTGACCCTCTTCTATATAACTCCCCCCCTCAGATCCTCCATGGCCATCTTCGACCTCCAAAACTCATTTAGAAGCATCCCCTGTGCACCGTCCATGTGCCTGACCAGAGCCGACTATAACATCCTCAAAATTATATCTTGAATTCATATTTATAATTGAATTGTGGAAGTGTGATGATACTTGGATACAAAAATATCTGAAGAGAAATGACCATATTACCCTTCCCTTAAAGCAGGAATTACAAAAATGCCCTTGAGGTGAAAATTACGAAAATGCCCCTAGATATTTTAGTTAGATATTTTAAGGTGAAAATTACATAAATACCCTTGGATATTTTGGAAATTACAAAAAATGCCCTTGAGTCAAAATGACACAAATACCCTCAGATATTTTGTGGAGATATTTTATAGTGGAAAAATAATAAATAGAATCTGGAGAATTTTCTCTCAATTGTAGGATGTACATACTTGTTTAATAAAATGGTTTAGTAATTTTGATGGTCAGAAGTAAAATGGACCAATCAGAATTAAGACAAGAGCAGTCTTGTACGTAAGGGCTATATAGCATTATGTAGAAATTAGTCATGAGTTATTTGTAGTATAACTGAAGTTAGTTTCTGGAAATCTCTGGAGTTCCATTATTCCATATTATCCTTAGGTAGAAGAGTTTGAATCAAACTTTACTTCCTACTAGAAAATGCCATGTGTAAATTCATATTGGAATTGAATTATTCTTCATCATCAAAAATGACATATGTATATAAAGTAACATGAAATGAAGCAAAATTTCTCTTCCTTTCTCTAAGTGGTCACGTGAAGAATGTAGAAGAAGGAGGAAGCTTCAAGATCATGCCAAGTGGTGGGACACTTGTAAAGGCAACATGATAACTTGAAAGATTTTTTTTTATATAAGTAAAGGAATACTAATGAATTTAGTTAGAATCTAATGGAATAAGAAGAAACTAAGTTAGGATGGAACTAAATGAAGGAAATTAGTTAGAAAGGGCAAATATGTCCTTGAATATTAAATTATTTTTTCAACTACTATATAAAGGGAGAAGGAGGATTTAAGTGGAAGTCATTTTCCAAGATTTCCTCCCTACATAACCTATCCCACGTGAACTTCCCCTCACATCTCTTTCATTTCACTTTCATCCTTTCCTTTTTAAAGCATAAATCAAGTGAGAGGAAACCCCACTTCCTTTGAAGATTTCGTGTAGAAGGCTAAGCACCTTTAGGAAAAGTTTGTCAAGCTTTATAAGAAGTTATTAGGCTTCATTTCTTAGAGGATTTCCCCAAGGAAGGCAGCCCTTACTCCATTCCATTTTCAAAAAATCAAACTCACTTGAGGTAGGCTAGGCTTTAATCTTTAGTTAAGAATTTATTTGGACTAATTTACATGCTTATATGTACAGATTTATGGCTATTATTTAGGCTGGAAATTTATGTCATTTGAAGTCTATTTTATGATGTGGAAATGTTGATTTAAACCATAGGATAAGTGATGATTTATAGGTTGAAATATTAGTGATGGTTGGAAGTATATTTAGTGATCTTTGGAAGTGATTTTGATGATATTTGGATTGCTTGTTCATATTTTTATTATGGGACTATTTTATATTACTTTTAGAAGTAGAGGTTGAATGGTGTGTAGTTAAATGGTTCAAATACTAGAGTGATTCAATTTTGAGGATGAAGTAGTAAAGTGGTAGGTGAAATGAGATTAAGATGCATGCTAGGTTATGATCTTTTCTTGTGAAAGTTTAAAGGAATTAGAAATTATTGGGAAGATATATTGTGGTTTATTAGTTAGAATACTAACATGCTTTGTCGGTAGCTTGAGGATAATCAATTGTCATGCCTAAGTTGGTATGATTTTGCTTGAATAAGGTATGTAGCCTAACCATACTTTTGGTACGCGTGATGTTATGATGTAAATATCTTTCCATAAGGTAGTATGTATTTGCTTATGGATTTTGATTGATGATATGTTGATTCATATTTCCAAGTCCAGCACAAGATTTGTGAAATAGAATTTGATACTACATACAGTATGATATGTAGTGACCAGGTGCAGATACATGGAATAAATCATGCATGTTTGCATAAGACGATCGCAATGTCTACATCCAGTACGAGGTGTAGCTACATACAGTACAATATGTAGAGGCCATGTGCACCCTGGGAAAATTCATTTCATGCATTCATATAGTTTGCATAATTATTTTATGGATTCGTTTGAATATATTGATGATTTACTAGCGTACTAACGTGTTCGATGGTTTAGTTCTGCCTACTGAGAAATTTTTATTTCTCACTAGAGTTGTTTCATTCTTTTTAGATGGCAACAATGGTCAATTTCCTTGATGACCTAGGTCGGTGATGGTGTAGAAATGAAAATATGAAGTAGCCTTTTGTTTGGAGAGGCTTGTACTTGTTTAATATTGACTTTTGTAACAAGGACTGTGACTACGTATAATATATTAGTTTCAAATCTTTTGTAAGTTATACATTTTAGAATTAATAATAATATACGTTTCCTAAAAATTTAAGCCTAATAATAATACTATTAATAATATCTAGCATAATTTTTAGGTCGTTACACCGACACCCGTTGGTGCAACTTCGCCGTGGACATCATGAATGCCAACCATGATCATTTTATTACTATATTATACAGTAGTAGTCATTGATTGTGACTTATTATATTATGAGAAAGTTAGAGAGTATAGGAGTACATAAAAGGCTACATGAGTTTGAAGCTTGACAGACTTTGCTAGGCTATGGTGTGTGATATTTTGTTTGTGTTGATTGAAACTAGGTTTTCTTAAAAATGAGGTTTTCCTAAAAAGAAGAATAATGCATTACGTCTGCACCGTTAGTTTTGTTATATAAGTGAATCTTCTGTCATTTGACTATATAAGGTATATAGTCTAATGTTCTATGTTCATTGTAGGTTGTAGGCACTTTTCCCTTTTCCCGTTTGCCTCATCATCACGACATTCACTGTTGGAGATTTCACATAGATTATCATCACAGGTACGAATGGCTTTCATGTTTTTATTGTACAATTTGTCTTACGACTGCTTTTATAATTTTTTGTATGTCATTCATGCATCTTGCTTTTTCTATACAGTTAATGTTCATTATGTTTGCATCTTAATTTCCCATTTGAGATTCATTACCGCGATTCTTCCGGATAGTTTAGATTAATCATTGTATTGATTCTTGAATTGTTCGTTTGGACAATTTGGGAAGACTCATATTTTTATATGTCCTAAAGACAATGTTGTCGTGTGGTTTTGTTCGTTGCACAATAAGCCTGATAAATACCTGAAAGTGATTATTAACAGGTAGGTTGTGATTTGTAACACATTTACTTTATTATTTCTAAGACCTGAATATGTTAATTGTATAATATGCCTCCATGTTTCTTTTAAGCAGTGCTTTGAAGGGAGTCTATGATACTCAGGAAAATAAATCCAAGACTACTACTAAATGGATTGCGGTTAAAGTAAGTCATTTAAATAATGGTTTATGTCTTCAAAATAACTTTTATTACTATTTACACTCATTTCCATTTAAATTTGATTATGTTATTGAATTTAGTGTAATAAGCAAAAAGGAAGCACTAAGTGTGGCTATTATGTCATGCATTGGATGTCGACAATAGTACAAGGAGACTTTAGGGATAACTAGGACATGGTAATTGTCCAATTCAAAACTATTTGTAATTTGTTGTACTCATTTTTATTTATACTTATTAAATTATGTTTTATTATGTGATGCAGTATTTTGCTGATCAGAGACCACTGAAACCATAGAGATTGATGGCAATCCGACTTCAGTGGACTACATTTTACCTTAGAGTTAGGAATGAAACATTAGTTGATTAGGGGAATTTTTAGTAAAACAATTGTATGGTTTAAAATTACAATCATTTTATGTATATTGACACTATTGAATATTTATATTATTCACATATGATGTTACTTTGTACTAAAATTTTAAACGGCCTAAGTCTGTTTTTAAAATTTGCAGGTTAAAATTGGGTTAACTTAATAAAATAGACAACATATTAAAAAAAAACCAAAAAATAACATTGATTTTTAGTAAAAACTGATGTTAATTTATGTAACAACATTGGTTTTTACTAAAAACCGATGTTGATGTTGCTGAGCACATGCAACAACATCGATTTTTACTAAAAACCGATTTTGTTACATCACAGCAACATAGGTTTTCAGTAAAAACCGATGTTGTTACACAACTTAACATCTGTTTTTACTAAAAACCGATGTTGAATTATCATATTTTAACTTTTTTTTTCTTATTTGTCGACATCAATTTTTTGTGAAAATCGATGTTGTACACTTTTGTTAACATCGGTTTTAGAAAATTAATGTTGATGTTCAGACTTTAAATGTCGGCGGTTTCAACATCGGATAAAAACCGATGTGGAAAGGCCAAAATAACCGATGTTAAAAGCGTATTTTCTAGTAGTGAGTTCAAAGTTCGTCACTTCAACCCTTCATTTATTTATAGGCTTTAATAACAAGTAATTGTTATCTTTAAATGAACTTCAAATTGCACATGTTGCATTGTTTGGAGCATGTGATCATTGGAGCATTAAATGTGAGTCCACTCCAAGTCTATAAAGCACTCTGCTTATCTTCCTTTAGCAACACATCTTCTGATGTTTTCATTGGGCCAATAAACTTTTGTTGATAATAGGTCTGCACAATAGTGGCGTGTAGGTGAAGATAGACTGTAAAACTTGATTGTTCTCTTACCTTCTTCACTTTGATATATCCTAGAAAATATGTTCGAACATTTTTTGCACAAATGATCAAGAAATCAAAGCATGAACTCAGCCTTTAATGCAACGTAGAACTAGCATATGTCTGCCACTGTTTATTCCATCAGACACAAATACAACGCGTTCATTTGTTAGCATATTAGACACAACTTTTGAGACATAGTATTTATTTGTATCAAATCAGAATTATTAACGATCCTGATTCATCTTATGACTCAATATTATTATATATTTATTTTAAAATATAGTAAATATATAGTATTTGTGTCATCTTCATTAAGATGTAAATCATAAAGAAAATAATATAATTAATATACAATTGCATGTCCAAAAGCATGTTGAACATAGAATATAGTAACTTAAGGTTCTTTCATATGTGATGCGAATAACATTCCAAATCTTTTTTAGGTAAAAAGTTGCACAAATCTTGTAATTTTTTAATACTATGTGGCTTCTCATTCTTTTGTTGGTGATGTGGGACCTAAAGAGCTTGAGATAAAAAGTAATTGCCAACTTTTTAGATGGATTCAAACTCATGTTCATCTATCTAAAAATATTCATTAAATCACTATACATAGATGATTGTTATTAATATATATATATATATATATATATATAGGAGGATCAAATTCTATTATTATTATTATACATATAATAAATTAAAAATTAATATAGTAAGTATAAATATATTTATTAATGAATATATTATAATATAAAAGGGATCAAGTTTAATCCAAGAGTAATTTTAAATCCTAAACACTAAAAGAGTTACTCATTATTTTAACCTTTCATTTTCATTTAATCTAATGGTTTATACAAATCACTTCCCTTCAACTATTAGTTTTGAAGAAAATGAAAGGTGAAGTTGAGGAGTAACTATTTTAGTGTGTTTTTTAAGAGTAACTTGATTCCTCTTCATGATTGTTATTATGATACCTAGTGCAAATTTTACTATGTGCATTATGAACAATATATTTATTACATATATTAATATATATATATATATATATATATATATTTATTCAAGTAAAACAATATTTATTATAATTTGAATAATGATGTCATAATGGTTTATATTTATTAACTTATATGATAGTATATTAAAGGTACATATATCATAGTTTAAACTATTTTATTTTTTAAATGTATATTGTAAAATATATATGTAATAAATGTGTTATATAATTATTATTTACTATAAAATATATGTATTAAAAATAATAAAAAGTATTATTAAATGAATGTAGTAAATATATTATTATAAAGTTCATAACTAAAAATTTATTACATTTAATAATAATAATAATAATATATTTAATATTGAATATATTGTTATTATATATTATAATATTTTGAATTTATCAAAAAGTATATCAATTGTACAGTCCAAAACAGTAAAATGACACATGGCCATTATTGTGGGACCATTGTACACGTGGACCCCCCTCACGTCAGCACTGTCACATTATATAGTGCTTATTCATTCTCCAAGTGTCAACCTAGATACATTTGTCCGGGTTCCTTGTCAACCTTGCTACAGGAGCACGAACACAGACTGTTACAGGAATGATAATATCTATTGCACATATCTTTATATTAACAGCTTATCAACTATGCCTGGATATTCAAATAAGTGCAACCACCTTATCTTATCATACCTAACAAGTTATCTACAAGTTGTTACTTATCTACAAGTAACAGTATATCAATAAGGTACACATTATCTTATATTTAAATTAGATAACTGCCTGCTATTATCTATTCTTATCTTATCTACAAATTACTAACAAACAGAGGCCTAAAGCCTATACTCCACACTATAAATACAACCCTACAGGTTCACTCTAAACACACCTTAACACAGTACTTGAACGCATTACTCAAGTTACTCATTCTCTATATCTTATGCTGAGTTCTCACACTCAGTAATTCTCTTATAAATTGATGTACTTACTTGAGCATCAGAGTGCTTTTCCTTTGTTTTGCAGGTTCCTCCTCTAAGCAAAGCTTACACATCATCCAACGTGCAGAATTTGGAGTCCACATTGGCCACGCCTACCTCACACGTGAAATTTCCAGATTTTGGTAAGAACATCAATAGAACTTAGGAAATTAAAATAACACAATTATGAAATCCAAGGGATTAAAATCGTCTATGCCAAATCAACCACCATGTCAACATAACATCATGTTCATATCATCATGTAAGTGTCACATTATGTGACACTTTATTAGTCAATGTCATATTAGTAGATTTTGACTGATGGAGGAATTAAAATTGTACAACTTCGATGTATAGATGACCCAATTATAGGTATCAAAATGGTTTGGTCTCTAATTAAGTTTGCTCGAACCCGCATGGTAAAAAGAAGGCCTTGAACTTTAAATTTTGAGCTTGATTACATGTTGACCCTTTTATAGGGCTTTGGATTAAAAAAACAAAATGAAAAAATTTGTAATCAATGGAAAGTTAACAAAGGAAAGTTAGTTTGGTTTCCCATCTTAATATGAGTACTATCACATGAGCAAAGTTATATTTTTTCACACTCTTTCTAATGTTTCCCTTTCATCTTATTATATTTTTGCATTATTTGTCACTTTTCTTTAATCACATCATTTATTAGATGAATTATTTTTCTCCTCTTTTTCTTGTAAGTATGCACTGATTTAAATGAATTGTTTTACATTAATTTTTTTTAATTTTTGAACACATTGCTTTGAATATTTTCCCCTTTCATCAATTATATATATTACTATGTTACTTATAAGTATGTGATGCTTTAAATGAACCGCTTTATATCATTTTTTTTCTTTTTTAGATTTCCCGCTTTATTTTTTTACTAAGACATTACCATGGCCTACCCAAAATAGTGCAAAGGTTGCTTCCTTAAAGCAATTTTGTGCCCATTTTTCCCCCTGAAAATTGGCTTTTGTAAACCACTTTATGGAAAATGTTAAATATTTTACACTTCCAAAATGTAGTTTTTAAAATTTGATGGAATTTTTACCCATTCTTGAAAGTACATTCTAGAAGAAGGATATTTTTTAAAAATATATTATAAAAATGAAGTACATTAGCAAAACTGAGTGCAATAGAAAAAACAATTAAAAATCTATTTAGTTTCTTGTTTTTTTTTTTTTAAAAAAGACTACACTAATTTTTTTAAAAATATGTGCAGAAGATATGGCATATGTAACGATCCACCTCGTCGCTACGGTATCATTGTCTCTTAATGACACCATTAACATATTTTAGATAAAAACCCTTTTAGTTGTTCTTTTGATTATGAAAACAATAGTAAATTTTTCGCGAGCACATAAAGACCATCATCATAAAGTAAACACGTAAATAAGATACGTACAAGACATCTCAAATATATATATATATAACGTAGTTTAGTTGTAGGTACAGTTGACCATGTCTAAAATGTATAAATTTTTCACAAAAACAAGAAATTATACAACGAAAGGTAAATTCTAAAAAAAAACACACTTCATGGCTAGGGTCTGATCCATTGTCATCCCGACAATTCGGCGGCTCCAACCAAAAAGTGGTCATCACAGGTACAAAACCACACGGTACAACATAACAAAGGTGAGTTTATCATGTTAAACAACAAAACAATAAATAACATCAGTTAGGGAAGGCAACCCAAACATCACAATATCAATATAACATCCAAGCATTTCATCACGCAATCAACACGGACAGTCATTCAACAACATTCCACAAGTCAACTTATAATGCCTAGCATGATGCATGGTCCTAACTCATCTCTCAGCATGTCATGTGGTACCATCCCGGAAATAGTCCATCCCTGTGGTCTTGATGATGCAATAGCTTGTCAGGGTCACTCTGTCGTGCATAGGCTGGTCCCCACCAGTGGTGATCAACCCCGGGGTGTCAGAAGGAGTTCCTTACAGACGTGGCCCCCCAGTAGCCCGGTACCCTACAGCCAATCATCCTATTTTCGTCATGCAAATATCGTATGTCCCATGGGCACTATCAATGCATGACCCATCCAGGAACAAATCTGTCTTGTATAAGTTAATAAGTCATGCACCCCCATGTACATATATACCATCAAAATCATGGGCTGCCCCAACATGGGCTCATCGATGCAATGACCGTGGTCCTTACAAGGTTAACCACCGGGTCCCGGCATCTCACGTGTCTATACATAGCCTATCACCACGACACCATCAATGTATGACCCAGCCAGTAACAAAACCCGTCCTAGATAGGATACTCATCATACACCCGCATGGGTATCTGTGTATATCCACCTGCATTCGATAATCATGGGCACCATCAATATATGACCCAGCCAAGAACAACCTGTCCTGGATAGGATAACTCTTTATACATCCCCATGGTATCAATGCAAATCCATCCGCGTTTGATGACCATGGGCACCATCAATGTATGACCTAGCCAGGAACAAAACCCATCCTAGATAGGATAACTCATCATACACCCCCATGGTATCAATACATACATCATTATCTCAAGCCATCACATAGGCAAACCTTAATTGTTATCAACATAACCACATACGTTCCTTACTAACACATTATTCACAAACACCACATGAAATAGTGAGCCAGTGTGAACTATTAGGTGTCTGGGTTGGCACCTAGATATAAGGATTTTTGATGTAAGAATCTGAACAAGGTCGGACGAGGGCGAACAAGGTCGGACGAGGGCGGACAAGGGCAGACAAGGGTGGATGAGGGTGGACGAGGGCAGATGAGTAATTCTAGGTAGGTGTTCTCAAGAAAGGACACTAGCTCAACTGAGAAGGAAACCCAGTAGCTCTCTCTCAAGAAAAAAAACTAGTTCATCCGAGTAAGGGAACTTGGTATCTCTCTCTCTGATAAGCGTTTGTCGTGTGGCTTCAAAACAATTAAACTACACTAATTCTGTAGCACAGGATTAACCTAGGTCGACTCAGAGACACAATCAATATGGTTCCAACTTCAATTCACTAGTAAATAATGGGGGTATTTTTATCAAACAGTTTGTATGCGCTAAACGAAAATTGCAAAAACACAAACTACGATTAAAGATTAATGCAGAAACTAACAGAATTGATAACAAGTAATGCAAAACAGATTAAAGAGCATCAATCCAATTCACCAAACCAAGCTATTCGAATCATCATCATTCTCAGAAATTTATCCTA